>RYFJ01001896.1:0-469615 GCA_003991445.1 Oryza meyeriana var. granulata
AGAGAGGAATCGATTGTTCAGATGTAGCGCTTGCGCGGAGGCTATGCAGGCACTCTTTTCCGCTTCTTGTGTTTGGCCAGTCGCACCTCTTGTGCAGTGACGTGTTGCTGTTTAAGACTGTCGCCTCTGGCGTTCGTGGAGGGAGGCCTTGCTGGGGGCCCTCGGTCATCTTAGCACAATGTTGATGTGCTAGTGCGTATCCTCGCATGTAATTGCGGGGACGTTTGTCGTCTGGGTTCGCGTGATATCCTGGGTTCGGAAGTCGTGTGACCTTAACAGGAAGATTTTTTCTGTGCGGTTGTCCGCGACCGAGGTCAGCGGCAAGGTTTACTGCCGAGTGGGGTTGGGTGAAAGCCGGGGATGCCATGGAGGCGGTGCCGGCCTGATGCATTCTAAGCCCCGGGGATCCAGGTTAGTCTTGGGGACGGATATTCCATTCGTCGCAAAATCTGGGAACAGGCATGTGGAGCGCCGGAACTGCTGTCATGTTGAGAGCTGGGTGTTTTTCTTCGAGCTCACGATATTTTGGACGACGATTTAGGACGCGGAGTGGGTATCGTCCGGGTGAGAACCGATTGGGTGATCGCGCGGTTGAAGAGTGATAAGATTTTGACCAGCGAGGTATTGGGGGGTATCCGTTGTGGCGGTTAATATCCGCCTGATAGTTCTGCGGCTGGATTCCGTACGCGAGTGGCCCCCGAAGTGTGGTTGAGTTCGCGTTGGGGGTCTGGAAGTCATACCGGACCGAGTCTGGTTGTCTTGTCCTTGTCGGCGCAATGATGAAGGCCTGCTGTAGTGCAACTGTCTTGAGATGTGCAGTCTTTGGGTCGGCGTGGGCTTGGGGTGAAAGGGCGCCGTCATGATTTCGGTAGTCGTTGTTCGTGGGGCGCGACGCGATGCGCTCGCATGGTAGCCACTGCGTGTCTGACTTCCGCTTGCGGTGCAGGCTTGTTCTGAGTGGTGTTGTGTGCGTTTTGCCTTGGGCTGTTTTTGCTACGAGGCTGCCTTTCTCTCGAGAGGCCCTGCGACGGCTCAGCTGAGCTGGCGTATTTGTTGATGTCGGAGAGAGTCGGACAGGTTGATCTGGGTGGCGTATTCCGAGTGAATCCTTGCGATGAGCAGGGCTGTACTCTTTTACTTCTTGCTGAAGCGGGGGGACGACTGACCTCGTCTTTGATGCTGGATTTTGATTGCGCTTGAGCTCTGGAAAACCTTTGGATTGTATTCGTATGAGACTGTTTTTTGATTGCATGTCGGTAAAATGGTTCCGTGCTGGAAGCCGGTCTCTCGTAGGTCGGAGGTTAGCGATGGAAGCGCTCCCTGTAGTTGTCAGGAAGCGCGGTTCACTGCCGTTGGAGGCCTGTCAGAGCCATCGTCTTGGCCGAGTCGGATAACGCGGACTAGGAGGTAGTTGGCCATGGTCTGCTTATGCAGTCGTCAGCTTTGACGTGCTAGGAGTTAAGGTGATGCAGGACTTCTGTGTTGGTTTGCAGTCGTATTTTTTAATTTCGGTAGGTGGCTTAAAGCGACTGGCATCGGCGACTCCTCGTACCACTCGAGTAAGTGGAATGCCTTCAGTTATCTGGAGGCACTGTTGGGCTTCGGAGTCTTGGGCGGTTGCCGTGCCGCTACGTCAAGGATAAAGACTAGGGCTCGTGTTCATCCCCGCCGCGGCGTTCGTCTGTCTTCGCGTTCTTCGCACCGGGTTCGTAGGGCGTGTGGAAAGTATGGTTGTAACGCATCGAGTCTGATTTGGTCGGCGGTCGTATGGTGACGCGCGGTTGTGTAAGTTTGGTATTAGCCGGTGTTGTTTGGCGGGATTCTTCATGGGCTGCCGGTGCAGCGGCTGCCGGCGTCGTCGTGCTGATGGCAGATGAACTCGCTGCTCGGACAACTCACATTAGAGATCGTATTCCGCGGGTCGGTCAGAGTGTTTGCCCTGACGCTGTTTTCTTATGTGGGCTGCTTGGGCAGGGCCAAGTAATTGCATTGCGCCTTTGATCGTTGGCGGGATGGTTGGTGTGGCGCGTGATGTGTCCGCGACCTAAACTTGGACGTGTTCAGGAGATTGCGGCGGCCACGACGTTCGTTTGTGTCGTGACGAAGACCGTGGTCGCGACTTGGTCTTGGAGGATCTGCTGCTCTTTTACTTTCCGTGGCCTGGGGATCGAGCAGCGCTCGGCCAGCTTTGTTCGAGCCGGTCATTGCGAGCTGTACTGTCGTTGGTCCTCTTGTTGTGTACTCGGCGCCCCTCTCATGCGCCCTGCTTGCAGGTTCGGGCGCCGTCTCGGAAGGTGGTGTTGAAGGTGAAGATCTGCGGCGGGAGGAGGTAAAAGCTTGCAAGGTGGATTCCGGTTGATGCTGAGCACCGACAGTTCCGATTGTGTCGGACCGCGCAGTAGTTTTTATCGGAGCTTAGGAAGACGACACTGGACTCTCTAGTCCATCGGAAACGGTCGTAGACGTGTCGAAACTGTAAATTATCGATCTGAGTTGGGTCTGCTGCGCGGAGTTCTAGATGGCAGCTAGTGTTAAGGTAGTCTCGTACTTGGGAGTACGGGTCTCTCTTCATGTCCCCTGCCTTATAACTCCTCATCGGTAACTCCGCGCATGCTCAAGGCCTAGTGGCGAGCGGTCGAAGGATGAGGTTTGTTCCGATGTCCGGCGTGTGAGGGACTTAGTTCGTAGGAGCTCGTGAACGAGGAGATGGCTGATGTACCTGAGAAATAGTATTGGAGCGGAACGCCGGCTATTCCCGGAGATAAGTGATTTGCTTTTCCAAGGGTTGACCTGTTCCGTGTCTCAGTCCACATTTGGATGGGTTTTTCCTATTGGTGGCGGGAGTGGTAGTGCGAAGTTACTAGGATATTAACGTAAACGCTGCTCCGCTTGTGCAAGAATTCGGCATTCTGGCTTTACAGCGAACGAAAGTTCGCCGAGTTGTGATCTGGGTTCGATTCGAAATAAAGCTCCCGGAGTGCGGTGATGGCGTCTCCGTTGTGAGAAGTTTAGCATCGCCTTTGACTCGTGGGGGATCCATGAACTGTTTGATGAAGAACTCGCCGGGTACTTACTGGGCGCTCCCAACGTGTCGTATAGGCGTTGGACCTTTGGCATGAATACTATGGGTGGACTCGGCGTCGACGCTGGTAATATCCGGGTGATGTGCAAGGGGATCACGAGGAATATTATGGTTTAGCCTCTTGATTGTGAGGTAAGTAGCGCATTATCGTCCAGAGTTTGAGGTGTTATTCTCGTCTGACGGTGGAATTGTGATAATGGTGTACTGGTGCCCGATAGGGGCCCTGGCTGCATCCTGTGTATATTACATATGTGGGAATGGTGGGAGGATAACTGAGTAAGGATAGCAGTAGGATACGACACAGTTGGGTTTCCTAATTGAGGGGAGTATTGATATTCTATCCGACTATAAGGTTATTTCCTTTATTGTACGACGCAGCGAGGGTTCGGCCGGGGTGACTTCTCTTACTTAATGTCACAGCTATGGCAGGCCATCCTCTATCCGAGTGGCCTCATGTGTGCTTTGTTTGTTTGAGGTACGCTCCTGGAACGGGGCTCATGGCTTCCCATCACAACTCCTTTGGAGTTGTAACAATACTTCTTGCAAATAATTTGTGGTTAGTGGGCTTACACGCAATCGAACGCATATTAGCTACTTCTCTTTGTGCAGCATTTGGATTAGCTGGAGCCATCCTATAATGGCATTAATATTCTCGTCTCATAAACTCAGAAACTCATAAAACACGCTTTAAATAACGCCAACCCACTGTTGAGGAGACGCGGACGAAGCCAAAGGAGAAAATATCGCCTGATTGCTCAGTGAGTGAGTAACCGAGAATAGAGCGAACTGTGCGGATGTATTTGTCACGAGCGTTAGATGAGAAGGGCAAGTTTTGACGAGGCTTATGCTGGTTGCTAGCTCAATACCTTAGATTCTCAAACATTGTATGAACTCAGTGTGTATGACTAATCAATAGATCAAGATAATGGGCAAAGGAGTGGTCATTCATGTCAGGCTCTCAGGCAGCTATGAGTGATGTTGAGCTTTTCTTGCTTACTCGTATGTGACAGGCCTTCTGGTAATATGTACGGAATAATCTTGGTATATATCACATGAATTGCGACCGAACAATTTCACACCCCATACATCCATAAAAACTCATTTTCTCAGAATGTCAGAATCATCCTCTCTTGTGTGCAGCTTTATACTAGATGCGTACAAAATGATTGTGTGTGTTATTTTTGGTGTGTTTGTGGTATTTCTTTTGTCATAATATCTTTGGACAGTTGCTGGCTCTTTAGACCTTTTTTGTATGGTTTGATTATTTGTATTCTGCTCTGAGACATTTAACTTTTTAGTTGATCAGGTCAGGATGCGACATGGAGTATCGGTGGAATGTTTACTCAGCAGATAGGTAATGGACACTCTACCTGCATTCTGCAGCAAAGTACTAGATGTTTACTTCTAGTATCGCCTTTTTTGAGGAATATAGGGATGTGTAGGTCCGCATGTTGCCTCCCTTACAGTGCTTCCAGGGTGTGATAAAATCTCTGTATGTTCTGAAAGCTTTCGCGTGTTAGGCGAGTCCAAACTCATTGGTAGGTTCGGTCTCAGCAAGAAAGATAGTTGTATGTATTCTTCTTCATACCTGTTTGTGCGAGGCTTGGGGACTTTTTCTCTTCTCTCTCGCTCATTTGATTAACCCTCGCGTCCCTATCTATAGAGTGATACTCTTAGCTCACCCTTTTTCCTATACATCTTGGGGAGATTCTTCAGAACGTCTAACATCGAAATGTCGGGCTCATAGTCATGTCTTTCTTCTCTCAGTTTTGTCGGTCTGGAGACCGTCCATCGGACGTTTCTACTTCCGCATATCTAGGTAATTGTTTCAATCTCATTGCTTAGTTTTTCATATTTTGACCGTCCCGATCTCTCCAATATGGTGAAGTAGTAGTTTCCCTTGGGTGGATACATCTTCCTGCATGCCTAGACATCGACTCATTTCTTGCATCAAATGCATTGGCTATAGTTTTGAAGATCAAAGTGTTGCAGCCTTGTGTCGGCGCGAAGGGTTCGACCTTTGGGTCGGTTCCGACCGGCTGTCTGCTACTGAGCTGTGGTAATACATTGGTCTTCCATATTATTTGACTAGTACTTGTCCTTGATGCGGCGATAGTTCTATGTTTCAATGTCAGAGTTGCTGAGAGAACTCAAGGGCAAGACAAAATTCTCCAACCGTCGTGTCGTTCACGGATCAGGGTCCTCTAGATGCGAGCTGACAAGGAATAGGGACGGGCTCGTGCTAGTCACAGCAAGAGGCAGCTCGGCAAGAGGCGGTACACAACCTATCCTACTAACAACTCGGGAGCTCTGCCTGGTGATTAGGGATCAATGCACTCGACCAAGGTGGTGATCTGGAATGGTGGCTCGGCAGCTTGGTGTGGGACTTTGATAAGGCCAATCAAGTGAGTATCACAGGACATGAGCATATCCCCTGGTCAATTGCAGCACATTTGATTTCTTACAGAATGTGGCCCAGGAGAGGTCAGAGAAGGAAGCTTATAACTAGATACTCTCTCCTGAGGATTATCAGACTGCTTTGGTCATAGCGTGTCCAGGGACTGGTACGATAGTCTTCATTGTAGTCGACCCAAGCCGGTCTGGAGAATCAAAGTATGATGATGGAAGTACAGTGCGTGCCAGAGGAAGGGCGATCTTTGAGGATGGTTGATAAGCTTTGGCCTGGCAAGGATCTTGGGAGGTATGATGGGGCATACGGTATTGGACTGGAGTGAGGAGGGATCGTCAGGTTTTACGCAAGCGCGTGTTCTTTGAGGAGAGTCACAGATGACTTTAGATGACATGGCAGGAGCTCAGGGGTATGGAGTAGTGACTGTCCTCTTCTCTAGTTCGGGGCATTTTGGGGATTCCGACGGCCTGATGATGGCTCAAAGGCTGAATTCTGCACAGTGAGAAGGGACGCTGCCCGCACATTCAGAGGACCGTTGTTTCTATATGCCGATAGGGCGCCAGGAACTGCTGGGCATACAAGGGAGGATTGCTTCTTCTCCGTATCAGAGATTATCTTGAAAGCATGATGCAGAGGAACGTCTCTCTCTAAGGCTGTGGATGCAGAGTTCGCCGTCGCGACTAGACACTGTTGCTTGCAAGGTTGCGGGAGAAATCAGCCACCGTGTAGTGTCAATTGAAGTACAATTGGTTTGAGGATTTCACATCGGTGGTGGAGACCAAAGAGATGTGCCAGTGCCATTATTTGTGGAAGATGATCGAGGAGAAGTGTCTGATCTGGTGTTCGAGGAAGGGAGGTTGAAGCACAAGGTTCGTGCCAGCGTAGCTTACCTAAAGGTGGAAGTTTCTTCGCTACTCTGGTCGGCTCTTCTTCTCAGCTTCTGAGTTTCTATCAAGAGACCCAAGGGCCATCTTCACAGACTAACAGAACTGCTTGAAGAGTCAAGAGATGGAGTGCCGGCGACAGGAGTGTTGAGGGATGCTGGCAAGACAGTCTCCTGATGATCTTCAGATAGGTTTTTGAGGATCCTTTGCGCGCCATGAGAACTGTCAGCAATCATCAGTGGCGTACGGCCTTTCACACAAGACCTTTTGGAGAGTTCGAGTCCGATGCAGTCGTTTGAATGAAGACATGAGGAGGACTCTACTATTGATGACGATAATTGGAGGTGATGAGGAAGTATGAAACAGCAGTGAGGACATGGTGAGAGAATGAGGATGATGAGTCTATGAGGCAGCTCGCTCCATCAGTTAAAGTCCTAGCGTTTTGGTGCCAGATGTCCGACCCTTCAGCGTGGCTTATAGCCTGTAGCTCTCCTTTCTCAACAGTTATAACATTCTGCCATTATTGAGAGGATGATGATGCCGGCCAGTGGAATATACAGAGATTATGCCCTGATGATGAGAACTGGCACTGCCCGGCGCGTACAAGGCGTCCGCGACACCTGAGATCATCCCTGTCCTGAGCGATTGACTGAGTCTTCTCTTCCCCTGGTTCTTCTTTCTTGGTGCAGTGGAGGCATAAAGGGGGAGAAAATGTCAGAATGAAGAGGCTCTTCTCACGTTTTTGACTGCTCTTAGTATGGCGGAACTTGACCATAAGGGGAGGTTTCGACCCCTCTCCTGTCTTTTTAGGATTTCTGACTTCTTATGGTGGGACTGTATTTTGACCATATTCTGAGATGTATGAATGTTTCTTATGCGTTTAGTTAAGTTTCAGTATTTTTAATCTATTCTTGTAATGCCAGAATGGATGTTTATTTCATGGTTTTGTGTGTGGGCCATGTTCAGAGGATGTATTTTTATTACTATTATCATGTCAGACTTGGACCCCACGGGATGAAATAGAGAACGAGCTTTTTCCGTGTTCTCGAAGTACTAATTCCAGAATACCTCACTCTCACAATATAGGTGCATATGTTCTTAGGGGGAGCCAGAAATTCAGTCTAGTTTTATTCAAAATCCAAATTTATATATTCATGCTCTATTGTAAGCTTTATACCATTGTGTCATCAAGTCACCAAAAAGGGAGAGATTGAAAGTGCATCTAACCCTAAGGCGTTTGGTGGATTAATGGCAGCGTTAGGGTATCGGTATGAGTTTATTAAGAATTGGTGCAGAGAATTAGACCGCAGATTTGCTTGTGTGTGTAGTGGAACGCCCACAAAAAACATACGCAAAACATGGAAAGCGAGCTCAGAGTTGTAATTTTAATGTCTTTTGAATTTTTTCTTGGTCGTGAAACGGTACTTATGCAAGGAGGGATTGCAAACGTATCCCAAGTACCACTCAGAGTGATTAAGATCCATAATAGCTGAGAGTCCAGATCTTTGGCACAATTACAGTGGATGGGCTAGTTTCAGTTGGTGCAGGGTCGATGGTGTCTACCGTCCTAGGTCGGAGATCCGACCAAAGATCTTCTGGCCATGAGACTAAGGTGTGGGTTTTTGGTTTCCCCCCCCGGCGAGGTTCCTACCCCTAGGGTCGGAACCTCTGTGCAAAAATTGTGAGTACGGTAATGTGACGTATGCCACGGCTATAAAGCCAAACTGGATTTTAGGCATTGGTTGGCCCATTCCACTGTCATTTCCACTATCTGCTAGTGTAAACTGAAAGATTATCCTATCTAAATATGTGTGAAAATGATTTACCGAAATTTAATTAAAAGCTCAGGAGTGAAAAGATCGAATTAGAGGAAATGTAGAAGAAGATGGCTGTAATAAAGATTTTCAAAATCCTTGTGCTAATTAATTAATTGTTTTTTGGAATTTTTCTAGGAATAATGATTAGTGGGTGAGGGTATTTTTTGGCAACATAATAGCCTTAACAGTAATTGAAAATAAAAAGAAAAAGGCTTAAATCTCCTCGGGACAGTTTGTCTGGGGCCAATTCTCGGCCAATACTGTGCGCATGTCCTCCTCGCTCTGTGTCTGGCGGCTCACCCCGGGCCAGCAGCCGCTCGCTGTCGCCGGTAGCCGCCCTGACAGGTGGGCCCGCACTGTGAGGGTGTCTGTCTTCGCTCTCTGCTCTGAGGATGTTCACCGGAAGCGCGCACCACCCTGAGGTGCGAATCGCCAAAGGTCGTCGAATTTCGGCCGCGGTTTCTCCAAATTGGTCGAGGGGAAACCGATTCTCCTCCTCCTGCTAACTAATCCAAGAACGGAAGCGAAATCGTGCGCACGTGGACGGAGGCCGATTTTCGTCCGAAGTCGGTTTCCCTCTCATCTCTCGTCGCGCCTGTTGCAAAATTCCTTGAGTCCAAGCCGGAAGCTCCGCCTCTCTGTCACTTAAATAGTATCCAGAGCTCTAGGAGTTTCGCCTTATAGATCGCGCCTAGCGAGCGCTAGCCGCCTCCCCGTGCCTTGCGCCTGTTCCGCGCCGGCCGCAAGCTTCGGGTAGCTCACCGGGCCGCCGTCTCAGCCGCGTCGGTAGTTTTTGCTGGCTTGGTCCGTTAGGTTGCGGACCCTGCAAAGCAGTGCCACCGCGCTTACCGCTCAGTGAGTCCACCGGAACGTCGGTCGACGAAACACGAAGCTCTCTCGCAGCTCAAGCTGCGCCGGCGTCTCCGCGCCGGTTCGTGGCGCGGTTCACTCTGGTAAGACCCCTCTTTTTCTCTAGCATTCCCAGGGTCTCCGTTGCACGCCGAGCGATGCGCGTCGAATCGGGGTCGCAGATGCGCGCCGCGCTGGTAGGCCATCGCTGTGGCCGGGCTGCTGTGGGCGTAGCTCTGGCGCCACCGGCAGCGCCGGGAAGCCGATCCGATCAGGTATCGACGTTAACGTTGATTCTCTCTCAGTTGATCAGGCCGTCCGATCGGAGGTAACGTTGACTTGGCACGTGGCGAGATCGATCGGCCCGAGTCGCAACCCTAGAGCCCAGGCCGTGCGGATCCCCTTCGTGGACCCGGTAAGGATACCTGGTTAGCCAGGGCGACCAGACTTCCCTTTCACTGGACGAGTGGGCCCCACTGTCAGCGAGAGCCTCTCTCTCGCTATGACATCCTAAGTCCTTTTTCAGAACAAAATTAGATTAAATTTGGACGGCAAAAATGTTAATTCTTTTAAATAGGCCTATAAAAGGGTTACTTTAAGAAAACATAATATTTCATATAGAACTCGGATTGAGGTAATTATGTCTCTAATTCTCTAAAAAATCATTGAATATTCCATTGAAAATATTAAATTTTAGACTGTTCATCCGTGTGTTGGGTCAGCTGGTTTTTCTTGTTTTTTGTCTTTGCCAATGCGATCCGATCGTTCAGGAAGTGACGCGTTCGTCGGGCTGGTGTTGAAGATGTGTGAGCAGCAGAGGCAAGTACATAGGATTCCTCTTTCTGCATTGATGATTATTGGAATGCTATGTGTAAAGCTGTTGTTTTCATGTCAGCTGCTGCATTTTATTTGGAAGTGTACTGATGGACGACAGGAAACTGCTACTTTGATTTATGGCCCCTTTGCGGGTTGATTACCTAACACTGTACCGTATGGGATAACTTGCTAGCTAGACGTTTATTTACTGGTTAGCTGGATAAGACTCTATGGACTGCTTGTGCTTAGCTCATCTAGCAAATAATAGAATATACTGTCTGGGATGGACACAGGTTATTCCTATGACTATGTTATTGTCTAGTCACATGAAATGTGATTCCTAAGCACGTGGTCGGTGTGAGAATAACTTAATGGTCACGGTTAAAGACTTGAAGCTAAGAAGGGTGGGTTGCGAGCACAGGGTGGCGGGATGTTTGCTAGCGGTGCTCTTGACAGTTAAGGACGGTTCGACGGACCTATTGTTTGCAGCACACTCATGCTAACTCAACACCGCATGGGTAAGGTATAGAGCAACCAAAGTGTAGTATGTCAATGGGTCCACCATGGTGTTGTGGCTGTATCAATAAGACCACCATGGCTTGCGTCAATAAGTCATGTCTTGGCGTCTGGATCGTTTCTAGACTCAGAACCCGATCAGTTTCTGGCCGGAAACTGGTGGTCCACGCGGTGGCTTCCTTGTTGTGCGGATTACAATGGAGGTCGCTATCACAATTCCTTTCGAGGTACCATGGTGGTATCGAGGGGCACAGTGATGTGCGTGTGGAGTTGTGTCTTGTGGGTAATGATTGGTACATCCTCTGGTCCAAGAGTAACTGTTCGAATAGCCATGCCACGGTTAAGGGCGGCCTAGCAATGTTTCTGTGATTTCCCACACCATCATAAAACTTGATGGTTTGAACAGGTGACATGTGTAGCTCCAGGTTGGAGTGGTTGGGCCTATACCATTTTGGTGAGCGGTATAGTGTTGGTCAATATTGATATTTAATTAATGTTTATTACTCTCTCAAATGTTTATTACTTGCTTTTTTACGGCAAACTTGAGCCTATATTATGCATCCTTGGTTATCCCGTGCATTTGCATATTTGCTGTGTGGCTTGCGAGTATGTCATATGCTCACCTTGCATCAACAATCATTTAGAGGAGGACTTCAGTGAAGAGGACTACTTGGAGGACTGAGCGGGAGCCCGGTCAAGTGCATGGAGTGGGAATCGTCACGCTGTTAATTATTTATCCGCTGTTAGAACTTTAATGATTTGAGAGGTACCATTCGTCTCTGTAATAAATACTTACGATATGTAAACAGTCACTTTGATTATCAATTTTGTCATGTGTGCCTCGGTTGATTCCTGGACGAGGATTTACACACAATAAAACTCCAGAATTTTGGATGGAAATTCTGGGCGTGACACCTAGCCTCTTCTAAGGTCATGTGAGCTCTCCCAACTAGTTCTAGTGCATCCTTTGTGATTCTTGTGAGGATCTAGTGGAAAATTGAGTGAGTTTTGTTGAGAGAAGGCTAGGAGGATCTTATGCACTTGAGGAGGATGTGGATTGGCTTCTTTGGAGCTTATTCTCGTGGAGGGAACCTCTCTAGAGACGTTAGGCGTCGCCCGCGGAGACTTCCCTCTAGTGTCGATGTCCCGGGGAAAGTTTGTGAAGTTTAACCTCGCCTCCGCAAGGAAAAGAGGTAAATTTTAGTAGATACCAAGTTGATCTTCGTGGTCGTTGGTGAGGCAAAGGGTCAATCGAGACCGGCTCTTTGGAGCCTCTCAACGGAGACATAGGATTTTGTGATCCGAACTTCGGGAAAAATCTTTGTGTTCGTTGTGCTTTCTCGTTTATTGCCTTATTTTGTCTCTTTGACTTGCCTACCCCTATTTTTATCTCGCTACCTCTATTACTGCACTACACTTGATCTCTGTCAAAATTATCCATTATTGAAGTGTCTTGGTAGAGTCAGAATACCAGGGTTGGAACCTCCGGCGTTCTTGGCCGGAACCTCCGACCAGCCCTTGGCCAGCCGAGAGAGCGTCGGAGGTTCCTACCAGAATTTTAACCGTCTGCATTTATTTGAAGAATTTTTCAGGAACGCTATTCACCCCCCTCTAGGCAACATCAACGGGCTTCAAAGAACGATGACAACCGAATGGCTGCGGCGGCGCTTTGCGGCTAAGGGTGGGCATAGAAGGGGTGGCGAAGTTGTAGAGTGGCGCGGCTAGGCAGCGATGTGGGGCGAGGATGGCGCAACGCGGCGGTGGGGTGGCGGCACTGGATAGGCGCGGTGGCGGTAGATTGGGGCTATTTATAGAGGACGGGGCAGAGCTAGGGCACAAGCGGTGGAGGCCGGGATACGCAGCGGTGGTTCCGCAGAGTCCGACGGCGGTATGGCGCGGGACGGGGACAGCGGCCGTGGGCCGAGGTGGCGGTGGCAGCTGCTAGTGTAGGCCGAGCCGGGCTAGGTCGAGGAGGCGCTCGGGCTCGGCATGGGCCAGCTCAGCCTAGCGCCGAAGAAGAGAAAGAGAGCCAAAGGTAGAAGAGGGAGGAAGGGAGAAGAAGGTAGAAAAAGGAACGAGAAAGGGGGAAAAAGAGGAAAAGAGAAAAAGAAAGGAAAAAGAGGAAAAAGGAAGGGGCTTTTATGGAAATTTCCCAAATTTGGAAAATTGGAATTTTGGGAGGATTTAAGGAATTACGGGATTATTTTAGAATATTGGAAATTGTGGAAACTTAGGAAATACAAGAATGCAAGGAATTTTGGAATACCCAAAATATACGAATATTTTGGGAATCGAAAATTGGATAATATTTCATGGGAATTGAAATTGGGCACAAACTCTGGAATATTGAGGATTCGGGTTTATTTTATAAAGGAAATTGGATTTTTGAGGAAATATATAGGATTTATTTCAAATGGAAATGAAATTTTGGGAATTGAGAGATTTCAGGGATTTGGAATCTGGATTTATTCGAGAACTCTAGATAGGGAATTTTGAGCGGTTTATTTGAGAGGAATTGGATATATCCAAGAATCCGGATTTTGGATTTCGAGAAACGAGCTTTGCGACACAAGCCATTTAGACAGGAGGGGAACTCGAGTCTGGGCTGGAGAGAGATACAAGAGGATTGGCCAGGAACGACCCGAGGTTGGGGAAGAAAATTTATTTAAATAATTGCTGAATTGATCTTTGTAATATTAAAATTAATTCTAGAGCTCCGAAAAATCTGAGAAAATTTCAGAGAGTGTAATTAGACATAGGGAATTAATTAAAAATGAATTTAACTATGATTGATTAAAGAAATTTTTATTTCCTATTTTTACTTTAATTAATTAATTTTCTTTACAATTTAATATAAATTATAGAAAATCCATTGTTAATTAATTTATTTAATTTCTGAAAAAAATCGGGCTGTGACACCGGACTTTTCACCATCGGTCAGATCGGTCTTCAGTAAAGGCTCAAGGTAAGTTTTCAGGTAAGTCTGGTACTGATTCTATTTGTGCATATACATGTGCTTTGCCTATTGGTTCTATTCATCGTGTGTATCAGTGTTGGATTCCTAAATTTCTTATTTCTAATCCCAACACGAAGGCCTCGACATCTTCTTGTGCATAGGTCTTTGGCGGCATACTCTCCATGTGCATTAAACGATTCTTTTAAGGTAACATTGATCTACTTATAAATTGGTAATATAATATCTACTTCTTCATTAGCGTTTTCCTTGCTAGTTATGGAGATAGTAGTTTTTGATAATAATACAAGTAGATACATGTCAATTCATGAGAATCTTGGTGATATCATTGGTAATTGGTTGTCTTTTTGAAAACCTTTGATATCTTCTCGATTTGATTTGTTTTTTCGTCGGGAGGGTTTTGTCACACCCGGAATTTCCATCCAAAATTCGAGTGATTTATTGTGGGTAAATCCCCATCCAGGAATCAACCGAGGCACACAAATAACATAGTTGATATCAAAGTAATTGTCTTACATAGAGCGATTGAATTTATTACAGAGGCGAATGGCACCTCTCAAAAGGTAAAGTCTAAGCAGCAGAAATAAACTACGGATAACGTGACGACTCCAAGTCCACATGGGCTTGACCAGGCTCCCGCTTAGTCCTCCAAAAATCCTTCATCGCAGAAGTACTCCTCTGATGATGATTGTTGATTGCAAGGTGAGTACAAGAAATACTCCACAAGCCACACAACAAGAATGCAAGTGCACAGGAATACAAAGGATGCCATAATAGGGCTCATTTGCATAAATTAACATTTAGTAAAGCATTTAAGAAAGTAGTAAAACAAGTGATCATTAAGCAATATTAACCAACACTATACCACTCTCCAAAGCAGTACAGGCCCAAGCACTCCTGACCTGAAGCTATCAATATTCCATCATTTACTATTAATGAATAGTATGGGACTAATCATGAAAAATACTGCTAGGCCGCCCATTAACCGCGGGCACGGCTATTTGAACAATTTTACTCTAGCCAGAGGTGTACCAACTTACCCACAAGACACAACCCCACAACATGTTACCATGCACCTCAATACCACCATGGTATCTTGGAAAGGAGTTGTGACAGGATCATCCATGTAACTCACATAATAGGAGTGCCTCCCGCCAAGCCTTCGGTCTCCAGTAGGGGTGATCAAGTGCCTTCCCGCGAGACAGCTCGACGCCCGAACTCATGGACTTACCAACTACCATGTGTGAACTTATATTAGCCACAAACATGCCCTGGTGCCTCCTAGTGAACTCGTCACACTTCAAAACCCGCCATTACCCATTCTAGTCTGTGGTTGGTACGGGTGTTGTTTCGCAACAAGTAGTCAACGAACCGGTCCTTAAGTGTCATGAGCACCACTAGCATCAACCTCAATCCAGGTGCTCACTACCCACCATTTAATCAAGTTTTAGTTGACCATTAAATAAACACACACGACCATAGTCGTGAACAAAATCATCATTTCATGTGAATCTGATAATATGAGTAATAATTAAGTGATAGTGTCGATGTTTTACACCGGTAATATGAATATGAGGCTACTCGGCGGATGGAAACTCGGTGGATTGCAAAGGAACACAGAGAGATTTTATACTGGTTCAGGCCCTCGATGTGAGGTAATACCCTACGTCCAGTTGTGGTGTTATTCCTTTGAGGATTTGTGTTGATCTATGATCTTCTGATGTCTTCTACCCTCAAGGGGCGCCCTGCCTCCCCTTATATACTGGGGGACAAGGGTACAAGGTAGGAGTCCCAGCCAGATACGGCCAAGGGATTTCCTTTTAGAGATACAATCTACCCGACTAGGACTATATATTCCTAATTGTACAAGGCAAAGTCTGCCGGGTGCTACTATATCTCTAATTACAAGTCTTGGCCCATCCTCTATCCGAGTGGCCCATATGCTTATGATGAGGTACCCAGGGCCCATGGCCTCCACAGTAGCCCCTGAGACCTTCATAGCTGAGTCATAGCTAATGCCGAGTGCTCGTCCTCCACGGTGAAGATTGCCCGAGTGCATTGCTCCCAAGTACTCTTTGTCTGAGTGCTTCTTCTTCCCGAGTCCTGCTTCATGTCAGCTGGCAGCGAGGCTATGAAGGGCTTCATATAGATGTATGAATAGTGTGCGCCGAATAGGCTCACCTATTAGGTGTAGCCCCCGACTTTGTGCTTAATTGTAAAGACAATTAAACATAAAGTCAAAGATCTTTAACCTTGTAGTCTTTCCTGAGTAATATACTACTAGTATATGAGACTCTTCGGTATCATGTCAACCGGAATATGATTTATAGTCTTGCCGAGTAGCATGCCACTCATATATGGGACTCTTCAGCTTCATGTCAGCTGCAAAGGGGGTTTATAGTCCTTCCCGATTGGCGTCCCACTCGGAAGTTAGACTCCTCAGCGTCATGTCAGTTGGAAAGAAGGTTTATAGTCTCTCCCGAGTAGTGCACTACTCAAAAGTTAGACTCTTCAGCGTCATGTCGGCTGGAATAATGTTGCTCATGGCAACTGTTGGCCAAGCATGTAGGCCGAGTACCACTTTATGAAATTAAATCCATTGCGTGGTCAGGTGTACTCGAGAAAGATACTGCATCCCCAATTTTAATGAAGACCAGCTTATGATCCTTATAAGGATATATCCTCGAGATCTGGTGGATAAGACAGATACCCACACACATGTGTTCAGCAATTAGGCCTTCATGAAGCATATCTGTTTACCTCATCGGTTCCTGTTGGTAGCACCAGCACTGCGATTTTATCACAGCCAGCGAGCGGCCCACATTGAGCGTGCTACAGTAAAAACTCATATCTTGGTGGCCTGCCGCCGAATAAGCCGGCCTAAACCGACCCACCCAGCGTAGGCTCTATAAGAGTAGCATCCATCGCATGTCAGGATGAGTACTCCGGTGTTGGTAACCGCAATCAGCCAAAAGAATTCCCGTCCGCAAGCCTTTCTGACTTATGTTCTGGATACAACATGGTTGCCACGGATGCCTGAGTAGGTATATTGCAGAATCTGCTTGCCCTCCTTAGGTGTGATGCAGTGCATGAGAACTTCGGATGCGCTTTGACAATACAGGTCTTCTCTAACTTCGGTAAAGCCGGATAAGGTACCCGAACCTTGCATTAGCATAGGATTCGGCCGGTGACCCTCATGGGGCATACCCTATCCAACAAAGTTATGGCCAAATGAGGTACCTCAATCTCATAGGATTCGGCTGGCGACCCTCGTGGGGCGTACCCAACTTAGCGGAGTTGTACCCGAGCCCCGACTGGCGCCGGAGGTCGGTTGTTAGTTGAATAAGGTACCCGAACCTTGCATTAGCATAGGATTTGGCTGGCGACCCTCATGGGGCATACCCTACCCAACCGAGTGCTACCCGAGCCCCGACTAGTGCCGGAGGCCGGTTATTAGCCAAATAAGGTACCCGAACCTTGCATTAGCATAGGATTCGGCTAGCAACCCTCATGGGGCGTACCTCACCCAGCGGAGTGGTGACCAAATAGGGTACCCGAACCTAGCATTAGCATAGGATTCGGCAGGCGACCCTCATGGGGCATACCCTACCTAGCCGAGTGGTAAGCGAACTCCGACTAGCACCGAAAATCGGTTGTTAGCTCACGTGGAGCGTAGCCGAGGAAGATGACGTCCCGACTAGCGCAAGTACTCGGTCAGTAGCTCTCATGAAGCATTCCGAGCATATCTTGGCAGACTAGTCCAGCCCCCGAGCGTAGGAGATAGGCTCGTAGCCCTGGGTTCCTGTCACGCGTATCCGAAACTAGCCCTGTATTATAAACATATTGGATGAGTAGCATCTGATGATGAAAACAATCACCCGAATAAAATTTATGTATTTTACAATATATGTAAATACATGTTCTTCCTCTTGTTGATATTAATTTTCCCGAGTAGTTGATCCCTTACGTTTAAGCACTCTGCCCGACTAGTCATAGCCCCCTAGCGTCGGGAGTTGGCTCATGGCTCTTTCCCAGACACGTGTTTTGGGTGACTTGAGTTCGTCTTTCATGGAGCAAAGTTTCACGGATTGGAATTTATGCTACTCGAGTACTTTTGCAATCATCAAGAGAAAAAACAGAGAATAATGTGCAGCTTGTACACCTATTAGGTGTAAGCGGCTGCAGCACTGGCGAGGCCAAGTGAGGAAATATTTATCAGAAAGCGACTTAGCTGTTTGGTATTTGGGAGTGGGGATGTCATCCTTGCGTTTGAGCTTGTGAGCCCCCGAGCATGTCACTTGTTGTTCTGATAATCTTCAGTTGTTGAAGGTCGAAGACGGTTGTGACCGACTGCCACAATGAAGCCGTCTAACTTGCGTTTGTGATTCTCGCCTTTAGTCGGGACCGCGTCGTTAGTGCCCTCCCGCTTCTTCTGTCAGGGTGCCTTCTTGTCATCTAGGGCCTGAGCAACAGTGTTGTCGATGTTTTACACCGGCAATATTACTATGGGGCTACTCGGCGACAGGAAATCCGATGGACCGCAAAGGAACACCGGAGAGTTTTTATACTGGTTCAGGCCCTCGATGCGAGGTAATACCCTACGTCCAGTTATGGTGGTATTCCTTTGAGGTGTTTGTCGATCAATGATCTTCGATAAGCTTCTACCCTCAAGGGGCGCCCTGCCTCCCCTTATATACTAGGGGGCAGGGGTACAGGATAAGCATCCCAGCCGGATACGGCCAAGGGATTTCCTTCTTAGAGATAGAAACTTACCCGACTAAAACTATGCTTTCCTTATTGTACAAGGCAAGGTCTGCCGGGTACTATCTTATCTCTAACTACATGATTCGGCCCATCCTCTATCCGAGTGGCCCATATGCTGGTGGTGAGGTACCCGGGGCCCATGGCCTCCATAGTAGCCCCTGAGACCTTCATAGTTGAGTCACAGCTGATGCTGAGTGCTCATCCTCCATGGTGAAGTCTCCTCGAGTGCATTGCTTCCGAGTACTCTCTGTCCGAGTAAGTTTTCTTGCCGAGTCCTGCTTCATATCAGCTGGCAGCGAGGCTATGAAGGGCTTCATATAGATGTATGAATAGTATGCGCCAAATAGGCACACCTATTAGGTGTAGCCCCCGGCTTTGTGCTTAATTGTAAAGACAATTAAACATAAAGTCAAAGATCATTAACCTGATAGTCTTTCCCGAGTAGTATACTACTGGTATATGAGACTCTTCGGTATCATGTCAACCGGAATAAACTTTATAGTCTTGCCGAGTAGGAAACTACTCGTATGTAGGACTCCTCGACTTCATGTCAGTCGGAATGTGCGTTTATAGACTTGCCGAGTAGGATGCTACTCGTATATGGGACTCTTCAGCTTCATGTCAGCTGGAAAGGGGGTTTATAGTCTTTCCCGAGTGGCGTCCCACTCAGAAATTAGACTCCTCCACGTCATGTCAGCGGGAATGAGAAATTTATAGTCTCTCCTGAGTAGTGCACTACTCGAAAGTTAGACTCTTCAGTGTTATATCGGCTGGAATAATGTTGCTTATGGCAACTGATGACCACGCATGTAGGCCGAGTACCACTTTATGAAAATAAATCCACAGCGTGGTTAGGTATACTCGAGATAGATACCTGCATCCCCAATTTTAATGAAGACCAGCTTGTGATCCTTGTAAGGATATATCCTCGAGACCTGGTGGATAAAACAGATATCCAAACATATATGTTTAGCAATAAAGCTCTCATAAAGCACATCTGTTTACCTCATCGGCTCCTGTTAGTAGCACCAGCGCTATAATTTCAACTCAGCCTGCGGGCGGCCCACATGGAGCATGCTACTGTAGGAACTCATGTCTTGGTGGCCCAGCGCCAATTGTGTAGGCCCGAGCCCACTTAGTCGGCACAGGCTCTATAAAAAGCGGGGAGAGAAAAAGATTCATTCATCTTCCCCAAATCAGCCAATCGCTTCGTCTTCCACCTTCGTGCCCAACTTTTCACCTCCTGCTTGGCTAGGGTTAGCTACTGCTGCTGTTCCCTGCTCGAACTTGGGCGATTTTAGTCCTTTTCGTCTGTTCCAAGCCCCCGATTGCTTTTTCCCCCGAATCTCTCTGCCCCCAATCATGTCGACGGCTTCGGATCTTGCGGGTGCACCGGGGAATGTGTGGCCGACTTTGGATTGCAGCTCAGTGAAGCTGAAGCTGATGGAGAGTCAATTGAAGTTGCCAAGCCAGGAGGTAATCCGTTGGGGGCCGGCTAAGGGTGAGTCGGTCCCAAATCCCCAATCTGGTGAAACTGTAGTTTTTGCCTCTTTTTTCGACCAGGGTTTGTGCCTACCCTCTTCTGATTTCTTCCACCGAATCCTTGACTTCTATAAGCTGGAGTTGGTGAATTTGAATCCCAACTCGATTCTTCAGATCTCCATATTTGTTACTCTCTGCAAGTGCTTTCTAGGTGTGGAGCCTCATTTTAATTTCTTTAGGCATCTATTCCACATCAAACCTCAGCCCTCCAAGTATAATGTCAATGTGATTGGGGGGCCGGTCTCCAGTTGAGGAGTGACAGGAAGAAAACATATCTTGATCTCCCCCTGAAATCTTCCTTGAAGGGCTGGCACAAGGAGTGATTCTATTGCACAGATCTGGCTCCCTCCTTGCGTCCATTCACCGGCTTGCCACCGGTAGTTTCTCCAAACTGGTCATTGGATCCAACCTTCGAGGAGATGGGCCAAGTTCATTAGTTGCTGGCCAAATTAGACAAGCTTAAGGAGGCTGGCCTGACCAGGCCTTGGGTGGCCTGGCGCTTCCTTACTCGGTGCATCCCGCCATTGAAATTGAAGAGCTCGTTCGGCTGGGATTTTCAGGGCAAACTTGATCCTGACCGGGTAAGCCATAAGACGCCCGACAAGCAGAAGGTGACCGAGACCCTGTTTGGTTACTTCACCACTGGAGTGGTCGAGACTGAAGACGATAAACACCGAATCGCTGCTTATAGCTTTCTTCGGGCTCGTCCCAAGGTAATCTTTGTCCTTCCGTAATGAACGCTTGCGAACTTGCATGTATGATTGCCCGGCACTATATGATACATGTTGCTGAATTGCTTGTAGTGGTGCAAAGAGTTCGATGATGACTCCCGCCCGTTGTCAGCTACCAAGTCAAGGAAGAGGCCGAGAAGCCCCCCTGCTGCCCAACCCGACTCCTAGAGAGCAGGGAAGAAGCCTGTTCTATATCGGGGCGAGGGGGGCCATGATGCCGCTTGTCACCGTGGCCGGAAGTCTAAAGATAAAGGACGCCGCCGACGAAGCACCCAGGCAATCAGGTTCCAGGTTGGGACCAGTACGGCCAAGCTCGATGTTGCCGAGCCCAGCAAAAACTCCGCTGAGTACACGGTCCAAGCGGGCGCCAGCAAGCACGCAGGTGTCCGAGTCAGCCACGCCACCAACGAGGCTGCCTCCAGTTGCCGCGCCACCACCGACTGCTTCACCAACCAGGCCGACAGCTAGGCGTAGCACTCCACCGGGACCCAGGTCACCCAGCGGGAGACTCAAGTTCTCCAGGACGTAAGCTGCTATGGATCTTCTGAGATTCTTGTCTGCTGTAGAAGTATTTTGATGTCTGTTTTGCCATGCAGGAAGCGGGCCGATATCGATCTCAAAGAGACCGCTCCGGCCGCTCCCCTTGAAGAACCTGCCCCAGCCGAGCCGGCGCCCGCGAGCACACCCGCTAAGCCGGTGGCCATCCCAGTCACAGAGACCGAGGTGGTCCTGACTACGGGGCCGCTGGCGCCGCCCGACCAAGGGGTGATTGCTGAGGTTGCTACTCCAGCCCCCGAGTCGACACCCGCCGCCGAGGTTGCTGCCGGAGCCCCCGAGTCAACGCCCGCCGCTGAGGTTGCTGCCGAAGCCCCCGAGGGCGCAGGGGACACCGGCGTGGGGGCCAGGACCCCGTCGCCGTCATGGTCATCATCGTCGTCGTCGTTGTCACCTCCGCCGGAGATCCCGAACCTTCCCCGGATCGAAGCCCCTCCGTGTAAGTTCCCCCGGACGTTCACCTGGACGGCGCTGGAACCGCGAAGAGGTTCAAGCTCAATGAGGCCACGGCAAAAAGGGAACGCGAAGGCTTGCTTCATGCCGCCATTGCCGGGTCCTAGGGGGTTTAGTTATAATTCTTGCGGTAGAGTCCTGGTGGTCTTCCTGTTCTGACGTCTGACTCTGCTCTTGAATTGTTCTTTACTTGAGCAGAAACTTGTTGATCGTAATGAGGTGATGACTGAGATCCTGATCGAAATGGCCCCCCATCTGTCAGAATTAGAGCAACTCCGGGCGTTGAAGGCCAAGATGGAGGAGCGCCACGCGGGAAGGGAAGCTTGGCTGAAGGATGCCGCCAACCAACTCAGGGATGAAACTTGGGCCCAAGCCGGTAGGATCAGAGGTAACTTCCCCGAATGCCTCTTCCCGACTGAACCCTTGTCGTGATTACTCCAGCCGTGTCGTTTCCCAACTGCCCAGTCGTGTCCTGACTGCAAAGTCGAGTTCTTGACTAATCTATTATGCAGAGCTCGAAGCCGAGCTAAAGGCCCGAACAGAGGAGAAAGTCCGGCTGGAGGAGACCGAGAGAGCCAAGGCCGAACTTGAGAAGAGCAAGGCCGACCTGACAATGGCCAACGCCCATAGCCACGTGGGAGGCCGACTACGAGAGTGAGTCTCCGTCCTGACTACGATCTTAACCAATCCATCAGTTTCTTGGCTAACGAGTTTACTCATCATTGATGTCGTGTAGCTGCCAGGACCAACTCCCAGGCATAATATCGGTTTTACACCGAGGAGATAAGGCTGATCAGGGAGTCACGGGAGGTCCTCGTCGGGTCCGTGAAAGGGTTCCTTGACCTTATAGATCCCAGCCCGGTGGGAACCAGCTGCACCAGGATGCACCAAATAGAAGCGTGTCTCGAGGATGCACCGAGTGCCCTAAAGAGGTACTCGGATGAGCATGTCATTGCCGGCATGGCCCAGACCCTGGCGATGACGAAATCAATCTACCCGAGGGCAGACATCGAAGCCATCGGGGAGGGGTTTGCCGAGGAGATGACGCCAGAGGAGGCACTGGAGCTAATAGCCCAGGCAAGGCCGACCGCCGAGATAGTCACCCGGGACCTGGGTCTGTAAGAGTGAAATATCATGTAGTCGGTATGTATAAACTTTTGTGAGAAACATGTGTAAATATATGTGCAATGCCGCCAAGCTTCTAATTATTACTCAGTTGTCATTAGCTTTACACGACTGCGTAGTCTATGCCGAGTTAGTACGTAGGAACTTAATAAAATCATTCGCAGTAAAAAGTTGTACTCGGGCAGACACAACTAAGTCGTAGTAAACCTTCATAGCTAAGTAAGACAAGCTCGTATATTATTGACAAAGCGCATATAATACATGCAGCCCCCGACTCACTACTCGGTTGATACAAGCGAGGTAGTGAGTCAGAGAAAACTGTACACATGGTAAAGTATGGAACTCAGGTATAGAAAGGACGTAGCTGTTCTATGTTCCATGAGTTGGTGATGAGGACACCGTCTTCGGTCTTCAGTCGGTAGGCGCCTGGCCGCGTGACCTCGGCTATAATGAACGGCCCTTCTCAAATGGGGGATAGTTTGTGCCTGTCTTTGTGGTTTGTATTTTTCTCAGGACAAGATCCCCGACCAAAAAGGCGCGGCCACGGACATTGCGATTGTGGTAGCGACGCAGGCCTTGAAGATACCTTGCCGACTGGGTTGTTGTGATGTCCCTCGCTTCTTCCAACTGATCTAGTTCGACCAATCGGGTATTATTGGAGATGTCTTCCGAGTAAGCTCGAACTCGGGGAGAGCCGAACTGTAATTCTATCGGTAGCATAGCCTCGGCACCGTAGACCAAAAAGAAAGAGGATTGCCCTGTTGCCCGACTAACCGTGGTTCTGAGAGACCAGAGAACAGATGAGAGTTCTTGTACCCACCGGCCCGCATATGGTTGTAGTCGGTCAAAAATCCTAGCCTTGATGCCTTGTAAGACCATACCGTTGGCTCATTCAACCTGCCCATTGCTCCGCGGGTGTGCCACAGATGCGTAGCAGATCTTGATGCCGAAATCCTGGCAGAAGTCTTGGAATACGCCGCCCGTGAACTGAGTACCGTTGTCGGTGATGATGCGGTTAGGGACCCCGAATCGGTATAGTATACTCATGATGAAGTCCTTTGCTCGTGCCGCTGTTATAGTTGCGACGGGTTTTTCCTCAATCCACTTGGTGAATTTATCCACTGCGACGAATAGATGTGTGAGCCCTCCTGGCGCTTTCTTGAAAGGTCCGACCATGTCGAGCCCCCATACTGCAAATGGCCAGGAAATGGGGATTGTTTGAAGTTCCTGGGCTGGGAGATTGGTTTGTCTTGCATAGAACTGGCAACCCTCGCATTTGCGAATGATTTCTTTTGCGTCTGTTACTGCTGTGGGCCAGAAAAATCCCTGCCAGTAAGCCTTTCCGACTAACGTCCTGGATGCAGCATGGTTGCCACATATGCTCGAGTGGATTGACTGCAGGATCTGCTTGCCCTCCTCGGTGGTGACGCAGCGCATGAGGACATCGGATGCGCTCCTTCGGTACAGGTCTTCTCCGACTAGTAGAAAGCTTTTGGTTCAACGCTTGATCTGCTTGGCTTGACTGTGATCTTCTGGGAGTTCGTCGTCCAGGAGGAATTTGATGACAGGAGTCCGCCAGTCTTGACATGTGTGTAGTACCTCGCTTGTTGCCGGGGTAGGTTCGCCTCCCAACTGCTCTGGTGCCGGATTCTTCTTGACTGATGGCTCCATAAGTTGCTCGACAAAGATCCCTGTCGGGACCGCCTCTCGCTTGGATCCCATATTTGCCAGTTTGTCTGCCGCGTCGTTGTATTGGCGCAGGACATGTGTTATTTCTAGCCCGTCGAACTTGTTCTCTAGCTTGCGGACCTCCTGACAGTATGCCGCCATGGTGTCGTCGAGACATGTCTAGTCCTTCATGACTTGGTTTACCACTAGTTGAGAATGTCCACGCACAACCAGTCGATGGATGCCGAGTGATATAGCAATGCGGAGCCCGTGGATGAGTGCCTCGTACTCGGCGACATTGTGGGAAGCCAGGAAGTGGATTTGTAGGACGTACTTGAGTTTTTCACCGGTGGGGGACGTTAGTATGACGCCGGCCCCGGCGCCACTGATCCGTAGAGAACCGTCGAAGTACATTGTCCAATACTCTAGCTTTGCTGTTGATGTGGGCATCTGGACCTCCGTCCACTCGGCCACGTAGTCGGCTAGAGCTTGTGATTTGATAGCTATCCTTGGCTGGAAGGTGATGTTGAATGCCATCAACTCGAGCGCCCATTTAGTGATTCGGCCGGTGGCCTCGCGGTTATGCAGGACGTCCCCGAGTAGAAACGATGTAACCACCGTGACTTGATGTGCTTGGAAATAATGCACCAGCTTCCGGACAGTGATAAGTAGGCCATAGAGTAGCTTCTGGACCTGCGGGTATCTTGTCTTGGAGTCGGCAAGGACCTCGCTGACAAAATAAACTGGCCGTTGAATTTTTTGAATGTGACCTGACTCGGATCGCTCGACTACTAGCACCATGCTGACTACCTGAGTAGTTGCCACCAGATATATCATTAGCGGTTCTTGGGGCATGGGTGACGCCAACACGGGAGGTGATGTGAGGAATTGTTTGAAGTCTTCGAAGGCTTGCTGGGCTTCAGGAGTCCATTGGAAGTTGTTTGCTTTCTTCAATAGCCTAAAGAAGGGCATACCCCGTTCGCCCAGTCGGGAAATAAACCTGCTGAGTGCCGCCATGCAGCCTGTCAGCTTCTGGACGTCCTTTTGGTTAGTCAGGAGAGCCATGTTTATGATTGCGTTGACTTTCTCTGGGTTGGGCTCGATGCCTCGATGCGAGACGATGAAGCCGAGTAACTTGCCGGTGCACACCGAAGGCGCACTTTTCCGGGTTCAACTTCATCTTGAATCTTCAAAGGTTTTGGAAGGTTTCTTCTAGGTTAGCGATGAGGTCTTCTTTGGACTTAGTCTTGATCACCACGTCGTCGACGTAGGCTTCCACGTTGCACCCGATCTGAGTGTGCAAACACCGCTGAATTGCCCGTTGATAGGTTGCTGCAGCATTTTTCAAACCAAACGGCATTGTGATGTAGCAGTATGCTCCAAACAGCATGATGAAAGATGTCTTTAGGCAGTCTTTCTCCCTCAGGCTGATTTGATGGTATCCCGAGTAGCAGTCAAGAAAGCTGAGTAGGTCACACCCGGCCGTGGAATCTACCACCTGATCTATCCTAGGAAGACCAAATGGGTCCTTGGGGCACGCCTTGTTGAGATCAGTGTAGTCGACGCACATGCGCCATTTACCCTTTTTCTTCTGGACCAGGATTGGATTAGCCAGCCAATCCGGGTGATAGACCTCCTTGATGAACCCGGCTACGAGAAGCTTGGTTATCTCCTCCCGAATAGCATCTTTACGGTCCTGAGCGAAGCGGCGCAGCCGTTGCTTGACTGGCTTGGCGTCTGTCTTCATGTTGAGGGCGTGCTCGATCACCTCCCTTGGTATGCCTGGCATGTCGGATGGTTTCCACGCGAAGATATCCTTGTTGGCTTGGAGGAAGGTGACGAGCGCGTCTTCCTATTTGGGGTCGAGTCCGGTCCCGACTAAAGCAGTCTTGGAGGGGTCGGAAGGGTCCAGGGGGATCTTCTTCGTGTCAGAGTCCGCTAAAATTCCCGACTTCACCACTTTTTTGGCCGGAACTGGGTCTTCCTCGACTTCGGTGGTGATGGCTTGCCGAATGCTGACGCGTCCGACTACCGCCTCTTGTGATTGAGCCAGCTCGCAGATCTCCTTGTTGCAAGTGAAGGCTTGCTTGACGTTGCTGCGAAGGGAGAGGACTCCTGCTGGCCTAGGCATCTTGAGCACCATATATGTATAGTGCGGTATCGCCATAAATTTGGCGAGTGCCGGTCGTCCGAGTATCGCGTGGTACACGGTCTCAAAGTCGGCGACCTCGAAGCAGATGTTTTCCGTGCGGAAGTTATCCCGCGTGCCGGAGGTTATTGGCAACGTGATCTGCCCGAGTGGAGTTGATGATAGGCCGGGAATTATCTCGTGGAAGGGCGCAGTGCTCGGCCGTAGTTCTAAACGAGGAATCATCATCTCATCCAAAGTCTTGGCAAATAAGATGTTGAGCGCGCTGCCTCCGTCGATGAGGGTTTTCTTCAGCCTGATATTTCTGACGACCGGGTCCAGGACGAGTGGATAGTGTCCCGGGTGTGAGATCCGATCTGGGTGATCTGCGCGGTTGAAGGTAACGGCCATCTCTGACCAGCGTAGGTACTGGGGGGTGTCCGTCATAGAGACTGTGTTGATGTCGCGCGCTGATAACTTCTGTTTGTGCTTGGACTCGTACGCGAGTAGCCCTCCAAAAATATGATTGAGCTCGGCCTAGGGGTCTTGAAAGTCATTGGCCGAGCCCGAGTCTGGCTTGTCCTTGTCCTTGTCGGCGCTAGATGATGAAGCTTGCTCGGAGGCAAACTTCTTGAGCATGTAGCAATCTTTGGCCGCGTGCTTGCCCTTGGGATGGAAGGGACATGGCCCACTCATGACTTTCTGGTAGTCATTGTTCCATTGGGGCCGCGACCGAGTGCGCTCCATGTTGGCCACCTCGTTGTCCGACTTCCACTTGCGGTTGCCAGACTTGTTTTGAGACAGCTCGTTGTCGGCTTTCGCCTTCTGGTCCTTCTGTCGGGACTCCTTCTCGTCGAGGGCCTCAGCGACCGCTTCAGCCGAGTCGGCGTATTTGTTCGCCATGTCGAAGAGAGCCCGAATGGACGATGGTGGCTTCCGAGTGAACTTCGCAATGAACGGGGCGTCCTTTACTCCCTTGTGGAAGGCGACGATGACAGCCTCGTCTCTGATCATTGGGATCTTGTTGCGCTTCTCGGAGAATCTTTTGATAAAATTACGTAGAAACTCGTTCTTCTTCTGATGTAGCTGATACAAATCGTCTTCAGAAGATGGCCTCTCGTAGGTTCCCTGAAAATTAGTGATGAACCGCTCCCTGAGTTCTCCCCAAGAACCGATCGACCGCCTCGGGAGCCCTGTTAGCCATGTCCTCGCCGAGTCGGCTAGCACAACTAGGAGGTAGTTAGCCATGACTTTGTGGTCACCCCCAGCAGCTCGGACTGCCAGGTATATACGGTGAGCCAGGACTCGGGATTAGTTTTGCAGTCATACTTTTCAATCCCTGTGGGTTTAAAGCCAGTCGGCCAGTCGACGTACTGTAGCTCCCGAGTGAAAGCTAGGATGCCTTCGTCTTCATGAGGGCTCGGGCTTCAACCACGACGGTTAAACCGCTCATGATGGAGACCGAAGCGCTCGTTTTCGTCCTCCAGTCTGCGGCGCTCGTCCTCATCTCGCTCGCGGCGCCGGGCGCTGATGGTATGGAGAAGGTCATACTGGTGATGCCGCCGGTTGTTGTTGGTGTTGCCGAGTGTCGTTTGCCTTGACTCCTCGCGTGGCCAACTCGAGCCGGCTGCCCGGCGTCATGCTGATGTAGATGAACCCCCTGCTGGAGATCCCGACCGGTTAGTTGGAACTATCATGTCGCCCGACTGTTGTTGTTGCTGCTAGCAGGCGGCAGCTGTGATCATCGCCTTTATCTTAGCGATAGTCAGGGTGGCCTGGTGATCAGGCCCGAACTGGAGTGTATCCAGCAAAGTAGTAGCGGCCACGACGTTCTGTTGTGGTGTGATGAAGATGTCGTGGTCGCCGACTTTAGTCTGGAGGATCTGTTGTTGGGCGGCTCGCCCAGCCTTGCGTAGCCCGTCATTGCGAGCCTCGTGATTCGCCTCCTCTTGTTGCCGTAGTTGGCGGGCCTCCTCCTGCTGTTCCTCTTGTAGTCGGCGCACTTCCGGGGATGGCGTTGATGCCATGAAGATCTCACGGGGCAGAACGAAACCTGCCAGACTAGAGTCCGAACTAGCGTTCGAACCGTTAAACGACTTGGAGTCAGTCTCCGAGTTATCTATCGAAGTAAGAACGACTCCGACCTCTCTAGATCCAATCTGAAACGGCGCTTGGCCGTGTCCAAATTGAATCGTAAGAGATGGGGTCTGCTGCGTGGGATGTAGATCCACAGCGTCGCCGAATCCGTGCAGGAGATTGACGATCTCTCCCCTTCTTGGCCCAACCCGAGCTGGCTCGAGGCCTAGCGCAAGTCAGACGCCGAAGGAAAGAGTTGTCCCGATGTTCGGCGAGGTGAAGGATTGCCGCAGTAGGTCGCTGAAGGAGATGGCGGCATCCTGTGGGCCGACTGGCGCAACGTCGGCTAGTTCCTCGGCCGGCTGAATTGGATCTGCTTCGGCCAAGGTGAGGTTGCCGATCTGATCAGCAACGAAGTCGAGGCTTTCGAAGGAAATTACGTCTCCAGGAGAAAACTTGTCGCCGTCGACTCCGCTTGTTGGGTCCATTGAATTTGTTGGTGAAGAAATCGCCGAAGCCCCTACCTGGCGCGCCAACTGTCGATGTTTTACACCGGCAATATTACTATGGGGCTACTCGGTGATAGGAAATCCGATGGACTGCAAAGGAACACGAGAGAGTTTTTATACTGGTTCAGGCCCTCGATGCGAGGTAATACCCTACGTCCAGTTATGGTGGTATTCCTTTGAGGTGTTTGTCGATCGATGATCTTCTATAAGCTTCTGCCCTCAAGGGGTGCCCTGCCTCCCCTTATATACTAGGGGGCAGGGGTACAAGATAAGGATCCCAGCTAGATACGGCCAAGGGATTTCCTTCTTAGAGATAGAAACTTATCCGACTAAGACTATGTTTTCCTTATCGTACAAGGCAAAGTTTGCCGGGTGCTATCTTATCTCTAACTACATGATTCGGCCCATCCTCTATCCGAGTGGCCCATATGCTGGTGGTGAGGTACGCGAGGCCCATGGCCTCCACAAGCATCGACCGAGTCGGCGTACTTGTCCACCATGTCGAATAGAGCCTTGACAGAGTTGGGAGGCTTCCGAGTGAATTTGGCGATGAACGAGGTGTCTTTGACTCCTTTTCGAAAGGCGGCGATAACGACCTCGTCCTTGATCATTGGGATTGAATTCTTCTTCTCAAAGAACCTCTTGATGAAGTCATGAAGAGACTCGTTCTTCCTTTGATGCAACTGATATAGATCGTGCTCGGAAGATGGCCTCTCGTATGTTCCCTGGAAATTGGCAATGAAGCGTTCCTGGAGTTCTCTCCAGGAGCTGATTGATCTCTTTGGAAGTCCTGTTAGCCATGTCCTCGCTGAGTCAGTTGAATCAACTGGGAGGTAGTTAGCCATGGCTTTGTGATCTCCTCTAGCAACTCGGATTGCCAGGGTGTAGACCGTGAGCCAGGACATGGGATTGGTCTTGCCGTCGTATTTTTCAACTCCTATAGGCTTGAAACCCGATGGCTAGTCGACCTATTGTAGCTCCTGGGTGAAGGCCGGTACGCCTTCATCTTCATGAGGGTTCTGACTCCGAATACGGCAGTGAAACCGCTCGTGGTGGAGGCCGAAGCACTTGTTCTCATCTTCCAGTTGGCGTTGCTCGTCTTCCTCTCGTTTGCGGCGCCATGCCTTGATGTCCTGCCGAAGATCACGTCGTAGTCGGCCTCGGAGATCCTGATTGTCCCAACAGTCGCTTCGACATTGCCGGTTGTTGTTAGGGTTGCCGAGTGACGTCTGGCGTGACTCCGTATGTGGCTGACTGGAGCTGGCCGCTCAACGTCGCGTTGAGGCGGATGAGACTGCCGTTGTGGGAGCCAACCGACTGGTCAGTATCCAAGTCGAACTCTAGGGGATCGGGTTTGCCGCGTCGGATGTTGTTCGAAGATATCCGCGGTGTTGCTGAGTCTGAATGGGAGATTGACGATCTCCTCCTTCCTTAGCCTGATCTCGGCCGGCTCAAGACCGAGTCCGAGTCGAACACCGAAAGGAAGAGTTGTCCCAAGACCCGGGCAAGTGAAAGATTGCCGTAGCAAGTCGACGTGGGTTGCTGCGGCGTCGTGTTGGCCGACCGGCGCAGGGTTGGCCTGTTTCCCAGCTAGTCGGATCGAGTCTGAGTCGAACAAGATTAGGTTGCCGAACTTGTTGGCGACGAAGTCGAGGCTTCCGAACATGATCGTGTCTCCAGGGGAGAATTTGCCACCGTCGACTCCGGTTGTTGGATCCATCGAGCTTGTGGTTGATCTCACCAAAGCCCCTACATGGCGTGCCAACTATCGATGTTTTACACTGGTAATATGAATATGGGGCTATCGACGGATGGAAACTCGGTGGATTGCAAAGGAACACAAAGAGATTTTATACTGGTTCAGACCCTCGATGTGAGGTAATACCCTACGTCCAGTTGTGGTGTTATTCCTTTGAGGATTTGTGTTGGTCTACAATCTTCTGATGTCTTCTACCCTCAAGGGGCGCCCTGCCTCCCCTTATATACTGGGGGGCAGGGGTACAAGGTAGGAGTCCCAGCCAGACACGGCCAAGGGATTTCCTTTTAGAGATACAATCTACCCGACTAGGACTGTATATTCCTAATTGAACAAGGCAAAGTCTGTTGGGTGCTACTATATCTCTAATTACAAGTCTCGGCCCATCCTCTATCCGAGTAGCCCATATGCTTGTGATGAGGTACCCGGGGCCTATGGCCTCCACAGATAGCCCATGAGTTACACTATAGTTTCTAGGCATGACTAAGCAGAGTCCTAGAATTATTCTAGCTAACCAATAATTAAAGCTAGCTAGTCATATTATTCCCATAGGTACAAATAATAGGTAATCAAGGCAATAGGGCCCTAAACAAGAATCAGGGTTTTCCCTCCCAATGACATTGTAAAATAAATGTATATTTGAATGAAAACATAGTTTTAAACTGTGGGAGCCATGGGCCCCGGGTACCTCATTACCAGCACATGGGCCACTCGGATAGAGGATGGGCTAGATCATGTAATTAGAGATAAGATAGCACCCGGCAGGTTATGCCTTGTACAATAAGGAAACATAGCCTTAGTCGGATAGGATTCTATCTCTAATAAGGAAATCCCTTGGTCGTATCCGACTGGGATCCTTGCCATGTACCCCTGTCCCCTAGTATATAAAGGGAGGCAGGGCGCCCTATGAGGGCACCCCAGATCATTGATCACAAATCCACCTCAGAGGAATAACACCTCAACTGGACGTAGGGTATTACCTCACGACGAGGGCCTGAACCAGTATAATTCCCTCGTGTTCCTCTGCAATTCACCGAATTCCAGGTCGCCGAGTACCCCCATAGTATTATTGCCGGTGCAAAGCATCGACAGTTGGCGCGCCAGGTAGGGGACCGGCGAGTTCTTCATCAACAGATTCGATGGATCCCATCAACGGAGTCAAGGGCGACAAGTTCTCCAACGGAGACACCATCACCTTCGGGAGCCTTGATTTCGTCGCCGATCAACTCGGCAACCTTTCTTTGGCTGAGGCAGATCCGATCTTGCCAGCCGAGGAGCTAGCCGGCGTTGCGCCAGTCAGCCTCAGGGACGTCGCCATCTCCTTCGACGACCTACTACGACAGTCCCTCACATCGCCGGACATCGGGACAACTCTCTCCTTCGACGTCCGGCTCGCACTAGGCCTTGAGCCAGCGCGGGTTAGGCCGAGAAGGGGAGAGATCGTCCGTCTCCCGTACGGATTCGGCGACGCTGTGCATCTACAACCCGCGCAGCAGACCCAACCTCCAGCGATTCAGTTCGGACACGGTCATGAACCGTTTCAGATTGGATCTAGGGAGGTCGGAGTCGTCCTAACTCCGATAAACTACTCGGAGTCCGACACTAAGTCGGATGGTGGTTCGAGCATCAACTCGGACTCCACCTTGGCAAGCTTCCTCCTCCCCCGCGAGATCTTCATGGCTTCAACGCCACCTTCCGAGGTGCGCCGACTGCAAGAGGAGCAGCATGAGGAGGCGCGCCGAATACAACAACAAGAGGAGGCCAACCGACAAGCTCGCAATGACGGGCTTTGACAAGCTGGGCGAGCCGCCCAGCAGCAGATCCTCCAAACCAAAGTCGGCGACCACGATGTCTTCGTCACGCCACAACAGAACGTCGTGGCTGCCACAACTCTGCTGGACACGCTCCAGTTCGGGCCGGACCATCAGGCCACACCAACCATCGCCAAGATCAAGGCGATGATTACTGCTGCCGCCTGCCAGCAGCAAGAACAGTCAGGCAACACTCACATACCGACCCGTCGAACGGGCTCTCCAGCGGCGGAGTCATCTGCATCAGCACGACGACGGGCAGCCGGCTCCACCTGGCAGCATGAAGAATCCCGCCAAACAACACTCGGCAATACCAACTACGACAGCCGGCGGCGTCACCAATACGACCGCCGACCCAATCAAGACCTCCGATTGTGGTTACAACGCGATCTTCGCCACACCCTAAGGGCCCGGCGCGAAGAACGCGAAGAAGACGAACGCCGCCGGCTGGAGGATGAACACGAGCGCTTCGGTCTCCATTACGAGCGGCTACACCGCCAAAACCGAAGCCCGAGTCCTCACGATAATGAAGGCATTCCAGCCTTTACTCAGGAGTTACAGGACGTCCGATGGCCAGTCGGCTTTAAGCCTACCGGAATTGAAAAGTACGACGGCAAGACCAACCCAAGAGTCCTGGCTCACCGTTTACGTCCTAGCAGTTCAAGCTGCTGGGGCGACAGCAAGAGCCATGGCTAACTACCTCCCAGTCGCGTTATCCGACTCGGTGAGGACATGGCTGACAGGCCTCCCAAGGCGGTCGATCGGTTCCTGGGGACAACTCAGGGAGCGGTTCATCGTAACTTCCAGGGGACCTACGAGAGAACCGGCTTCCGAGCACGACCTCTACCAACTGCATCAGAAAAAGAACGAGTCTCTACGGAATTCATCAAAAGGTTTTCCAAGAAGCGCAATCAAATCCCAAGCATCAAAGACGAGGTCGTCATCGCCGCCTTCCGCAAGGGAGTAAAAGACGCCGCTCATCGCGAAGTTCACTCGGAAGCCACCATCCACTGTCCGGACTCTCTTCGACATGGCCAACAAATACGCCGACTCAGCTGAAGCCGTCGCAGAGGCCTTCGACGAGAAGAAGGAGCCCCGACAAAAAAGACAACAGGGCAAAAGCCGACAACGAGCCGCCTCAGAACAAGCCTGGCAGCCGCAAGCGGAAGTCAGACAACGAGGTGGCTAACATGGAGCGCAGTCGGTCGCGGCCCAGCGGAACAACGACTACCAAGAAAGTCATGAGCGGGCCTTGCCCCTTTCACCCCCAAGGGCCGGCACGCGGCCAAAGACTGCCACATGCTCAAGAAGTTTGCCTCCGAGCAGGCTTCATCATCTGGCGCCGACAAGGACCAAGGACAAGCCAGACTCGGGTCCGGCTGATGACTTCCAGGACCCCAAGCCGAACTCAAACCACATCTTCGGGGGCCACTCGCGTACGAATCCAAGCGCAAGCAGAAGCTATCAGCGCGGGATATTAACGCGGTCTCCACAACGGATACCCCCCAATACCTGCGCTGGTCAGAAATGGCCATCACCTTCAACCGCGCGGATCACCCAGATCGGGTTTCCCACCCGGGACGATACCCACTCGTCCTAGATCCGGTCGTCAAAAATATTAGGCTGAAGAAAACCCTCATCGACGGAGGCAGTGCGCTCAACATCCTGTTCGCAAGACTCTGGACGAGATGAGAATTCCTCGTTCAGAACTACGGCCGAGCACCGCGCCCTTCCATGGGATAATCCCCGGCTTGTCATCAACCCCACTCGGGCAGATAACCTTGCCGTGACCTTCGGCACGCGGGACAACTTCCGCACAGAAAACATCTCCTTCGAGGTCGCCGACTTCGAGACCGCGTATCACGCGATACTCGGACGACCGGCCCTCGCCAAATTCATGGCGATACCGCACTACACATACATGGTGCTGAAGATGCCCGGGCCAGCAGGAGTCCTCTCCCTCCGCAGCGACGCTAAGCAAGCCTCACCTGCGACAAGGAGAGCTGCGAGCTGGCTCAAACACAAGAAGCGGCAGTCGGGCGCGACAGCATCCGGCAAGCCGCTACATCTGAAGCCGATCAAGATCCAGTTCCGGCGAAAAAAAGCAGCGAAGTCGGGAATTTCAGCGGACTCTGACACGAAGAAGATCCCCCTGGACCCTTCCGACCCCTCCAAGACTGCCTTAGTCGGGACCGGACTCGACCCCAAATAGGAAGACGCGCTCGTCACCTTCCTCCAAGCCAACAAAGATATCTTCGCATGGAAACCGTCCGACATGCTGGGCGTACCAAGGGAGGTGATCGAGCATGCCCTACACGTAAAGCCAGACGCCAAGCCGGTCAAACAACGGCTACGGCGCTTCGCTCAAGACCGCAAGGATGCTATCCGGGAGGAAATCACCAAGCTCCTCGCAGCCGGCTTCATCAAGGAAGTCTACCACCCGGACTGGCTGGCCAACCCAGTCCTGGTCCGGAAGAAAAACGGTAAATGGCGCATGTGCGTCGACTACACCGACCTCAACAAAGCGTGCCCCAAGGACCATTGGTCTTCCCAGGATAGATCAGGTGGTTGACTCCACGGCGGGGTGCGACCTACTCAGTTTTCTCGACTGTTATTCGGGATATCATCAAATTAGCTTGAGGGAACAAGACTGTTTAAAAACATCTTTCATCACGCCGTTTGGAGCGTATTGCTATATCACAATGCCGTTCGGTCTGAAAAACGCAGGCGCAACCTACCAAAGGGCTATTCAGCGGTGTCTGCACACTCAGATCAGGCGCAACATGGAAGCCTACGTCGACGATGTGGTGATCAAGTCTAAATCCAGACAAGACCTCATTGCCGACTTGGAAGAAACCTTCCAAAACCTTCGAAGATTCAAGATGAAGTTGAACCCGGACAAGTGCACCTTCGGGGTGCCGTCTGGGAAGTTACTCGGCTTGATCGTCTCGCACCGCGGCATCGAGGCTAACCCGGAGAAAGTCAACGCCATCAAGAACATGGCGCCCCCGACCAACCTCAAAGACATCCAGAAGCTGACAGCTGCATGGCGGCACTCAGTCGGTTTATCTCCCGACTGGGCGAACGGGCATGCCTTCTTCAAGCTCCTCAAAAGGCGGACACCTTTCAGTGGACCCCGGAAGCCCAGCAAGCCTTCGAAGACTTCAAAGAATTCCTCACATCACCCCCCGTGCTAGCGTCACCCCTGCCCCAGGAACCACTAATGCTTTATCTGGCGGCAACAACACAGGTAGTCAGCACGGTGTTGGTAGTGGAGCGATCCGAACAGGGTCATCTTCAAAAAATACAACGGCCAATCTATTTTGTCAGCGAGGTCCTTGCCGACTCCAAAACAAGATACCCGCAGGTCCAGAAGCTGCTATACGGCCTACTCATCACAGTCCGAAAGCTGGTGCACTACTTTCAAGCACATCAAGTCACGGTGGTCACAGCGTTTCCACTCGGGGATGTCCTTCATAATCGCGAGGCCACCGGCCGGATCGCTAAATGGGCACTCGAGCTGATGGCGTTTGACATCACCTTTCAGCCACGGACAGCTATCAAATCTCAAGCTCTAGCCGACTTCGTGGCCGAGTGGACAGAAGTTCAACTCCCAACACCAACAACAAAGCTGGAGTACTGGACAATGTACTTCGACGGTTCCCTACGGATCGGCGGTGCCGGGGCTGGAGTCATACTGACATCCCCCACCGGCGAAAAGTTGAAGTACGTACTACAAATCCACTTCCCGGCTTCCCACAACGTCGCCGAGTACGAGGCTCTTGTTCACGGGCTCCGCATCGCCATATCACTCGGCATACGTCGACTGGTTGTGCGCGGAGACTCCCAACTCGTGGTCAACCAAGTCATGAAAGACTGGACCTGTCTCGACGACACAATGGCGGCATACTGTCAGGAGGTCCACAAGTTGGAAAACAAGTTCGACGGGCTGGAAATCACACACGTCCTGCGTCAATACAACGACGCGGCCGATGAGCTGGCAAACATGGGATCCAAGCGAGAAGCGGTTCCGACTGGAATCTTTGTCGAGCAACTTATGGAGCCATCAGTCAAGAAGAAACCGCACAAGAGCAGTCGGGAGGCGAGCCTACCCCGACCACCGACGAAGTGCTGCACATATGTCAAGACTGGAGGGGTCCTGTTCTCAAATTCCTCCTGGACGATGAACTCCAGAAGATCGCAATCAAGCCGAGCAAATCAAGCGTCGAAGCAAAAGCTTCCTGCTAGTCGGAGAAGACCTGTACCGAAGGAGCGCATCCGGTGTCCTCATGCGCTGTGTCACCACCGAGGAAGGTAAGCAGATCCTGCATTCAATCCACTCGGGCATATGTGGCAACCACGCTGCATCCAGGACGTTAGTCGGAAAAGCTTACCGGCAGGGATTCTTCTGGCCCACCGCAGTCACAGACGCCAAAGATATCGTTCGCAAGTGCGAGGGTTGCCAGTTCTTCGTAAGACAGACAAATCTTCCCGCCAGAACTCCAGACTATCCCCATCTCTTGGCCATTCGCAGTATGGGGGCTCGACATGGTCGGGCCATTCAAGAAAGCGCCAGGAGGTTCACACATTTATTCGTCGCAGTGGAAAAATTCACCAAGTGGATTGAGGCTAAACCTGTCGCAACAATCACAGCGGCACGAGCAAAGGACTTCATCTTGAGTATACTATTCGGTTTGGGTCCCTAACCGCATCATAACCGACAACGGCACTCAGTTCGTGGCAGGCCTATTCCAAGATTTCTGCGACGACTTCGGCATCAAGATCTGCTATGCGTCTGTGCACACCCGCGGAGCAACGGGCAGGTTGAGCGAGCCAACGGCATGGTCTTACAAGCATCAAGGCCAGGATATACGACCGACTACAACCATATGCGGTCGGTGGGTACAAGAGCTACCATCCGTTCTCTGGTCTCTCAGAACCACGGTAGTCGGGCAACAGGGCAATCCCCTTTCTTCCTGGTCTACGGTACTGAGGCCATGCTACCCGACCGAGATACAGTTCGGCTCTCCGCGAGTCCGGGCTTACTCCGAAGACGATTCCAACAGCACCCGACTGATCGAATTAGATCAGCTGAAGAAGCAAGAGACGCCGCAACAATCCAGTCGGCAAGGTATCTTCAAGGCCTGCGTCGCTACCACAATCGCAATGTCCGTGGCCGCGCCTTTTTGGTCGGGGATCTCGTTCTAAGGAAGATACAAACCACCAAGGACAGGCATAAACTATCCCCCATCTGGGAAGGGCCGTTCATTATAGCCGAGGTCACGCGGCCAGCGCCTACCGACTGAAGACCAAAGACGGCGTTCTCATCACCAACTCATGGAATATAGAACAGCTACGTCCTTTCTATACCTGAGTCTTACTTTTCCATGTGTACAGTTTTTCCTGACTCACTACGCCGCTTGTTCCAATCGAGTAGTGAGTCGGGGCTGCATGTATATATGTGTTCTGTCAATAACATACAAGCTTATCTCACCTCGGTTATGAAGCCTTGCCACGACTGATGCGTTCGCCCGAGTATAGCATCTTCCTCCGAACGATTTTTATCAAGTTCTATCGAACTAGCTCGGTGCATGCTACATGGATCGGGTTAAAGCTAATGACAACCGAATAATAAGTTTGGCGGCACGACACATATATTCACACATGATCGTATATGAAAGCATATGTATACACCGACTACAAAACATATTGCCTTTACAGACCCAGGTCTCGGGGTAATCGCTTCAGCAGTCGGCTTCGCCTGTGAGATCAGCTCCAGCGCTTCCTCGGGCGTCGTCTCCTCGGAAAATCCCTCCCCGATGGCCTCAATGTCCGCCTCGGGTAGATGGACTTGGTCATTGCTAGGGTTCTGGGCCACGCCCGGCAAACCCGCTCGTCTGAGTACCTTTTCAGGCACTCGGCACGTCCTCGAGACGCCCCATTATTTGAGGAATTCTGCTACAGCTGGTCCCCACTGGGCGGGGATCCACAAGGTCAAGGAGCCCCTTCACGGACCCGACGAGGGCCTCCCGTGACTCCCTGATTGACCTTATCTCCTCCGTGTAGAACCGGTACTGGGCCTGGACGTTGGTTCTCATGCCTGCCCAGATCGGCCGGCAAGTAAGCTTGTCAGGTTCGGCTACACACAGGGTGACTAATGTATTGGCTGAGATCACAGTCGGGTTGAGGACTTACTTTCGTAGTCAGCCTCCCACCCGGCCACGGTCTTCTCCAGTTCGGCCTTCTCCTTACCGAGCTCGACGACGGCCTTCTCCAACTCGGACTTCTCCCGGTCAAGCTCGGTGTTGGCCTTTGTCAGGTCGGCCTTGACCCTTTCAAGCTCGGCCTTGGCTTCTTCGGCCTCCTTCAGCTGGGACTCCCTCTCCGCTTCGAGGTCTGCACCACAGATTAGCCAAGAGCTCAATCACGCAGTCATGACACCACCAAGCAGTCGGATCGACGTAGCTGGATGATTACACCAACGGTCCAGTCGGGAGATATGCTCGAGGATTTTACCTCTGATCTTCTCGGCTAGGGCCCATGTCTCAGCCCTGAGCTGATCAGCGCCGCTCTTCAGCCAGGCCTCCCTCCTCGTGTGACGCGCCTCCATCTCGGCCTTCAATGCCCGGAGCTGTTGTAATTCCGCGAGGTGGGGAGCCATCTCGACCAGGATCTCTGTCATCGCCTCGTTGCGGTCGACGAGCTTCTGCTCAGGACAAGGAACAAACCGACGACAGAGTCAAACATCAAGACAAGAAGATTGCTGGAGCTTCACTACAAGAATCATACCGTGACCCCTTGGGACCCGTTGATGGCGGCACGAACCTTGCCCTTCCATAGGCCTAAAAGAAGCTACATTTGCAGTGACAAACGGTCTTTGACCCATTGGAAGGAAGCTGAAAACCGAACCATGAGCAAGATATATGTTGAGGCTTCAACAAGATATTAAATCAAGGATAAGCAAGCAAAGCCCAACATAATCAAGAGAAATTATGTGCTATTTTCAAAACAAAGTATGGTCAAGCAAAGCATTACAACCTCTCCAAAAACTTCGATCACCAACTAGCCAAAACAAGTATGAGGTATATGTAACCGAAGCAAGCAAAAAGACTGATACTAGAATGGATAGCACACACCAAGCTCACCACGCAAACGTGCAAACGTGGTTTGATCGAGTGGCTTCGTTAAATATCAGCAAGTTTGCTGACTAGTATCAACTCGCCAAAGCTCAATATCACCCTTCTCAGAATGATCCCTCAGAAAATGATAACAAACATCAATATGTTTCGTTTTCGAATGAAGCACAGGATTCTTTGCAACACTAATAGCACTAGTGCTGTCACACAAGAGAGGAACATGAGAAAACGACAAACCAAAATCACGAAGGGTAGCTATCATCCATAAAAGCTGAGAACAACAGCTAGCAGCAGCAACATACTCGGCCTCTGTAGTAGATTGAGCAACATTTGATTGTTTTCTAGAGGACCAAGAAACAAGTGAAGAACCCAAAAACTGGCAAGTACCCGAAGTAGATTTTCTATCCAACCGACACCCAGCAAAATCAGCATCCGAATAACCACACAAACTGAGAGTCGAAGAAGCTGAGTACCAAAGGCCAAACTCGGGAGTGAATCGAAGGTACCTCATTATGCGCTTCACCGCCTGTCGGTGAGAAGTCCTGGGAGACGCCTGAAAACGAGCGCACAGACACACTGCAAAGTGTATGTCCGGCCTCGTCGCTGTCAAGTACAAAAGCGACCCGATCATGCTTCTATACTCCTTCTGATCCACGGGCTCTCCATCTTCATCAGCATCCAAAGCTGCGCTAGTCGGCATGGGTGTAGATATTGGCTTTGCATCAGCCATATCAAACTTCTTGAGGACATCCTTTGTATATTTTCCCTGATGCACAAAAATCCCATCTGTGTCTGTTTAATTTGTAGCCCAAGGAAGAAGTTCAGCTCACCCATCATTGACATCTCAAATTCCCTGCTCATAGAATCTGCAAACTTGGCAACAAGAGCATGAGAAGAACCACCGAAAATGAATATCATCCACAGTATATCTGACACTATTAGAGTGTCTTTTGCCTTGCTTGAGGAGAAATAAAGTTTTGTCAACCGAGCCCATTTTAAAAACTGTTTGCAAGTAAAAAGGTTTTCAGTCTAGCATAACCAACGCACGAGGTGCTTGTTTCAACCCATACAAAGCCTTTTGCAACTTAAAAAACACGATCAGGAAATTTGGGATGCTCAAAACCAGGAGGTTGTTTTACATAAACTTCTTCTTCTATAAACCCGTTCAGAAAAAGCACTCTTCACGTCCATTTGATAAAGCTTAAACCCACGTGAAGCAGCAAAAGCAAGCACAATGCGAATAGCTTCCAAACGAGCAACAGGAGCAAAGTTTCACCATAATCAATTCCCTCCTTTTGACAGAACCCCTGAGCCACTAATCTGGCTTTGTTTCTGACAACAAGTCCATTTTCCCTTGTTTGTTCTTAAAAATCCATTTAGTACCAATTGGTTTGCAAGAAGGAGGTGGATCAACCAAACCCAAACCCGATTCCGTTCAAAATTTTCTAAACTCCTCATGCATGGCATTGACCCAGTTAGAATCAGAAAGCGCGTGTCCAACATCACGGGGTTCAAAAGAGGCAACGAATGCAGAATGCGCAAAACACACTGATTTTATATTTATACCTTGTCGTGCGCTCATTCAAATTACCTATCATTTGTTGGGGAGGATGGTGACGCTGAATATGTCGTGGTGCTGTCCTCTCTGAGGTCGCCTCCCCCTCAACTGCAGCCGGTACATGATCATCCGTAGTGGAGCTGCATGATCGACAATGGACGTATACATGTTTGAAGGCCCATCCTCTGTAGTGTGCTGGACGCCTGCACCGGCTGAGGGTCAGGCGCCACCGGTGCCTCCAATGCATCATCATCCTCATCATCACGTCCATCATCCTCATCATCACTCTCAAATATGGCCTGTCCAATTTCATCATCACCTGCACACTCAAAAGTAGAAGAAGAACATGGCATTGTCTCGTCGAAAGTGACCTCACAAGTCTCATCGATGCGATTAGTGTCAAGATTAAGCACACGGTAGGCACGCCCTTGCAAAGCATACCCCAAAAATAACCCATCGGAAGAACGAGACTCAAACTTGTCTAAATTTCCCTTTTCAGAATAAAACACTTGCACCCAAAAAACTCGAAAGTGGGAAACTTTGGGAGAACGACCAAATCTCAACTCATATGATGTTTTCCCCAAAAAAACTCTCAGAAAAATTCTATTAGCAACATAGCAAGCGGTGTTGATTGCCTCAGCCCAGAAAACGCCTAGAGTTTTATGTTCATCTAGCATTGTCCTAGCCATTTCAACAAGCGTGCGATTTTTCCTTTCAACAACACCGTTCTGAGGGGGAACATAAGGAGAAGAAAACTGATGATCAAGACCATATTCTGCACAAAAAGCTTTCATACGAGTATTCTTGAATTCTTTGCCGTTGTCACTGCGAATAGCTCTTACGACATTATTGGATAACTCGTTTTTCAGCTTTAGAAATAAGATCATGAACATGTGCAAAAGCCTCATCCTTAGATTCCAGAAAGAACACCCAAGAGTAACGAGAAAAGTCGTCCACAACAACGAGCACATACACTTTCCACCAGCAGAGCGAACACGGGCTGGACCAACAGTGTCCATATGTAACAGCTCACCCGGTCGTTCTGTCATCACCTGAGTCACAGGTGTATGAGGAGCAGCAACCATTTTGCCATGCTTGCAGGGAGCACAGACCAAATCCTTCTCAAACTTGAGTTTCGGTAACCAGTAATTAAATTCATAGAACTCAAGCGGCAAAGCAAGTCAAAGCTCAAGTGGCCCAAGCGACGATGCCACTTCCAAATATCAGTGGAACCATGAGCAACCAAACAACGAGTCTGTCCAAAAGATTTAGAAAAATCAACCTTAAAAACTCGTCCAAAAGGAGAGATCTTGCAAACAAGGTTACCAGCAGAATCAAGAACTCGCGAATTGCCTTTCTTAAAACGCACTTCAAAATCATCTTCAAGAAGTTGCGAAACAGAAAGCAAATTATAATGCAAATTTTGTACCTTCGCGACGTCCTTTAGCATGTATTTTTCAGTTAACCTTTGATGCAGCATGCGCCAGAACCTTACCCTTTACTATTATCCCGAATGTAATATATTCCTTGCCGCTCGCGGGGTGAGGCTGGAGAACCATTTGTCATCTCCGGTCATGTGGCGCGAACAACCGGAGTCCATTATCCATATGTTCTCCCTCGCCTCCATCCTGCAGTCAACGACGAGCATAAGAGTGAGCAATGACTCAACACTGGGCTTAGAATAATGCAAAGAAAACCAGTGCTGAGCCACTTGCTCAAAAGAGGCATTAGCAAAATCAAAAACTCTCAAAAGACCGACGAGAACCACGAGGGGGAAAACGTGGCCTGTCATTCCGACGTGGTGCAGGAGTATGAGTACGTGAGCAAAAACTAAAGAGCGAACAGCAGGCTCACGACCCAAAACAGGACGATCATGAGTACCGACATTCAAGGTACTGCTCACGTCTCTCAGCACGCTTCCGACAAAAGCAAAACTCATACAGATGACCATCACGATCACAAAAATCACAATGGTAACGCTTATGCGCAGAAGCAAAAGAAGCCATAGCCTTAGAACCAGAAGCAGCAAGGTTAGGCTTAGCCATAGCAAAACGATCAGATGATGAGCAGTTTGGCTTAGCATTCTGCATAACCTTGAAGTGTTTAGGTTTTGGCACCCAAAACCTGCTTTTTAGGAGCAGATCTAGATGGTTCAACCAACAACCCCTCAGGTGTGACACCTGAACCCTCCTTCTTGGGAGGTGCTCCAGTGTACTTAGCCAAAGGTGGATTCTTTCATCAACAGGACCTCCACTCTTTTCACCAAACACATATTTCAAATCGTATCAGGTCCAAAACGCTCACTCCGTTTAATTTGAGCAATAGACATACCAATCTGGGGTTCACGAATAGAGCACCAACCAAGAATAAACTCTCAAATGTTTATTTCTTCTTCCAAAGCAGAAAACTTTACCCTCAAATCATTATTTTCAGCAACAAAAGTAGGGCAAGTCAAACAGGGAGGCCAAAACAGGACAAGAATGTTTCTCCAACTTAACAATACGAGATTTAGCATTATTCAATTCAGAATGCAAGGTTGGACAAGAGACACACGCACCAAGTAAAGCAGAACCAGAGTGAAGTTTTTCCAACTCAATCTTCGCATTTTCAAATTTTATCAACAATAGAGGCATGTTAGATTGCAATTCAGAAAGCGAAACATATGCACAGAGCAACTCTTCACATTCTACTTCAGCAGGAGTAGCATCTTTTAAGACTTTAATTCAGAAATTGACTCTATCATACTCAGCCTTAAGTTTTGCTAAAATTTTATTTTTGTTTATCAACAATTTTTATCAATTCTTTAATTTCTTCTTTCTGCTGAATTTGGTACCTCATTGTCGGAAGAGTTATCGCTGCGATCAGAAGCCTCATCATCATCGCACGGCCATGGTGCACATCCCTCCTTGATGTCGGCAAGGAAGCAGAGTCCGTCTGTTTTCTTCTTGGAAGCTCATCCTCAGAGTCTGAATCATTCGAGTTCGAAGAAGCATCTGAAACAAAATCACCAAGAGAAGAAAACAAAACATGTGCAGCCTTTTTAATTTGCTTATCAGTGTACTTCTGGCCATTCTTCTTCATGCGCCTGTCACCCTTCTTCTTCTTCTTCTCCCTTGATTGTTCCTGGCGCCTGGAGTTGTTGCCCTGCTCAAATGTTCTAATCTTGTTTGGGCAATCAACAGCAAAGTGACCTCGCTCACCACAACTGAAGCATCCTTCTGAGCGTCTTTTGTTGCGTCGGTTCTCATAGACTCGCTTGAACTTGTTGGAGAGCAACGCCAATTGATCATCATCCAGCGCCTCCAACTCGTCATCTGCAACATGACACAGAGAAGACAAAGCAAAGCTAGGAGAACTTGGATTAGCGTTAGCGTTAGTCTTACTCCCAGAAACCAAAGCCATAGGAACATCAGTAGAAGAAGTGCCAGTGGGATTTTTCAATTTGCGCTTGGAGAGGACATCAATCTCTTTTGATTTGAGCTTACTGAAAAGCTCATCAGTGGTAAGAGTCTCATAGCCAGCAGACTCAACGATCGCCTCTACCTTCATATCCCACTCATCAGTAAGTGAATGCAACAATCTAAGAGCCCTTGTGTGGGAGCCATGGGCCCCGGGTACCTCACTACAAGCACATGGGCCACTCGGATAGAGGATGGGCCAGATCATGTAATTAGAGATAAGATAGCACCCGGCAGGCTGTACCTTGTACAATAAGGAAACATAGCCTTAGTCGGATAGGATTCTATCTCTAATAAGGAAATCCCTTGGTCGTATCCGACTGGGATCCTTACCATGTACCCCTGTCCCCTAGTATATAAAGGGAGGCAGGGCGCCCTATGAGGGCAACCCGAGATCATCGATCACAAATCCACCTCAGAGGAATAACACCTCAACTGGACGTAGGGTATTACCTCACCTTGAGGGCCTGAACCAGTATAATTCCCTCGTGTTCCTCTGCAATCCACCGAATTCCAGTTCGCCGAGTACCCCATAGTATTATTGCCGTGCAAAGCATCGACAGTTGGCGCGCCAGGTAGGGGACCGGCGAGTTCTTCATCAACAGATTCGATGGATCCCATCAACGGAGTCAAGAGCGACAGTTCTCCAACGGAGACACATCACCTTCGGGAGCCTTGATTTCGTCGCGATCAAACTCGGCAACCTTTCTTTGGCTGAGGCAGATCCGATCTTGCCAGCCGAGGAGCCAGCTGGCGTTGCGCCAGTCGGCCCCAGGGACGTCACCATCTCCTTCGACGATCTACTACAACAGTCCCTCACATCGCCGGACATCGGGACAACTCTCTCCTTCGGCGTCCGACTCGCGCTAGGCCTTGAGCCAGCGCGGGTTAGGCCAAGAGGGGGAGAGATCGTCAATCTCCCGTACAGATTCGGCGACGTTGTGCATCTACAACCCGCGCAGCAGACCCGACCTCCAGCGATTCAGTTTGGACACGGTCAGGAACCGTTTCAGATTGGATCTAGGGAGGTCGGAGTCGTCCTAACTCCGATAAACTACTCGGAGTCCGACACTAAGTCGGATGGTGGTTCGAGCATCAACTCGGACTCCACCTTGGCAAGCTTCCTCCTCCCCCGCGAGATCTTCATGGCTTCAACGCCACCTTCCGAGGTGCGCCGACTGCAAGAGGAGCAGCATGAGGAGGCGCGCCGAGTACAACAACAAGAGGAGGCCAACCGACAAGCTCGCAATGACGGGCTTCGACAAGCTGGGCGAGCCGCCCAGCAGCAGATCCTCCGAACCAAAGTCGGCGACCACGATGTCTTTGTCACGCCACAACAGAACGTCGTGGCCGCCGCAACTCTGCTGGACACGCTCCAGTTTGAGCCGGACCATCAGGCCACACCAACCATCGCCAAGATCAAGGCGATGATTACTGCTGCCGCCTGCCAGCAGCAAGAACAGTCAGGCAACACTCACATACCGACCCGTCGAACGGGCTCTCTAGCGGCGGAGTCATCTGCATCAGCACGACGACGGCAGCCGGCTCACCCGGCAGCATGAAGAATCCGCCAAACAACACTCGGCAATACCAACTACGACAACCGGCGGCGTCACCAATACGACCGCCGACACAATCAAGACCTCCGATTGCGGTTACAACGCGATCTTCGCCACACTATAAATGCCCGGCGCGAAGAGCGCGAAGAGGATGAACGCCGCCGACTGGAGGAAAACGAACACGAGCGCTTCGGTCTCCACTACGAGCGGCTACACCGCCAAAACCGAAGCCCGAGTCCTCACGATAATGAAAGGCATCCCAGCCTTTACTCGGGAGTTACAAGGACGTCCGATGGCCAGTCGGCTTTAAGCCTACCGGAATTGAAAAGTACGACGGCAAGACCAACCAGAGTCCTGGCTCACCGTTACGTCCTAGCAGTTCAAGCTGCTGGGGGCGACAGCAGAGCCATGGCTAACTACCTCCCAGTCGCGTTATCCGACTCGGCGAGGACATGGCTGACAGGCCTCCCAAGGCGGTCGATCGGTTCCTGGGGACAACTCAGGGAGCGGTTCATCGCAAACTTCCAGGGGACCTACGAGAGGCCGGCTTCCGAACACGACCTCTATCAACTGCATCAGAAAAAGAACGAGTCTCTACGGGAATTCATCAAAAGGTTTTCCGAGAAGCGCAATCAAATCCCAAGCATCAAGGACGAGGTCGTCATCGCGCCTTCCGCAAGGGAGTAAAAGACGCCCGCTCATCGCGAAGTTCACTCGGAAGCCACCATCCACCGTCCGGACTCTCTTTCGACATGGCCCAACAAATACGCCGACTCAGCTGAAGCCGTCGCAGAGGCCTTCGACGAGAAGAAGGAGCCCGACAAAAAGACAACAGGGCAAAAGCCGACAACGAGCCGCCTCAGAACAAGCCTGGCAGCCGCAAGCGGAAGTCAGACAACGAGGTGGCTAACATGGAGCGCAGTCGGTCACGGCCCCAGCGGAACAACGACTACCAGAAAGTCATGAGCGGGCCTTGCCCCTTTCACCCCAAGGGCCGGCACGCAGCCAAAGACTGCCACATGCTCAAGAAGTTTGCCTCCGAGCAGGCTTCATCATCTGCCGTCGGCGACAAGGACAAGGACAAGCCAGACTCGGGTCCGGCTGACGACTTCCAGGACCCCCAAGCCGAACTCAACCACATCTTCGGGGGGGCCACTCGCGTACGAATCCAAGCGCAAGCAGAAGCTATCAGCGCGGGACATTAACGCGGTCTCCACAACGGATGCCCCCCAATACTTGCGCTGGTCAGAGATGGCTATCACCTTCAACCGCGCGGATCACCCAGATCGGGTTTCCCACCCGGGACGATACCCACTCGTCCTGGATCCGGTCGTCAAAAATATTAGGCTGAAGAAACCCTCATCGACGGAGGCAGTGCGCTCAACATCCTGTTCGCCAAGACTTTGGACGAGATGAGAATTCCTCGTTCAGAACTACGGCCGAGCACCGCGCCCTTCCATGGGATAATCCCCGGCTTGTCATCAACCCCACTCGGGCAGATAACCTTGCCGGTGACCTTCGGCACGCGGGACAACTTCCGCACGGAAAACATCTCCTTCGAGGTCGCCGACTTCGAGACCGCGTATCACGCGATACTCGGACGACCGGCCCTCGCCAAGTTTCATGGCGATACCGCACTACACATACATGGTGCTGAAGATGCCCGGGCCAGCAGGAGTCCTCTCCCTCCGCAGCGACGCTAAGCAAGCCTTCACCTGCGACAAGGAGAGCTGCGAGCTGGCTCAAACACAAGAAGCGGCAGTCGGGCGCGACAGCATCCGGCAAGCCGCTACATCTGAAGTCGATCAAGATCCAGTTCCGGCGAAAAAAGCAGCGAAGTCGGGAATTTCAGCGGACTCTGACACGAAGAAGATCCCCTGGACCCTTCCGACCCCTCCAAGACTGCCTTAGTCGGGACCGGACTCGACCCCAAATAGGAAGACGCGCTCGTCACCTTCCTCCAAGCCAACAAAGATATCTTCGCGTGGAAACCGTCCGACATGCTGGGCGTACCAAGGGAGGTGATCGAGCACGCCCTACACGTAAAGCCAGACGCCAAGCCGGTCAAACAACGGCTGCGGCGCTTCGCTCAAGACCGCAAGGATGCTATCCGGGAGGAAATCACCAAGCTCCTCGCAGCCGGCTTCATCAAGGAAGTCTACCACCCGGACTGGCTGGCCAACCCAGTCCTGGTCCGGAAGAAAAACGGTAAATGGCGCATGTGCGTCGACTACACCGACCTCAACAAAGCGTGCCCCAAGGACCCATTTGGTCTTCCCAGGATAGATCAGGTGGTTGACTCCACGGCGGGGTGCGACCTACTCAGTTTTCTCGACTGTTATTCGGGATATCATCAAATTAGCTTGAAGGAACAAGACTGTTTAAAGACATCTTTCATCACGCCGTTTGGAGCGTATTGCTATATCACAATGCCGTTCGGTCTGAAAAACGCAGGCGCAACCTACCAAAGGGCTATTCAGCGGTGTCTGCACACTCAGATCGGGCGCAACGTGGAAGCCTACGTCGACGATGTGGTGATCAAGTCTAAATCCCGACAAGACCTCATTGCCGACTTGGAAGAAACCTTCCAAAACCTTCGAAGATTCAAGATGAAGTTGAACCCGGACAAGTGCACCTTCGGGGTGCCGTCTGGGAAGTTACTCGGCTTCGTCATCTCGCACCGCGGCATCGAGGCTAACCCGGAGAAAGTCAACGCCATCACGAACATGGCGCCCCCGACCAACCTCAAAGACATCCAGAAGCTGACAGGCTGCATGGCGGCACTCAGTCGGTTTATCTCCCGACTGGGCGAACAGGGCATGCCCTTCTTCAAGCTCCTCAAAAAGGCGGACACCTTTCAGTGGACCCCGGAAGCCCAGCAAGCCTTCGAAGACTTCAAAAAATTCCTCACATCACCCCCCGTGCTAGCGTCACCCCTGCCCCAGGAACCACTAATGCTTTATCTGGCGGCAACAACACAGGTAGTCAGCACGGTGCTGGTAGTGGAGCGATCCGAACAGGGTCATCTTCAAAAAATACAACGGCCAATCTACTTTGTCAGCGAGGTCCTTGCCGACTCCAAAACAAGATACCCGCAGGTCCAGAAGCTGCTATACGGCCTACTCATCACAGTCCGAAAGCTGGTGCACTACTTTCAAGCACATCAAGTCACGGTGGTCACAGCGTTTCCACTCGGGGATGTCCTTCATAATCGCGAGGCCACCGGCCGGATCGCTAAATGGGCACTCGAGTTGATGGCGTTTGACATCACCTTTCAGCCACGGACAGCTATCAAATCTCAAGCTCTAGCCGACTTCGTGGCCGAGTGGACAGAAGTTCAACTCCCAACACCAACAACAAAGCTAGAGTACTGGACAATGTACTTCGACGGTTCCCTACGGATCGGCGGTGCCGGGGCTGGAGTCATACTGACGTCCCCACTGGCGAAAAGTTGAAATACGTACTACAAATCCACTTCCCGGCTTCCCACAACGTCGCCGAGTACGAGGCTCTTGTTCACGGGCTCCGCATCGCCATATCACTCGCATACGTCGACTGGTTTGTGCGCGGAGACTCCCAACTCGTGGTCAACCAAGTCATGAAAGACTGGACCTGTCTCGACGACACAATGGCGGCATACTGTCAGGAGGTCCGCAAGTTGGAAAACAAGTTCGACGGGCTGGAAATCACACACGTCTTGCGTCAATACAACGACGCGGCCGATGAGCTAAGCAAAACATGGGATCCAAGCGAGAAGCGGTCCCGACTGGAATCTTTGTCGAGCAACTTATGGAGCCATCAGTCAAGAAGAAACCGGCACAAGAGCAGTCGGGAGGTGAACCTACCCCGACCACCGACGAAGTGCTGCACATATGTCAAGACTGGAGGGGTCCGTTCTCAAATTCCTCCTGGACGATGAACTCCAGAAGATCGCAATCAAGCCGAGCAAATCAAGCGTCGAAGCAAAAGCTTCCTGCTAGTCGGAGAAGACCTGTACCGAAGGAGCGCATCCGGTGTCCTCATGCGCTGTGTCACCACCGAGGAAGGCAAGCAGATCCTGCATTCAATCCACTCGGGCATATGTGGCAACCACGCTGCATCCAGGACATTAGTCGGAAAAGCTTACCGGCAGGGATTCTTCTGGCCCACCGCAGTCACAGACGCCAAAGATATCGTTCGCAAGTGCGAGGGTTGCCAGTTCTTCGCAAGACAGACAAATCTTCCCGCCCAGGAACTTCAAACTATCCCTATCTCTTGGCCATTCGCAGTATGGGGGCTCGACATGGTCGGGCCATTCAAGAAAGCGCCAGGAGGGTTCACACATTTATTCGTCGCAGTGGATAAATTCACCAAGTGGATTGAGGCTAAACCTGTCGCAACAATCACAGCGGCACGAGCAAAGGACTTCATCTTGAGTATACTATACCGGTTTGGGGTCCCTAACCGCATCATAACCGACAACGGCACTCAGTTCGCGGCAGGCCTATTCCAAGATTTCTGCGACGACTTCGGCATCAAGATCTGCTACGCGTCTGTGGCACACCCACGGAGCAACGGGCAGGTTGAGCGAGCCAACGGCATGGTCTTACAAGGCATCAAGGCCAGGATATACGACCGACTACAACCATATGCGGGTCGGTGGGTACAAGAGCTACCATCCGTTCTCTGGTCTCTCAGAACCACGGTTAGTCGGGCAACAGGGCAATCCCCTTTCTTCCTGGTCTACGGTACTGAGGCCATGCTACCGACTGAGATACAGTTCGGCTCTCCGCGAGTCCGGGCTTACTCCGAAGACGATTCCAACAGCACCCGACTGATCGAATTAGATCAGCTGGAAGAAGCAAGAGACGCCGCAACAATCCAGTCGGCAAGATATCTTCAAGGCCTGCGTCGCTACCACAATCGCAATGTCCGTGGCCGTGCCTTCTTGGTCGGGGATCTCGTTCTAAGGAAGATACAAACCACCAAGGACAGGCATAAACTATCCCCCATCTGGGAAGGGCCGTTCATTATAGCCGAGGTCACGCGGCCAGGCGCCTACCGACTGAAGACCAAAGACGGCGTCCTCATCACCAACTCATGGAATATAGAACAGCTACGTCCTTTCTATACCTGAGTTTTACTTTTTCCATGTGTACAGTTTTTTTCCTGACTCACTACGCCGCTTGTCCAATCGAGTAGTGAGTCGGGGGCTGCACGTATATATGTGTTCTGTCAATAACATACAAGCTTATCTCACCTCGGTTATGAAGCCTTGCCACGACTGATGCGTTCGCCCGAGTATAGCATCTTCCTCTGAACGATTTTTATCAAGTTCTATCGAACTAACTCGGTGCATGCTACATGGTCGGGTAAAGCTAATGACAACCGAATAATAAGTTTGGCGGCACGACACATATATTCACACATGATCGTATATGAAAGCATATGTATACACCGACTACAAAATATATTGCCTTTACAGACCCAGGTCTCGGGTAATCGCTTCAGCAGTCGGCTTCGCCTGTGAGATCAGCTCCAGCGCTTCCTCGGGCGTCGTCTCCTCGGAAAATCCCTCCCCGATGGCCTCAATGTCCGCCCTCGGGTAGATGGACTTGGTCATTGCTAGGGTCTGGGCCACGCCGGCGGCAACCCGCTCGTCTGAGTACCTTTTCAGGGCACTCGGCGCATCCTCGAGACGCCCATTATTTGAGGAATTCTGCTACAGCTGGTCCCACTGAGCGGGATCCACAAGGTCAAGGAGCCCCTTCACGGACCCGACGAGGGCCTCCCGTGACTCCCGGATTGACCTTATCTCCTCCGTGTAGAACCGGTACCGGGCCTGGACGTTGGCTCTCATGCCTGCCCAGATCGGCCGGCAAGTATGCTTGTCAGGATCGGCTACACACAGGGTGAATAATGTATTGGCTGAGATCACAGTCGGGTTGAGGACTTACTTTCGTAGTCGGCCTCCCACCCGGCCACGGTCTTCTCCAGTTCGGCCTTCTCCTTACCGAGCTCGACGACGGCCTTCTCCAACTCGGACTTCTCCCGGTCAAGCTCGGTATTGGCTTTTGTCAGGTCGGCCTTGACTCTTTCAAGCTCGGCCTTGGCTTCTTCGGCCTCCTTCAGCTGCGACTCCCTCTCCGCTTCGAGGTCTGCACCACAGATTAGCCAAGAGCTCAATCGCGCAGTCATGACACCACCAAGCAGTCGGATCGACGTAACTGGATGATTACACCAACGGTCCAGTCGGGGAGATATGCTCGAGGATTTTACCTCTGACCTTCTCGGCTAAGGCCCATGTCTCAGCCCTGAGCTGATCAGCGCCGCTCTTCAGCCAGGCCTCCCTACTCGTGTGACGCGCCTCCATCTCGGCCTTCAATGCCCGGAGCTGTTGTAATTCCGCGAGATGGGGAGCCATCTCGACTAGGATCTCTGTCATCGCCTCATTGCGGTCGACGAGCTTCTGCTCAGGACAAGGAACAAACCGACGACAGAGTCAAACATCAAGACAAGAAGATTGCTGGAGCTTCACTACAAGAATCATACCGCGACCCCTTGGGACCCGTTGATGGCGGCACGAAGCAGGCTCTCGCGCTCTCTCCTTGAGACGATTTCATCAAGTCTGAAGCTCTTCATAGTGCCGTCGCGAGTGGTCCACGAGAAGGTCCGGGGCATCACACGTGGGGGAGCTTCGATCCGAGGCAAATGTGGGATCTCCGGTGGCGGCGGCAACGGCGACGATGGCGGTGACGACAACCATGAAGGCGACGGGGTCCCGGCCTCGGCATCGCCTTCCCCTACAACATTGGGGACCGGCTCGGGGGATCCGTCCCCCGCTTCCGCGACGTATGGTGCCTCGGGGGCCGGGGCCTCAGCTTCAACAGCCACCTCCCGGTCGACTGGCGGTAGCGGCCCTGTAGTCGGAGCCACCTCGGTTTCAGCAACCGGGCTGGCCACCGGCACAGCAGGTGTGCTCGCTGCTGCTGACTCGGCTGGGGTGGATTCATCAAGCGGGGCAGATGGGCCGACCTTTTTGAGGTCGATATCGGCCCGCTTCCTGCACAACGAAGCAAGACATCAAGACTGTATTTCAACATACGACGACTACAGAATGCTCGGAGTAGCGCACCTCTTGGAAAACTTCAGCTTCCTGCTAGCGTACCCGCTCCCCGGCGAAGCGCTGGCATCGGCGCTTGCCCCGGACGGTGTCGCCGACGGCAGAGGCATATCGGCCTGAGTCGGCCTCGACTCTGGTACGGTTGGTTCGGGTTCCTTCGCCCCAATCGGCCTCCGCTCTGGTTGGCCCCTTGGCGGTGCTGTTGCTGGGCATGACAACGTCGAGCCTAAGCCAGCTGCTCTCAGCCTGGGACTCGACCGCGTAGGCGTTGTGGCAGCGGTGTCCTTTATCTTCAAGCTACCGCTCACGGCACGCGCTGTCATGGCCCCCTCGCCCCGATATAAAATTGGCTTCTTCCCCGCTCTCTTGGAGTCGGGTTGGGCATCAGAGGGACTCCTTGGCCTCTTCTTCGACGCGACCGCAGACAATGGGCGAGAATCTTCATCAAATTCCTCATGCCACTACAAGCAAGTCGACAAGATACCATCACGCAAGGTTGAACAATCATCGTTCCACAGGCGTTCACCACAGAAGAAAGTACAAGGTTACCTTGGTCCGCGGCCGGATGAAGCTATAGGCAGCAACTCGGCGGTTATCATCTTCGGTGGCAACGACCCCTTCTGAGAAGTAGCCAAACAAGGTATCGGTTACTGCCCCCTTGTTCGCTGTCTCGCTGCTCACCCGGTCGGGATCGTGCTTACCTCTGAAGGCCCAGCCGAAAGCACTTCTCAGCTTCAGCGGCTGGACGCGCCTCGTCAGGAAACGACGAGCCACCCAGGGCCCTGTCAAGCCGGCCCTCTTGAGGTCATCTATCTTCGTTAGCAATATGTGTGCCTGGCCCAGTTCTTCAAAGGTTGGTTCCGAAGACCAGCTTGGCAACACCACCGGCGGCATACCAGTAAACGGGGGCAAGGAAGGAGCTAGATTGGCACAGTAAAACCACTCCTTGTGCCAGCCCTTCAGAGAAGATTTCAAGGGCAAATCGATATATGTTTTCTTCCCATCACTCCTTAGTTGAAGACCAGCCCCCCCAATCACACTGATATTACTCTTGGAAGGCTGGGGCTTGACATGGAACAAGTGTCGGAAGAGGATGAAATGGGGCTCAACACCCAGAAAGCACTCGCAAAGGGTAACGAATATGGAGATCTGAAGGATCGAGTTGGGATTTAAATGCACCAACTCTAGCCCGTAGAAATCAAGGATGCGGCGGAAGAAATCAGACGACGGAAGACATAAGCCCCGATCAAAGAAAGAGGCGAAAACTACCGTTTCACCAGGCCGGGGGTTGGGGCTCGACTCATCCCTCGCCGACCGCCAACGGATCACTTCTTGGCTGGGCAACTTCAGTTCGCTTTCCAGCCGTCTCAGCTTCACCGAGCCGCAATCCGAGATCGGCCAAGAACTCCCAGATGCACCCGCAGGATTCGTCGCCTTCGGCATGACTGGAGGTGGTAAGATTTGGGGGAAAGCAAATCGGGGGCTTGGATTAAACGAAGCGGATTGAAATCGCCCGAGTCCGGGTGGGGAACAGCTTGTCGCTAAACCCTAGCCGGGCGAGAGGCGAAAAGATAGGCGCGAAGGTGGAAGACGAAGAGATTGGTTTGCTTTGGGGAAGACGATGGAATCTTTTTCTCTCTCCCTATCCTTTTATGGCCTGTATCGACTAAATGGGCCCAGGCCTACACAGTTGGTATTGGGCTGACAAGACATGAGTTCCTACAGTAGCATGCTCCTTGTGGGCCGCCCGCAGGCTGAGTTGAAAATATAGCGCTGATGCTACAAACAGGAGCCGATGAGGTAAACAGATATGCTTCATGAGAGCCTTATTGCTAAACAAATATGTTTGGGTATCTGTCTTATCCACCAGGTCTCGAGGATATATCCTTACAAGGATCACAAGCTGGTCTTCATTAAAATTGGGGATGCAGGTATCTCTCTCGAGTACACCTAACCACGCAATGGATTTATTTTTCATAAAGTGGTACTCGGCCGACATGCGTGGCCATCAGTTGCCATGAGCAACATTATTCCAGCCGACATGACGCTGAAGAGTCTAACTCTCGAGTAGTGCACTACTCGGGAGAGACTATAAATTTCTCATTCCCGCTGACATGAATGCGGATGAGTCTAACTTCTGGGTGGGACGCCACTCGGGAAAGACTATAAACACCCCCTTTCCAGCTGACATGACGCTGAAGAGTCCCATATACGAGTAGTATCCTACTCGGCAAGACTATAAACACACATTCCGACTGACATGAAGTCGAAGAGTCCTATATACGAGTAGCCTCCTACTCGGCAAGACTATGAATTATATTCCGGTTGACATGATACCGAAGAGTCTCATATACCAGTAGTAATCTACTCGGGAAAGACTTCCAGGTTAAAGATCTTTGACTTTATGTTTAATTGTCTTCGCAATTAAGCACAAAGTCGGGGGCTACACCTAATAGGTGCGCCTATTCGGCGCACACTATTCATATATTTACATGAAGCCCTTCATAGCCTCGCTGCCAGCTGACATGAAGCAGGACTCGGGAAGACTTACTCGGACAAAGAGTACTCGGGAGCATCGCACTCGGGTAACCTTCACCGTGGAGGAAGAGCACTCGGCATCAGCTGTGACTCAACTATGAAGGTCTCAGGGGCTACTGTGGGAGCCATGGGCCCCGGGTACCTCACTACAAGCACATGGGCCACTCGGATAGAGGATGGGCCAGATCATGTAATTAGAGATAAGATAGCACCCGGCAGGCTGTACCTTGTACAATAAGGAAACATAGCCTTAGTCGGATAGGATTCTATCTCTAATAAGGAAATCCCTTGGTCGTATCCGACTGGGATCCTTACCATGTACCCCTGTCCCCTAGTATATAAAGGGAGGCAGGGCGCCCTATGAGGGCAACCCGAGATCATCGATCACAAATCCACCTCAGAGGAATAACACCTCAACTGGACGTAGGGTATTACCTCACCTTGAGGGCCTGAACCAGTATAATTCCCTCGTGTTCCTCTGCAATCCACCGAATTCCAGTTCGCCGAGTACCCCCATAGTATTATTGCCGGTGCAAAGCATCGACACCTTGCATGATCATCGTAAGGCATATCCTTATTAAGAGCTTTCATCTTGTTTACAATCACTTGAAACCTTGCAAAAAGATCTTCAATAGATTCACCGGGCAATTGAGAAAAAGCATCAAATTCTTTTCTATGAATTTCGAATTTTCGTGTTTTCACAGCATTGGAGCCTTCATGATATTTCTTTAACTTATCCCAAATCTGGAAGGCTAGCTCCTCGCTGGAAATACGATCATACTCAGGTTTACAAAGGGAAGCTTGCAAAATGTCTACAACCCGGTTATTTGCCTCAAGAAGAGCAACGGCAGCAGGATCAGTAGGGTCCTCGGCAGGAATCACATATGTAGAGTTTTGTGTGATCCTCCATAGATTCATCCCCTTCCCCTTCAAATAAGCTTTCATACGTGACTGCCAATAGTCATAATCAGTGCCATCAAAATGCGGAGCGCGTGTATCGGATTTTCCGGAGGTCGCCATGGTTTTTCGGAATCGATTAAGATATGGAAAACCTTAACCTTGCTCTGATACCAATTGAAGGACCGAAACAGGCGACCAGAGGGGGGGGGTGAATGGGAGCCTATAAAAATTTCTTTCAAAAAGAAACTCGGCCTATGTCCCAAATTTCAACCCAACGCCCCTCTCAATCAATCGTCAAGATTACTTACCCCAACTAGTGGTGTAATAATCTTAGGAACGATTAAACAAGTTCTCCAAGCCGGCAGAAGCAAAAATAATTAAGACAGCTCAAAACTGCCCTGTAAAGAATTCCTCAAACACCTTGCGTGCAGTAGCGACAACAGCAGCTTGCTGGTGGCCGGCAAATAGCAGGTGCTGAACTCCCGTCCTGGCGTGCTCGACCAGCAGCAGCAGGGAACGGCAACGACACCCAGCGGACAGCAGAAACTTGACTCCGCGACGGCGCGCGTGAGGTCACTGGCAGCAGACAGTAGGAAAGTAGATGCAAACAAAAAGAACAGAAAGTAGATGCAAACAAAAAAGAAACAATTCACCAAGATGAATGATTAACTCCAGTAATTGTTCTACAGAACTGCATCTAGCCTCCGCCCGATCGTCCTCCCTCTCTTGATTGGAGAGATCAATAAAAATCTCTCTCTAGACTTGAAGACCTAGGCTAGATCGAGAGAGAAGGTGTGTTCCCTGGAACCCTAGGCACGGGTACTGTTCACGTGAACAGTATCTCGCCCCAAAAATCCCAAAAGCCCCCACGTCTCTCAACCCTAGGTGCCACATATTTATATCTCCAAAAAGGTGGCCCACCTAAATTACAAAACTGTCATTACGCGACATAAACGACACATAATGGCACGATAATCATATCCAATCAATCACGTCCTCCATGTCAAATTCCGCGATGTTCGCGATCCCTCCATCTCCACGATGTGATCCTCACGATGTCGCCGCACGACCATCCGAAATCATATCGCGATCGCCGGAAATTTCCATCTTCGGCCACGCCCGCCGCACGAGCGTCCCGGTACGTCCTTGGTTTTATGGCTCAACCAAGAAACCGTCCACCGACGTCCTCCCGCCGTGTAGCCAGATACAGTAGACGTGCACCGCACAATCTCCGTCCCTCAAACGCGAGCGTCGAACCACCCTTCACCGCCCCGCGGTTCATCAACATGGCATCCTATCCCCGTTCTTCACAGATTGCCGCATGATTAGTCTCCACCTGTCACCTGCAACCACAGCCTACCAAGAGACACGTCACACGCACACCGTGTTGTCAATCGCTCACCACAAGGCACTAGCCCCACGGGCATCTCACTCTCCTTGCGACGACTTCATCGAGCCTGAAGCTTTTCATAGTGCCGTCGCGAGTGGTCCACGAGAAGGTCCGGGGCATCACACGTGGGGGAGCTTCGATCCGAGGCAAATGTGGGATCTCCGGTGGCGGCGGCAACGGCGACGATGGCGATGACGATAACCATGATGGCGACGGGGTCCTGGCCTCGGCATCGCCTTCCCCTACAACATTGGGGACCGGCTCGGGGGATCCGTCCCCTGCTTCCGCGACGTATGGTGCCTCGGGGGCTGGGGCCTCAGTTTCAACAGCCACCTCTCGGTCGAGTGGCGGTAGTGGCCCTGTAGTCGGAGCCACCTCGGTTTCAGCGACCGGGCTGGCCGCCGGCTCAGCAGGTGTGTTCGCTGCTGCTGACTCGGCTGGGGCGGACTCATCAAGCAGAGCAGATGGGTCGACCTTTTTGAGGTCGATATCGGCCCGCTTCCTGCACAACGAAGCAAGACATCAGGACTGTATTTTAACATACAACGACTACAGAATGCTCGGAGTAGCGCACCTCTTGGAAAACTTCAGCTTCCTGCTAACGTGCCCGCTCCCCGGCGAAGCGCTAGCATCGGCACTCGCCCCGGTCGGTGTCGTCGACGGCAGAGGCATATCGGCCTGAGTCGGCCTCGACTCTGGTACGGTTGGTTCGGGTTCCTTCGCCCCAATCGGCCTCTGCTCTGGTTGGCCCCTTGGCGGCGCTGTTGCTGAGTACGACAACGTCGAGCCCAAGCCAGCTGCTCTCAGCCTGGGACTCGACCGCGTGGGCGTTGTGGCAGCGGTGTCCTTTATCTTCAAGCTACCGCTCGCGGCACGCGCTGTCATGGCCCCCTCGCCCCGATATAAAATTGGCTTCTTCCCGCTCTCTTGGAGTCGGGTTGGGCATCAGAGGGACTCCTTGGCCTCTTCCTCGACGCGACCGCAGACAATGGACGAGAATCTTCATCAAATTCCTCATGCCACTACAATCAAGTCGACAAGATACCATCACGCAAGGTTGAACAATCATCGTTCCACAGGCGTTCACCACAGAAGAAAGTAGAAGGTTACCTTGGTCCGCGGCCGGATGAAGCTATAGGCAGCAACTCGGCGGTTATCATCTTCGGTGGCAACGACCCCTTCGGAGAAGTAGCCAAACAAGGTATCGGTTACTGCCCCCTTGTCCGCTGTCTCCCTGCTCACCCGGTCGGGATCGTGTTTACCTCTGAAGGCCCAGCCGAAAGCGCTTCTCAGCTTCAGCGGCTGGACGCGCCTCGTCAGGAAACGACGAGCCACCCAGGGCCCTGTCAAGCCGGCCCTCTTGAGGTCATCTATCTTCGTCAGCAATATGTGTGCCTGGCCCAGTTCTTCAAAGGTTGGCTCCGAAGACCAACTTGGCAACACCGCCGGCGGCATACCAGTAAACGGGCGCAAGGAAGGAGCTAGATCGGCACAGTAAAACCACTCCTTGTGCCAGCCATTCAGAGAAGATTTCAAGGGCAAATCGATATATGTTTTCTTCCCATCACTCCTTAGTTGAAGACCAGCCCCCCCAATCACACTGATATTACTCTTGGAAGGCTGGGGCTTGACATGGAACAAGTGTCGGAAGAGGATGAAATGGGGCTCAACACCCAGAAAGCACTCACAAAGAGTAACGAATATGGAGATCTGAAGGATCGAGTTGGGATTTAAATGCACCAACTCCAGCCCGTAGAAATCAAGGATGCGGCGGAAGAAATCAGACGACGGAAGACACAAGCCCCGATCAAAGAAAGAGGCGAAAACTACCGTTTCACCAGGCCGGGGGTTGGGGCTCGACTCATCCCTCGTCGACCGCCAACGGATCACTTCTTGGCTGGGCAATTTCAGCTCGCTCTCCAGCCGTCTCAGCTTCACCGAGCCGCAATCCGAGATCGGCCAAGAACTCCCAGATGCACCCGCAGGATTCGTCGCCTTCGGCATGACTGGAGGTGGTGAGATTTGGGGGAAAGCAAATCGGGGGCTTGGATTAAACGAAGAGGATTGAAATCGCCCGAGTCCGGGTGGGGAACAGCTGTTGCTAACTCTAGCCGGGCGAGAGGCGAAAAGCTAGGCGCGAAGGTGGAAGACGAAGAGATTGGCTGCTTTAGGGAAGACGATGAAATCTTTTTCTCTCTCCCCATCCTTTTATAGCCTGTACCGACTAGATGGGCCCAGGCTTGCACAGTTGGTATTGGGCCGACAAGACATGAGTTCCTACAGTAGCATGCTCCATGTGGGCCGCCCACAGGCTGAGTTGAAATTATAGCGCTGGTGCTACCCACAGGAATCGATGAGGTAAACAGATAAGCTTCATGAAAGCCTCACTGCTAAACATATATGTTTGGGTATCTGTTTTATCCACCAGGTCTCGAGGATATATCCTTACAAGGATCACAAGCTGGTCTTCATTAAAATTGGGGATGCAGGTATCTTTCTCGGGAACACCTGGCCACATAATGGATTTATTTTCATAAAGTGGTACTCGGCCTACATGCGTAGCCATCAGTTGCCATGAGCGACATTATCCCAGCCGACATGACGCTGAAGAGTCTAACTTTCGAGTAGTGCATTACTCGGGAGAGACTACAAATATCTATTCCCGCTGACATGATGCGGAAGAGTCTAGCTTTTGAGTGGGACGCCGCTCGGAAAAGACTATAAACTCATATTCCGACTGACATGAAGTCGAAGAGTCCTATATACGAGTAGCCTCCTACTCGGCAAGACTATAAATTATATTCCGGTTGACATGATACCGAAGAGTCTCATATACCAGTAGTAATCTACTCGGGAAAGACTTCCAGGTTAAAGATCTTTGACTTTATGTTTAATTGTCTTCACAATTAAGCACAAAGTCGGGGGCTACACCTAATAGGTGCGCCTATTCGGCGCACACTATTCATTTATCTACATGAAACCCTTCATAGCCTCGCTGCCAGCTGACATGAAGCAGGACTCGGGGAGACTTACTCGGACAAAGAGCACTCGGGAGCATCGCACTCGGGTAACCTTCACCGTGGAGGAAGAGCACTCGGAATCAGCTGTGACTCAACTATGAAGGTCTCAGGGGCTACTGTGGGAGCCATGGGCCCCGGGTACCTCATTACCAGCACATGGGCCACTCGGATAGAGGATGGGCTAGATCATGTAATTAGAGATAAGATAGCACCCGGCAGGTTATGCCTTGTACAATAAGGAAACATAGCCTTAGTCGGATAGGATTCTATCTCTAATAAGGAAATCCCTTGGTCGTATCCGACTGGGATCCTTGCCATGTACCCCTGTCCCCTAGTATATAAAGGGAGGCAGGGCGCCCTATGAGGGCACCCCAGATCATTGATCACAAATCCACCTCAGAGGAATAACACCTCAACTGGACGTAGGGTATTACCTCACGACGAGGGCCTGAACCAGTATAATTCCCTCGTGTTCCTCTGCAATCCACCGAATTCCAGGTCGCCGAGTACCCCCATAGTATTATTGCCGGTGCAAAGCATCGACATAAACCATAGGCACAATATGCTCAAAGGTATTTAGGATTTGTGTGACTTGCCTTGCTGCTCTGCGAAAGCTTCGGAACTCTCTTCGTAGAATCCTAACTCTTCTAGAACGTCGACAGCTAAAGGCAATAAACAAAAACAAGAAAAAAGTACATAAGAACACATCAACAGTACAATATTATATTTTTAATGGGTAGATCTTGGTTTTTAAAGAATTATGCAAGTTGAATCACCCCAAACGGAGTTAGGATGAATTAGTTATGAATTTTAGAAGATTTAACCCCTTTAAAGCCTATTTAAAAAGGTTAAATAGATTTATTGCGTCATTTATTAATTATTTTAGTACTGAAAAGGGGGATTAATGATGTCATCCCTGGATTAGGGGCAGTTGAGTCACTGGCTACTGAGGCCCACAAGTTAGAGAGAGGAGGGGCTCGGTCCACGGTAAACCGAGTCCACCGAGTTGGTTCGCACGGATTCGATGATCCAGATCTGACCAAGGAAGATCGGACGGTCCAGATCGTATCTTAGTTTAAAGATGGGTTTGGATGGCCGAGATTAAACCAGGGCTAGATCAGACGGCTAGAAATATATCATGATGATCTGATGGCCAAGATTAACCCGATCGGATTGGATCTCCCAGGGCTGATTGGGCAACACACATTGGACCGGAAGCTGAGGTGGCACTGGTGTGGCGTTGACGTGGTAGCCACATCGACAACCGGCGGCGGCTCAGGAATTGAAGGTCAACGGCGATCGCCGGCGCAGCGGAGCATGGCAATAGCACAGAAGGGAAGAGGACGTCGAGGCAAGCCTTATCCCTACTTATGCGATGGCCAAGAGTGGCAGAAACCACCAGCGGCGAGCTTCTAGCGGCGGAGAGGAACTTGTCGTCGGCCGCGATGTTGCTCCTGCGGGCTTCGGCGTTGGGGAGGTGGTGGCCAAGCTTCCTCGCGGTCCGACGGGTCCAACGGCATAAACAGCGACGGTCGACAACGGCGGAGTCGATCGCTAGGCGCGGCCGAAAGCTTGACGACAGCGGTGAAGAGATCTCGAGCGTGAAGAGGCGGCTAAGGTTTGCAGCGGTTTCGGGTGATGCTCGAAAAAGATCCAGGGGCCTCAGGGCATGCTATTTAAGGAGAAAAGGAGAGGAGTCCGGCTCAGAGATGGCTCCAATGGCGGCGGAAAACTAGGGCTTGCCGGTTTCCTAAAGAAGCTCGAGTCCGAGCTCGATCCGATGCAATTTTTGCTCTCGTTTTTGTGGAGGCCATGGGCCCCGGGTACCTCATCATAAGCATATGGGCCACTCGGATAGAGGATGGGCCGAGTCTTGTACTTAGAGATATAGTAGCATCCGGCAGGCTTTGCCTTGTATAATAAGGAATATAAAGTCCTAGTTGGGTAAATTGTATCTCTAAAAGGAGATCCCTTGGCCGTATCCGACTAGGACTCCTACCTTGTACCCCTGTCCCCTGGTATATAAGGGAAGATAGGGCGCCCCCTGAGGGTAGGAAGATCATTGATCGACATAAATCCTTAAAGGAATACCTTCACAACTGGACGTAGGGTATTACCTCATATCGAGGGCCTGAACCAGTATAAAATCTCCTTGTGTTCCTTTGCAATCCACCGAGTTTCTGTCTGCCGGGTAGCCTCATATTCATATTGCCGGTGTAAAAGACAGTTGGCACGCCAGGTAGGGGCTTTGACGAGATCTACATCTACAAGCTCGATGGATCCAGCAACCGGAGTCGACGGCGGCAATTTTTCCTCCGGAGATAAAATCTCATTCGGAAGCCTCGACTTCGTCACCGACATGTTCGGTAATGTCACCTTGGCCGACGCAGACCTGATCCAACCGGCCGAGGAATCAGCCGACTCCGCGCCAGTCGGTCCACACAATGCTGCAGTGACCATCATCGACTTGCTGCGGCAATCTTCCACTTGCCCGGGCCTTAGGACAACTCTTCCTTTCGGTGTTCGACTCAGACTCGGTCTTGAGCTGGCCGAGATCAGGCTAAGGAAGGAGGAGATCGTCAATCTCCCGTTCGGACTTGGCAACTCCGCGGATATCTTTGAACAACATCCGACGCGGCAAACCCGATCCTCTGGAGTTCGACTCAGATACGGCCCAGAGCCGCTCGAGATCGGATCTAGGAGGTGTGTGCCATGGGCCCCGGGTACCTCATGACAAGCATATGGGCCACTCGGACAGAGGATGGGCCTAGCCTTGTAATTAGAGATATAGCTAGATTCGGCGGACTTCGCCTTGTATAGAAAGGAATATACAGTCCTAGTCGGGGTGCGGTTATATCTCTAAGGGGAGATCTCCTAGTCATAATCCGATGGGGACTCCTACCTTGTAACCCTGTCCCCCAGTATATAAGGGGAGGCAGGGCGCCCCATGAGGGCAGGTTGAGTTGGTTCACCAGAATCACCACCGCAAATCCTCAAAGGAATAACACCACAACTGGACGTAGGGTATTACCTCACATCGAGGGCCTGAACCAGTATAAAATCTCCCTATGTTCCTTTGCAATCCACCGAGTTCCCATCCGCTGAGTAGCCCCATATATTTATTGCCGGTGTAAAACATCGACAGTTGGCGCGCCAGGTAGGGGCTTCGGCGCAATCTACATCTACAAGCTCGATGGATCCAGCAACCGGAGTCGACGGCGGCAAATTCTCTCCCGGAGATACAATCTCATTTGGAAGCCTCGACTTCGTTGCCGACATGTTCGGCAATCTCACCTTGGCCGACACGGACCCGATCCAACTGGCCGAGGAACCAGCGACTCCGCGCCAGTCGGCCTACACGATGCTGCAGCAATCTCTCACGACATGCTGCGGCGATCTCCCATACGCCCAAGTCCAGGGACAACTCTTTCTTTCGGTGTTCGACTCGGACTCGGTTTTGAGCCGGCCGAGATCGGGCCAAAAAAGGAAGAGATCGTCAATTTCCCGTTCGGACTCAGCGACGCCGCGGATATCTACAATCTACATCCGACGCGGCAAACCCGATCCTCTGGAGTTCGACTCGGATACGGCCCCGAGCCGCTCGAGATCAGATCTAGGGAGGTCGGAGTTGTAATCACCCCTGTCAACTATTCCGACTACGACTCTCAGTCGGACTACGACTCCCAGTCGGATTCCGACTCTAAGTCGGACAGCAGTTCGGCAAGCTTCTTCCCGCCACGAGAAATCTTCATGGCATCCAAAGGCTCTACTCCTACTCAGGAATCACGCCGACTACACGAACAACAAGAGGAGGAGGCCTGCCGACTGCGAGAACAACAGGAGGAAGAAGCAAGACGCCTGCAAGCCCGCAACGACGGCCTACGCAGGGCTGGGCGAACCGCTCAGCAACAAACCCTCCAAACAAAAGTCGGCGACCACGACGTCTTCGTCACGCCACAACAGAACATCGTGGCCGCTGCTACCCTACTGGACACGGTCCAACTTGGGCTTGATCACCAGGCCACCCCGACGATCGCAAGGATAAAAGCCATGCTTACCGCTGCTGCATGTCAGCAGCACCAACAGTCGGGCGATACCCTCATATCGACCAACCGGTCGGCATCCCCAATGGCAGTCTCGTCTACCTCAAAGCGACGCCGAGCGGCCGGCTCTAGTCGGCTGCACACGGAGTCACGCCAAACGTCACTCGGCAACCCAAACGACAACCGGCAACGTCGGAGTGACCGTCGGGACAACCGGGATCTCCGAGGCCAACTATGGCGTGATCTTCGGCAGGACACCAATGCTCGGCGCCGCGAACGAGAAGAAGACGAGCAACGCCAACTGGAAGACGAGAACGAGCATTTCGGCCTCCACCACGAGCGGTTTCGCCGCCGTAGTCGGGGTCGGAGTCCTCATGAAGACGAAGGCATACCGGCCTTTACTCAGGAGCTACAACAGGTCGACTGGCCGTCGAGTTTCAAGCCTACAGGCATCAACAAATACGATGGCAAGACCAATCCCGAGTCCTGGCTCACGGTCTACACTCTGGCGATTCGAGCAGCAGGGGGAAATCAGAAAGTCATGGCTAACTACCTCCCAGTCGTTTTAACCGACTCAGCGAGGACATGGCTAACAGGACTTCCCAAGCAATCAATCGGCTCCTGGGGAGAACTCCGGGAATGCTTCATCGCCAACTTCCAGGGAACATACGAGAGGCCATCTTCCGAGCATGACTTATATCAGTTGCATCAAAGGAAGAATGAGTCTCTTCGTGACTTCATCAAGAGGTTCTCTGAGAAGAAAAATTCGATCCCAAACGTCAAGGATGAGGTCGTCATCGCCGCCTTTCGAAAAGGAGTCAAAGACACCTCGTTCATCGACAAATTCACACGGAAGCCTCCCAACTCTGTCAAGGCCCTATTCGACATGGCAAACAAGTACGCCGACTCAGCCCACGCTGTTGCTGAGGCTCTCGAAGACAAAAAGGCATCCTGACAGAAGAAGCGGGAGGGCACCAACGACACGGTCCCGACTAAAGCTGGGAATCACAGTCGCAAGTCGGACGGCTTCATTGTGGCAGTCAGTCACAACCGTCTTTGACCTTCAACAACTGAGGATTATCAGAACAACAAGAGACATGCTCGGGGGCTCATAAGCCCAAACGCAAGGATGGCATCCCCACTCCCAAATACCGAACAGCTAAGTCGCTTTTTGATAAACATCTCCTCACTTGGCCTTGCTAGTGCCACAGCCGCTCACACCTATTAGGTGCACAAGCTGCACTCTTCTCTGTTTTTGCTCTTAAATGATTGCAAAAGTACTCAAGTAGCATAAATCCTGATCCGTGAAACTTTGCTCCATGAAAGACGAACTCAAGTCACCCAAAACGGGTGTCTGGGAAAGAGCCATGAGCCAACTCCCGACGCTAGGGGGCTATGACTAGTCGGGCAGAGTGCTTAAACGTAAGGGATCAACTACTCGGGGAAATTAATATCAAAGAGAGGAAAAACTCGTATTTACATGTATTGTAAAATACATTTTATTCGGATGATTGTTTTCATCATCAGATGCTACTCATCCGATATCTTTATATTGCAGGCCCAGCTCCGGATACGCGTAACAGGAACTCAGGGCTGCGAGCTTATCTCCTACACTCGGGGGCTGGACAAGTCTGCCAAAATACACTCGGGATGCTCCATGAGGGCTACTCACCGAGTACTTGCGCCAGTCGGGACGTCATCTTCCCCGACTACGCTCCATGTGAGCTAACAATCGGCCCCCGGCGCCAGTCGGGGCTGTATACCACTCGGCTAAGTAGGGTACGCCCCATGAGGGTCGCCAGCCGAATCCTACACTAATGCTAGGTTCGGGTACCTTATTTGGTCACGGCTCTGTCAGGTTGGGTACGCCCCATGAGGGTCGCTAGCCGAATCCTATGCTAATGCAAGGTTCGGGTGCCTGGCTTGGCTATAATTCTGTTGGATAGGGTACGCCCCATGAGGGTCGCCAGCCGAACCCTCTGCTAATGCAAGGTTCGGGTACCTTGTTCGGCTTTACCCAGGTCAGAGAAGACTTACATCGTCAAAGTGCATCCGGAGTTCTCATGCACTGCGTCACACCTGAGGAGGGCAAGCAGATCCTGCATTATACCCACTCAGGCTTATGTGGCAACCAGGCTGCATCCAGAACATAAGTCGGAAAGGCTTGCGAATAAGGATTTCTCTGGCTGATTGCGGTTATCGACACCAAAAAACTCATCCTGACATGCGATGGATGATACTTCTATAGAGCTATGCTGGATAGGTCGGCTCAGGCCGGCTTATTTGGTAGCAGCCACCAAGATATGAGTTTCTACAGTAGCATGCTCCATGTGGGCCGCCCGTAGGCTGAGTTGAAATTATAGCGCTGGTGCTACCCATAGGAACCGATGAGGTAAACAGATATGCTTCATGAAAGCCTTATTGCTAAACATATATGTTTGGGTATCTGTTTTATCCACCAGGTCTCGAGGATATATCCTTACAAGGATCACAAGCTGGTCTTCATTAAAATTGGGGATGCAGGTATCTTTCTCGGGTACACCTGACCACGCCGTGGATTTATTTTCATAAAGTGGTACTCGGCCTACATGCGTGGCCATCAGTTGCCATGAGCAACATTATTCCCGCTGACATGATGCGGATGAGTCTAACTTTCGAGTAGTACACTACTCGGGAGAGACTATAAAATTCTCATTCCCGCTGACATGACGCGGATGAGTCTAACTTTCGAGTAGTGCACTACTCGGGAGAGACTATAAATTTCTCATTCCCGCTGACATGATGCGGAGGAGTCTAACTTTCGAGCAGCATACTACTCGGGAAAGACTATAAACATTCTTCCAGCTGACGAGCCGAAGAGTCTAACTTCCGAATGGGACGCCACTCGGGAAAGACTATAAACACCCCCTTTCCAGCTGACATGAAGCTAAAGAGTCCCATATACGAGTAGCATCCTACTCGGCAAGACTATAAACACACATTCCGACTGACATGAAGTCGAAGAGTCCTACATACGAGTAGTTCCCTGCTCGGCAAGACTATAAATCATATTCCGGTTGACATGATACCGAAGAGTCTCATATACCAGTAGTATACTACTCGGGAAAGACTACAAGGTTAAAGATCTTTGACTTCATGTTTAATTGTTTTCACAATTAAGCACAAAGTCGGGGGCTACACCTAATAGGTGCGCCTATTCGGCGCACACTATTCCAACATCTACATGGAGCCCTTCATAGCCTCGCTGCCAGCTGACATGAAGCAGGACTCGGGAGAAGCAGCACTCAGACAAAGAGCACTCGGAGCAATGCACTCGGGAAGACTTCACCGTGGAGGATGAGCACTTGCATCAGCTGTGACTCAACTATGAAGTCTCGGGGGCTACTGTGGGTGCCATGGGTCCCGGGTACCTCATGACAAGCATATGGGCCACTCGACAGAGGATGGCCTAGCCTTGTAATTAGAGATATAGCTAGATTCGGCAGACTTCGCCTTGTATAGAAAGGAATATACAGTCCTAGTCGGGTGCGTTATATCTCTAAGGGGAGATCTCCTAGTCGTAATCCGATGGGGACTCCTACCTTGTAACCCTGTCCCCCAGTATATAAGGGGAGGCAGGGCGCCCCATGAGGGCAGGTTGAGTTGGTTCACCAGAATCACCACCGCAAATCCTCAAAGGAATAACACCACAACTGGACGTAGGGTATTACCTCACATCGAGGGCCTGAACCAGTATAAAATCTCCCTGTGTTCCTTTGCAATCCACCGAGTTCCCATCCGCCGAGTAGCCCCATATATTTATTGCCGGTGTAAAACATCGACAGGAGGTCAGAGTTATAATCAACCCCATCAATTATTCCAACTTCGACTCTCAGTCAGATTCCAACTCTCAGTCGGACTCCAACTCTAAGTCGGACAGCAGCTTGGCAAGCTTCTCTCCTCCACGAGAAATCTTCATGGCATCCAAAGGCTCTACTCCTAGTCAGGAATCACGCCGACTACACGAGCAACAAGAGGAGGAGGCCCGCCGACTACGAGAACAACAGGAGGAAGAAGCGAGATGCCTGCATGCCCGCAATGACGATCTACGCAGGACCGGGCGAACTGCTCAGCAACAAATCCTCCAAACTCGACTCGGCGACCACGACGTCTTCGTCACATCTCAACAGAACGTTTTGGCCGCTGTAACTCTGCTGGACACGCTCCAGTTTGGGCCTGATCATCCGGCCACCCCGACTATAGCAAGGATAAAAGCCATGCTCACCGCTGCTGCATATCAACAGCACCAACAATCGGGCGATACCCTCATACCGACCAACCGGTCGGCATCCCCAACGGCAGTCTCGTCCACCTCAAAGTGACGCCGAGCGGCCGGTTCTAGTCGGCAGCACACGGAGCCACGCCAAACGTCACTTGGCAACCCCAACAACAACCGGCAGCGTCGAAGCGACCGTCGGGACAATTAGGATCTCCGAGGCCAACTACGGCGTGACCTTCGGCAGGATATCAACGCTCGGTGCCACGAACGAGAGGGAGACGAGCAACGCTGACTGGAAGACAAAAACGAACGCTTCGGCCTCCACCACAAGCGGTTTCGCTGCCGTATTCGGAGTCGGTCCCTCATGAAGATGAAAGGAGTATCGGCCTTCACCCAAGAGCGGCAACAAGTCGACTGGCCATCAGGTTTCAAGCCGACTGGAATTGAAAAATACGACGGAAAGACCAACCCTGAGTCCTGGCTCACAGTTTACACTCTGGCAATCCGAGCAGCCGAAGAAGATCACAAAGCCATGGCTAACTACCTCCCAGTCGCTCTAGCCGACTCGGCGAGGACATGGCTAACGGGACTTCCAAAGAGATCAATCAGCTCCTGGAGAGAACTCTGGGAACGCTTCATTGCCAATTTCCAGGGAACATATGAGAGGCCATCTTCCAAGCACGATCTATATCAGTTGCATCAAAGGAAGAACGAGTCTCTTCGTGACTTCATCAAGAGGTTCTCTGAGAAGAAGAATTCAATCCCAATGATCAAGGACGAGGTCGTCATCGCTGCCTTTCGGAAAGGAGTGAAAGACACCCCATTCATCGCTAAATTCACTCGGAAGCCTCCCAACTCTGTCAAGGCTCTATTCGACATGGAGAACAAGTACACCGACTCGGCCGATGCTGTTGCCGAGGCCCTCGATGAAAAGAAGACACCCTGACAGAAGGAGCGGAAGGACACCGATGATGCGGCCCTGACTAAAGCCAGGAACCGCAAATGCAAGTCGGACGGCTTCATTGTGGCAGTTTGTCACAACAGTCTTCGACCTTCAACAACTGAAGATTATCAGAACAACAAGTGACATGCTCGGGGGCTCAAAAGCCCAAACGCAAAGATGGCATCCCCACTTGAAAATACCGAACAGCTAAGTCGCTTCCTGATAAATATCTCTTCACTCGGCCTCGCTAGTGCCGCAGCCACTTACACCTAATAGGTGTACAAGCTGCACTTTTTTCTATTTTTTCTCTTAAATGATTGCAAAAGTACTCGGGTAGCATAAATTCCGATCCGTGAAACTTTGCTCCATGAAAGATGAACTCGTCACCCAAAACGTGTGTCTGGGAAAGAGCCATGAGCCAACTCCTAACGCTCGGGGGCTATGACTAGTCGGGCAGAGTGCTTAAACGTAAGGGGTCAACTACTCGAGAAAATTAATATGAATAAGAGGAAGAATACGTATTTACATATATTATAAAATACATTTTATTTGGGTGATTGTTTTCATCATCAGATGCTACTCATCTGATATGTTTATAATGCAGGGCCAGTTCTGGATACGCGTGACAGGAATTCAGGGCTGTGAGCCTATCTTCTACGCTCGGGGGCTGGACCAGTCTGCCAATAATCACTCGAAATGCTCCATGAGGGCTACTGACCGAGTACTTGCGCCAGTCGGGACGTCGTCTTCCTTGGCTACGCTCCATGTGGACTAATAACCGACCTCCAGCGCCAGTCGAAGCTCGGCCACCACTTAGCTGGATGAGGTACGCCCCATGAGGGTCGCCAGTCAAATCCTATGCTAATGCTAGGATCGGGTACCATATTTGGCAATAACTCTATTGGATAGGGTACGCCCCATGAGGGTCGCCAGCCGAGTCCTATGCTAATGCAAGGTTCGGGTACCTTATTCGGCTTTACCAAAGTCAGAGAATACCTGCGTCGTCAAAGCGCATCCGGAGTTCTCATACACTGCGTCACACCTGGGGAAGGCAAGCAGATTCTGCAATATACCTACTCAGACATCTGTGGCAACCAGGTTGCATCTAGAGCATAAGTCGGAAAGGCTTATAGACAAGTATTCCTCTGGCTGATTGCGGTTATCGACATTGAAATACTCATCCTGACATGCAAGGGATGCCAATTTTATAGAGCTATGATGGGTAGGTCGGTTTAGGCCGGCTTATTTGGTAGTAGACACCAGGATATGAGTTTCTACAGTAGCACGCTCAATGTGGGCCGCTTGCTGACTATGTTAAAATCGCAGTGCTGGTGCTACCAACAGGAACCGATGAGATAAACAGATATGCTTCATGAAGGCCTAATTGCTAAACACATATGTTTGGGTATCTGTCTTATCCACCAGGTATCGAGAATATATCCTTATAAGGATCACAAGCTGGTCTTCATTAAAATTAGGGATACAAGTATCTTTCTCGAGTACACCTAACCACGCAATGGATTTAATTTCATAAAGTGGTACTCGGCCTACATGCTTGGCCAATAGTTGCCATGAGCAACATTATTCCAGCCGACATGACGCTGAAGAGTCTAACTTCTGAGTAGTGCACTACTCGGGAGAGACTATAAACCTTCTTTCCAGCTAACATGACGTTGAGGAGTCTAACTTCCGAGTGGGACGCCACTCGGGAAAGACTATAAACACCCCTTTCCAGCTGACATGGAGCTGAAGAGTCCCATATACGAGTGGCATGCTACTTGGCAAGACTATAAATCATATTCCGGTTGACATGATACCAAAGAGTCTCATATACTAGTAGTATACTACTCGGGAAAGACTACAAGGTTAAAGATCTTTGACTTTATGTTTAATTGTCTTCACAATTAAGTACAAAGTCAAGGGCTACACCTAATAGGTGCACCTATTCGGTGCACACTATTCATACATCTACATGAAGCCCTTCATAGCCTCACTGCCAGCTGACATGAAGCAGGACTCGGGAAGAAGAAGCACTCAGACAAAAAGTATTTGAGAGCAATGTACTCGGGCAATCTTCAACGTGGAGGATGAGCACTCGGCATCAGCTATGACTCAACTATGAAGGTCTCAGGGGCTACTATGGAGATCATGGGCCCCGGGTACCTCATCACAAGCATATGGACCACTCGGATAGAGAATGGGCTGAATCTTGTACTTAGAGATATAGTAGCATCTGGCAGGCTTTGCCTTGTATAATAAGGAATATATAGTCCTAGTCGGGTAAATTGTATCTCTAAAAGGAGATCCCTTGGCCATATCCGGCTGGGACTCCTACCTTGTACCCCTGTCCCCCGGTATATAAGGGAGGCAGGGCGCCCCTGAGGGCAGGAAGATCATTGATCGACACAAATCCTCAAAGGAATACCATCACAACTGGACGTAGGGTATTACCTCATATCGAGGGCCTGAACCAGTATAAAATCTCCTTCTATTCCTTTGCAATCCACCGAGTTTCCGTCCACCGGGTAGCCCCATATTCATATTGCCGGTGTAAAAAATTGGCAGTTTTTGGGGGGAAAGGATAGAGGAGGTTAAAAGAGCGAAAATCCCTCAACTAATTTGGAGATTCAGTGCACACAAGGGCTGAATCGACGTGGATTTGGCACGACCACGGCGTGGACTCGGACTCGGCCGGAGGAAGACGAAGACCCGACAGGTGGGGCCCACCTATCGGTGGGCCGCTGCTGGGCCGCTCTCGCACGCACGCGGGGAGGGCTAGGGGAAGAGAGGCACTGGGCCGGATTTGGCCCAGTAGCCTGAGAGGGATTTTAAAAGGGTTTTTCATTTATTTAATTACTGAAATGCCATTCTAATTATTAAAAATACTTCCCTTGCTTAATTCATTCCCAGGAAATTTCAAGAGCTAAAGGATTAAGAAAATTATTTTTATAAAAATTTTATCTGGGCCAATTCTGTTGAAAATTTTCTCTGCTTTTTTATGATTCACTCCTTGGGCTTTAAAATAATTTCTGAAAATTTTTTCTCACAATTTAATTACTTAGGGAATTTTAGGGTGTGACAAGTTTGGAGGTTGATTTAAGAGGGGGTTTATGTTTTTTTATGCATTCATGTTTAATTTATTATATTGCTCTCAATACGATAAAAAATAAGAAAGAAGAGCTTAGACTTTTACCTCTAGTATATTCTTGTGCTTGCTAGCAATATAAGTGAGGTCTATTGATCCCTAGTATAGCTTGTATGTGTCTTAGTCTTTATATAAGCCTTTGATATTTCTTTTAAGGGAGATGATGTATGACACTTAAATTCTTTTACTTGAATTAAGTAAATATGCAATATTGATACTAATGCTTGTTTGAATGACTTATACTCATATATATGCTTGCTGAAATTTTCATTCCTCAAATGCTCTAGAGATTCCTCAAGTAAAACATATGCTTTTATGAGAGAAAAAATGGATACCGAATTCTTGAAAACAGTATTCACGATAAGGATGTATCTGCGGTGAGGAAAATAATGGATGCCAAATTCTTAGAAACAGTATTCACGACAAGGACGTACCCAAAATAATTGAGAGATTTTCTTTTGTTCTATTAAAAGTTAAGTTGAGTAATAGCTCAGAAATTAAACTTGATGAAAATTCTCTTGTAAAGGGCAAGTTAATTTGAGAGAGAGTGTTTAGTTCAGCTTATATATGTATGGGAGTTTTTCTTTCAACCTATGTGCTAGTGAATATGTTGCATTATAAATTGTTCGAATACATGAATCTTTAATACTGATTTGAACTTATTTGTAATTTCCTTGGTTCATGTTTATATTATAATTCATGCTTATTAGCTAGTTGATCACTTTATCTCCCTTGTCTTGCAACACATGTCTTTGAATTGCTCTAGGTACACTTCAAAGCTCTCTAAAAAAAGAATATGAACTTCTTGATGAAATCATTGTCAAAGGGGGAGAACAATACAAAATGATGCAATTTTTTTATGAAAAGGGAATTTCTTTCTTTTAAAAGGGGAAGAAGTTTTCTTCTTTTTCAAATCTTTTGAGCAAATCTTTTGAGCCTTGGGTGTTTTTTATTATTTTTACCAATTCTTTTGGTTTTTATTTTTGAACACTAAATCACATTTTGAAGGGTTTGCCAATGTATTCATTAAGGGGGAGATTAAAAAAGCATTGTCATGATTAATATTTTGTGATCAACAATTGGTTTTGCAAATGATTTATTTAACAAAAATTTGTTTGGAAATAACTATGGATGTTGGCGTGAGTGCGTGTGACTAATGTGAGTCAAGTTGGAGAAGAACTTATGCTCGGATATGGTTTCTTTGTTTTTACTTGTGTAGGTAAGTCTTGAGGTCTCGGGAGTATTGGCTATGATGGATCAGGAGTCGACTTGGGAGAAGTTGATGTCCAGATGATCGGAAGATCACGCGGGATACTAAAGGCTAGAGATCAATGCACGTGGAGGTAAAGATTCCATATGGCATACAAGAGGAATTATGTGCGTATGGAAAATATAGTTTATTTTGTATAGGAATCCAAGATTGGAAAGTTTGAGTCCTAGTAGGATTAGCAGTTCTACTCCTACTCTGTGTAGGAAGTTTTAAGTATAAATAGATGAGGTGTTGAGGCTCTAGGGGTATCAAATTCAGAGAAGAGAAAAATTAGGGTTTTGTCTAGAGCCACGACTTGTGTACTAAAGTTGAGAAAGGAGTGTTGTAGTTGTATTTTGTAAATATATGTTGATGCAATAAAGTTGATCTACTTTGAAGAGCATTTTCAATGAGTATCTTTCTGGGTTTCGACGGTTCATCCGACAAGGGCGCCGTGGCGAGGCAGTGGTCCAATCGGCGGTCAGACTGGCACAACAGAGACGCTCTGATCGGTGCACTCCATCCAGGTTTGAGGGTTTCTTTTATTTCACAAAAAAATTTAGTTTTTTTGGTATTCCTACCATTTAACCCCTTCTAGTAGGCTTGGTTCTTGTGTTCGATCCTACACAAATAAAATATAACAAATAGACAAACATTTTGTACAACCATTAACCCATACGGGTGCACAGGTTGATGACTAATGTGTATCTAATCTAATCTGAATAATGCAAACCTCAAATCAGATGACAGGTTGAGAGAGCAGTTGTCAGAAAGAGTACTTACGAGCACCCGTACCACGTCTAGCACATCCTGCAGCGTTGCCCATGATTCTCTCTTCGATTTCCCAAGTAAATTAACCTATGCGTAGACTAGGTGATAATTAATAACAAGAGAATAAGTTTCACGGCCAGATATCTATCTCAAAACTTATTGCATCCAGTCTGATCTAATAATCATCTCACAACCAAGAACTCTGGAAAATAATTTATGGAGTAGGTTTTAGTTGGGAAACAATAACAAACTACATCACGGATTCAGGACGAGTAGCTTACCAAATTGCGTAATCACAGATGGAGATCACGACGGATTGCCCTCATAGTCGCAGGATTAGCCCTAATTCTCGTGTCGATCTCGTCGCGTTTGGTTAAGGGAAAATTCGGTTAATAGTATAGATAGGGAGTCAATTCATAAAATATCACAAAAAATTTTTAGTTTCGCTTCGTACCATAGCCTGATGGTAATTTCTTTGGTTTATACCACAAATATCAGACAGCGTTTGTCTCTTCCGTTAGAGTCGAGTTGGGCCCACATATTGGTCATATGAATTGACGAAGGTATCCTTCTGGTCATCCACTAGTCGTTCCAACCCCTTAAAAGAGCTGTCGCCACCTTTCCCATCTCGTCTCGGCGTCTCCCACGCAAGCAATGTTGGCGAGTACTATCCAAAGGAAAAGAAGCTTTGATTGGTGAGTGAATCACTTGGATTTGCTTGATCGTCATGACCCCTTTTTGGATCTGATGGTTTATTTATTACTATAATTTTAGGTTTGACTATTGGATATGTGAGATTTGAACGGTAATTAAAATCTAAAGATATGGTAGCTCCCATAGGTAAAACTTGCATCGCGAATATTTCTAATAAGAGCAGAAATAGTCAAATAAAAAAACAAAGGAAAAAATCAATCCAGCCACTCAAATCTAAGGAAAAAACAAAGGGAAAATTAACAAGGATATATAAAACTTAAGTATGATGATTACCCCTGTGTAGTTTCGGCACTTGAAGTAAACCCGATCCGGATAGTCCAAGCTGCCAGATACATAACGACGTACTGGATGCTCTGGGGTTTGTGGATCGGTGCTTAGGTTGAGCGGTGACCTTTGGATGACGTTAGGTCGTTAAAGGTGGTGCGCATGCCGTCGCCAACCAACGATGCGCGCACAATCGACTGCAATGCCATCACCTGGTCTACTAGGGTTAGGGATTTCAACTGGCCGAGAAAAAGAAGGAAGGGGACGAGTGTCAATTGCTCGGGAAGAAAGAAGGAATCGGGAGGGCATTTTCGACCAAAGAAGACCGAAGAAACTCCGTGAAGGAGCTGCTTGACGTTTGTGGTATAAACTGAAGAAATTACCGTCGGGCTGTGGTACGAAACGAAACTAGGAACTTTCTATGGTATTTTATGAATTCAACTCCCCACCTGTACTATAAACCATTTTTTTTCCCTTTGGTTAACTGATCTGATCGTCACTCTTGAGATTTTTATAGCGGAGAGAGAAAAAAAAGGCCCACTAAACTTGATGTTTTTTTTGGGCTGCCATTGATAAGGCCTTTCGTTTACACAAGGTAGACCTAAGCGGCAGCATGCAAAAGCAAAGCTGTCAAAATGGAATTTTTTATTTTTGTACTTTTTAATAAAATATTTATAAAAATATACTCCCAACGCCCTCTAGAAAACGCCCTCTGGGGAGGGCGATTTGATGACGTAGCAGACGGCCGTAGGCCGGGGGGCCGACGGCCGTCTGCACTTTTGCAGGCAGCCCCCTAGCTGGCAAAAACCGTCCTCTAGGAGGGCGGCCCGTTTTTACGGGCGGCCTCTTTGCCGCCCTCCTAAAGGGCGGTTTTTGCAAGCTAGGGGGCCGCCTGCAAAATGGTCCGCTCCGTGGTTGGCCATTTTACGGGCGGCCCCCTTGCCGCCCTACTAAAGGGCGGTTTTTAGGCGGCCAGGAGGCCGCCTGTAAAATAGCCAAAATCGCCCTTTGGGAGGGCGATTTTTTACTAGCTCAGTATAAAACCCCCTCCTAGCCTCCAAAAAGTTCATAAAATTCACAAAAATAACAGAAAACAGAAGAGAGAGCTAAGAGCGAAGGCGAACGAAAGCGGTGAAGCTCTACCGGTTTGCGGATTCGTCTGCAGGTAATATTTTATGTCTCTTTGCAATTTCCATTTATATTCATCAAGTGATGTAGTATGTGTAGTATTGTACTAGTTATTTCATGGGTAAGGGAATGTTATGTATAATCTATAGGGTGTAGATCTATTGTAGTTGAGCATAACAGCTAAGAGCATTGATAGGCCGGATGAGAGAAGTTAGGTTTTTTTACTAGATGAGTAGCCCTAGTTCAAGAAACCCTAGGGAGATGGAAATGAGGATAGTGACATTTTATTTTTTGTAGTCATGTGTAGTATACCCTAGGTATGTAGTTGTATAAGGTATTTTTGACATAGCGAGTTATAACTTGCGTTTATTTGGTTATAATGTAGGTTGCTATGGATGCATTCGGTATGTCCAGTTGTCAACGACCTCCGATTGGCGTGCCTCCACTGATGTGTTGGTGCGGAGATGAGTGCAAAGTTGCAATAAGTCAGCAGGATCATATATACTGGCAAAGGTATTGGATGTGTGCTAATTACGCCTACTCCCCGGAGAAGCCGAAGCCACAAGGGAAGAAAGGAAAGTCAAAGAAGCCAATGGAGGTAATACGAATTATCTTGTAGTACGAAATATTTGAACCTTTGAACTAACAAATTTGCATATGCCAAGGCACCGAAGCCTCCTCCATCTCTGTGCGACTTTATGCAGTGGATAGATACGGAGATCCGTCCACAAGACAGAGTTTCTTTGTTATTCACAGGAATGGCACAGGGAGCGCCTCGAACGTCGTTGGGCTGCGGAAGAAGAGTGGGAGGCTTAGCAGAAGAGGAAGGAGAAGGAGCGGCAGGAGAAGAAAGCCCGTGAGGCAGACAGAGAGAGGAAGCGGGAGAGGGCACTACGTGTAAAGGAAGCTAGGCCAGAGGCAGCGAGGAAGGGGAAGTACCCACGCTACACACAGTAGTTGCATCTCTAGCCGGATATCCATTTGAAATACCCTAAGGTATGTAATAACGATAACTAGAAATGTTTTATGTTCCCTTTGTACTCGTTGGATGGATAATTTCATTAGGTTCGTAAGCAATTAACGTGCGCTCGGTTGTTACTGCTCGGAATCTTCTTTCGTCGTGAAGTTGAAACTCGAAAATTCATGTTTTTGATCAGTTTGGTCGCAAACGTAGATCATGAGCAGTACATCGTTTGATCGATGAACGTAAACGAAGTAAAGGGGTTCTTCAGTAAACATAGAATTAATAAAACATGATGTACAACAGGCGAACTACTACTGGTACAACGTACTACGGGCCCTGACCGTAACCTCTAGCCCTCTTCATCCTCCTACCCTGCGCTTGCACTTGGCCCTGGGAGTACATCAGCCGGTCTGGTGGTACGGCACAGCCAGCGCGGGTCGCCTGCACAGGTGTGCCAGCTGGTGGGTCCTGTGTCTACGGTGACGGAGCTCCTTCGAGCTGCGAGGTACCTAGTACCTCCTGGATCTCCTCATCCTCGTCCTCCAAGTCGTCCCCCTCGAAAGGATCCAGTGCCCAACCGTTGCCGCGTGCGCCCTGCGCGGAGGAGCCAGTGCCAGCAAACATCTCTGATGCTGTAGAGTGGAACCCTGTGCACAAAATTATTGATAATTGCAAACCGAAATTTTGCAAGGCAAAAGTAAACTTTGATATAACCTGAAGGATCTCCTGTGGTGGCCCCGGAGGCACTGCTCATGCTCTGCTGCGCGTGTGGTCGTGTGTGGTACGCTCCCTGCGTCAACGTGCCAGCTTCGGAAGAATGTAGGTACAGTGTAGCAAAAGCTGCACGGAAGCATATTGATGTAAAACGGTGCATGTCGTACAACGAAACATGTTATGAACCGATGGTTAGCGGAATTTACCTCTAGATGGACCAGCTGGCTAACTGGAACCCTGCGGGCGCACTCCTGCTCCTACTCCTGCTGGTCGTGGCTGTTGCTGATGTACAGCTACGGGAGGTACCGCGTCAGCCGCACAACAAGTGAGCGCACGAATCACTGTGTGCATCGCCTGACGAATCCTCCCGAAAGTCGTCCTCTGCTCCTCCGCAGTCAGCATGATCCCACTGTCCAACCGTCCGAACGCCGTGTTCACATCAGCCTGAACCTATCGCGCTGCGTCGGCCTATTTCAAATGTGACGTGAATATGTGTTAGAACCGTGGACACCTACAAAGGAAATAGCAAAGTGCAAATAGAATGTGACTTACCGCGCGGAAGTAGTCCTGGTCACGGTGTCTAGGATACGTGTCAGTGGCAGCGGTGACGTGTGGCTGTGGATCATCTGGGGTGAACGTCACGCGTGTGCGGGTGCCGGGCTGGTACCATCTAAGGTATGCTAGGTAGCTGTCCTCAGTGTGTGGACGTACCTCGTCGATGACCTTCTCCATCGCCAACAACCAGTCCTCCACGTACCTCTGCAGTCAGGGATACCACTTAGTGCCACCTACCTCTCCCCTATGATTATACCTATTTGTAGAGAGTGCATTAGACTTCATTAAAGAGTTGTAGTACTCAACAAAGATCGCAGCTGTACTAACCGGTGCACGTCGCGCGGCACAACCATCTGCACGACCACAGGGAAGTGCTGACATAGACTGAAGTGTCGCATCACACGCTGCGGACAGTGGGGCTCGACGAAGATGTCGAACACCAACGGCAATGTCGTCATCCAGTATGCCTGGTCGCGCATGCAAAGAGCCGAGAGTCCGAACAGTCCACGGGCCGCGATGGCCTGCGGACTATACGGCTCCCAGACGACGTCGCTGGGCAGCAGGCGGTCAAACTCCATAACGAAGTCGGAGTAGGCCCTCCTAACCTGCGTGTGGGCGTAATGACGCTACAAAATAGGAAAGGGAAACACGTCAGTGTTTGCGCATAAGTGGTAAACATAGAATTTCACGTTACGTACCTCACGGCGACACCATACCGTCCCCATAGTCGGACGGTCCTCGGGCGACTGCCCATACAAGCCTCCAAGGCCGCCCTCGTAGGGAGAGTGCTAAATCAGAGGGCGGCTTATCGCAAACCGCTCGGCCACCCATAGCTGCAGAAGGAGAGGGCAACCGGCGAGAATCGCACCTGGATCGGTCTTTGTGCACGCATCACAAAGAGCACGGTATGTTGCCGCTAGCATAGCAGATCCCTAGCTCCATTGTGGTACGCAGCCGTCCTCGTTGTCCACGATCGCACGAGCGTAGTGGATCAGTCCCTTGTCCACCGCGTGCTCCATCGTGCTAGTGAACATCATCTACCCGAACAGCCACAGTAGGTACGCCTCCAAGCTCCGCCGCACCGAGTATTCGTCGGCGTCAGGGTCTAGCTGATCAGGCTGTAAAGCAAGATTATAGTCAACACAACTGTTGCTTTATAGATCGGATGATTGTGAATCGAAGGAATCCACGACTTACGATGAACTGTAGCAGCCACGCCTGCGAGGGGCCGCTCGTGGTGTAAGGCAGTAGCGAACCTGGCATACCAAGTCTAGGTTGACAGTGCACGACCTCGAACTGAGCAGTGATGTCCTGCGACCAACCGTGCGTCCCATCAACTGGACCGACTGCGTCCCCTGCGAGAGGAAGTCTCAGTAGGTAGGACACGTCCTAGAGTGTGGGAGTCATCTCGCTGCACTGTAGGTGGAACGTGTGGGTCTCCGGTCTCCAGCGATCCACCAGTGCTGCCAGAAGTGACCGGTCAGCGTTCCATCACTTGGCAGGGTCTCTCTCCTCCAGTGCAGGCTCAACTAGCCTACACAGCGAAAGAAGTCCAGCCTCACGCAACCTACAAAATATAACACTGTTGTTAATATTGGGGAACATAGATATGTACAAATGATGTGAATGAATATTGGTACAGCTCTTACCTCTCACGAAACCGGGGGTCTATCCGCAGGAGGAGACATGAAGGCTGTGGATGGAAGGTGGCTAGCTGGGCACCCTCGACGGCTAACAAGTAAGACTGGTGGGACTGGTCGAGGGCCCAGTCGAGCAGCTCCGGTGTATGGTGCGCCATACCTGCATTCAAATAGAGAGTTAGCATAAATTTTATTGTCAAATCAACAAGTAAAAGTAAGTTCGCAAAGTTAATTGAACAACCACATTATAAATTATTGTTAAGATTTATAGCATTATTACATGACAATAAAAAATAGCAGTACAGTACATATCGTTCTATAACAAAGATCAAGCATAAACTTACACTACACCGCAACACCACCAAATGCTCGAGAACGTCTAAGACGGGATCGTCTTGAAGTTGTGCCTTCACCCGTAGGACGACTGCCATCAGCGCTTGAACCCGACGGTTCAGCTTCTGCCACACTTGGACCGGTTGCATCCTTTGGACATTTCTTATATGTATGACCTGTTTAGTCACACTTTGAACAACGTTTATGCCTTCCACCGACTTCTGACTCATCCATGTCATTACGGATGCGTCTTGTCTTGCGGCGACCTGCTTTATCCCTCAGTTTTGTTAGGTCAAGAATGTAGATAGCTTAAGGATGCTCTGTAGTAAATGTCCCCGCAATACCGAAGCCGTATATCTCTCCACTCCAGGTATTGTAGATTGCTTCCTTTCTGAAATAAGGTAAGACAAAATAACGTGCTTCTATCCCGCACTCACCACTCGCGGCAATAACATGAGAACATGGCTTATGAAGCAGAGTATGCTTTTGGCACGAGCACTTGCAGGTCCCGTCTTCCTTCAGCACGCACTCCTACACAACTCTTTTGCGGTAGATTCTGCGCATGTCCTTGTCGACACACAATATTTCAAATCTGTGTTCCTGTGTACCTTGAGGTATAGCTTGATGTCTTTGGGCCATATTACTTTTATCTTGCAGGTACTTAGTCAGTAGTGTGCCAAAGAAAATATTATTGTCCACTATTGAGGGGCTGACTGCTCTGAACCGATCTCTGAAGTACTTGCATATGCCATACAAGATAAATTCAACTATGCCAACAAGTAGGAGGCCTTAAACACCACGCATCACCCAGTTATAAACATCTACCAAATTTGTGGTCATTATGCGAAATCGAGAACCATCCTTGTCATACAACAATGCTTATTTCTTCTTTGGCTTATTCTCAATCCACTCTGAAAATTTTCTAACCGAGAATGCTGACCTTCTTCTCATACGAGATTCGTCACTTGATAGAGGTCCAAGAGCTTGTGGAGCCTCATCCCCTACAAGGGTAGCCCTCCTAGACTGCTCATCTGTTTGTTTAGAGGTCAGCTCATCCAACCTCCTCCAAAGCTTATTGAATTTTTTCTCTTGATTTTAGGCGCGCAACCTCTTGAAAAGATCCATAAGGTGCTTATTCTTAAACTGTCTGTAGAAATTAGCACCTATATGACGTATGCACCATCTACTTTGGATATCAGACCACCTTGGTGGGTATCCCTTCTTAGCACATCCATCCCTCAGTTCCTCAATTGCCCGTAGCAAGCCGGCGTGACGGTCATGTATGAAACATACGTCTGGCCTCATCCGTACAACTACAGACTTAACCCTTTCTAGGAACCAGTACCAGCTATCAGTATTCTCACTCTCAACAAAAGCAAAAGCTACCGGTAGAATATAATTGTTCCCATCAACTCCAATTGCTGTTAATATCTGCCCTCTGTACTTTCCGGTCAGAAATATACCATCGATGCAGAGGATGGGACGACAATGCACAAATGCCTGAATGCAAGCACCTAATGTAAAGAATACCCGTTGCAACACACTTTTATTACCATGGTCAATTGATGGAAAGGCTTTTAGGTTGTAGTAGATCTCCGGATTCCTCTGAAGAATATAGGCTAACAGACGAGGCAAATTATCATAAGATGCTTCAAATGTGTCAAACCTCATCTCTATAACCTTCTATTTTGCCCTTCAAGCCATAACATAGCTAATTGTGTATTTGAATCTCTTTAATATGTCTAACAATTGACTTTGATTCGTACCCTAGGTTGTTCACAATGTGGGAGTATATCTCTATTGCAACAAATACAGATGTCATGTTTTTATGATATTTTTCAATACCTGGTAAGTAACATGAATGCTCGGTCATGATTGAAACTTGCCAATAATCCTTCCATTTACCCTTGAATGCGTGCACCCGCCATGGACACGTATACTTCACGCACTTCACTTCATACACAGATTTGCTTGACTTCACGACCGAGAACTCTCTCTGAAGTGACACCGCCCATTATTTTACTACCTCCTTCAAATCCTCTACATATGCATACTTAGCCCTCTGGATGACCTCGTTCTCCTTGTACTCCCATGGCACATGATGCCGCTCGGAGATAACAAGGCCAAAGAAGTCCTCGTTGCTCCATTCTGCAGGCATCACATTGTCCTCATCAGACGAATCATCATACTCTGTATGCTTGTTTTTAGCATCTTCCCTATCCATTTCTTCGACAATGGTGTCGATTAGTTCTCCATCATCTGCCGTACCTGTTGGCTACCTATCTTCTTCATTTCCTCATTTATTCCCTCCTTCATTTTCTTCCATTATTTCGGCATCACCTCCCGCCGTACTTGGACCCTCATCATCTTGCACGGACATTGCAGCAGCGGTGTTATCCTTCTCATACACCGACACAAGTATGCCTAGTGGCCAACTACGTTGGAATGCATTTTCCACGTACCATCTCCAAGTGGTAGTGCAATCCACCGGCATCAGTTCCAAAAAAACCTTCAACTACACGACTAAGTACAATATACAAGGTTATTGTGTTGATCTGGGGGTCCAGTCGAAAGCCTCACATCAGCTAGTTGTACACTGACCCGAAACTTCTCTCAGCTGGCCTATCAATGCCCTTAGCCGTTGAACTAAACTCCGATAGATCTACACCTTCTAGACCATATCTAACATTTCTTTACCCGTGAAATAACTGAAATATCACCTTATTTAACATATCTGTTGATGAAAAAATACAGTTAAACTAGGTACCAACATTCTCCTCACATCTAAAACCGTGTAATCAAGATTTTATAACTACTATCTCTACACAAATTAAGTCGTCTAACAGATTGACTAAAAAAACTACAGATCTACGAGTAACAACTTATTTTCATATAGTACTATACACGTAACCAGTACAATACTATATCAATTCTTGCATAGAAATAGAAATTGCAAAGGGACAATAGATTTTACCTGCAGACGAATCAGCAAACCGGCAGAGCTTCGCTGCTTTCGTTCAGCCTCGCTCTCAGCTCTCTCTTCTTTTTTTTCTATGATTTCTTTTTTTCTATGATTTCGGTGAATTTTATGATATTTTTGGAGTCTGGGAGAGGTTTTATACTGGGCCAACTAAAAACCGTCTTCCCAGAGGGCGATCCCCTGGTCATTAAAAACTGGGAATTAAAAAACCACCCTCTAGGAGGGCGGACGGCCATCGGTCGCCCGGCCTACGGCCGTCTGCCATATCATCAAATCGCCCTAAAGAAAACATCCTCCCAGAGGGCGTTGGGAGTATATTTTTGTAAATTTTTGAAATGAAAATATACTTTTGTAAATATTTTATTAAAAAAATATAAAAATAAAAAAATCGTCAAAATGAGAGTGTGATTCAGAGGCGTCAGGCAGAAGAACATAGACTGATCAGCAGATTCAGACTAACATATGCTGAATTTAGCAAAACAGTCTCAAATACTTGTACCATCCATCCATAGAAGTACTTCAAAACATAACATTACTCTCCAGTTCTAGATATAAATATATGTAGCACGACATACTCTCATTATATCAACACCCATGACCCATTGCTCAGGTCATCTTTACTACCATGATCAGATAAGTTCTTAGCGATGCTACTATAATTTTATCATAGATAAGTAATTAAGTATCGTAGGTGCTCTTGCCAGCAGGATGCAAGGGCATTGTTTCTTCCTCAGACCATGATCTGGCTTTCACTTGATGACCCAATGATAGTGATATCTGCCTTGACGATGCAGCTTGATCCTACAAGATCCTTGAATTTCTTGAGCGCGATGAAGTTGGAACATCCCCAGCCATTCTTTTCTGTGAAGACAACACGACCTGCGATTGAAGCAAACTCAGTATGATATGCTGCAAAAAGCAGCAGTCACTGCATAGTAATTGATTCCATAGGAAACGAAAAGTTGTCATGAAGAACTGAACCTGAAAGGTTGTAGAGTGGCACATGCTTTTGGTTCAGGATGGATAGTGTCACTTCAATCATCATCCCAGGCTCAGGAGGGAGCTCATCTGAGGAATGCAGGAGCAAGGACATGGAAAGGGAATTAGTGCTGTACTCATCACCACGCGGATACATTCTGATGAACCTGGGACCAAAAGAATTCAAGTTATGAGACATACGACTTATGAGCATGCACATGCAAGGGAAACACCATATGACTCTAGGATCATTGGAAGGTAATGCTGTTGACAGACATGTCAAGTGGCTGTTAAATAGGATCGAACTATCCGAAACACGATACGTTGTTTATGTTAACAGACATGAATATACCGTGGCGCCCTAACTGAAAATATACTACCACTGGTGCTGTTCAGGTCTTTTGCTTAGAGATAAATTCCTAGATAATTTAACTGGGATATGAGAATATCTGAGAGATTGCCTATGCAGTAGAATGAACAAGGAAAGACTACTACCTTTTCTTATTGAATCCACAATAATGTCAACTACCATGAACAATTCAATGTTTCTGGCCAGCATGAAATTAACAATCTAACTTGTGATAATGGACAATTGCACATCAAAAGGACTGGTAACGTAACCAGAACAGATGCATACCATTTGCGTCCGCCAATTTCAAATACAGGTGAAGAGACTGATGGCTTCAAATCCAACTCAAGGAAGTTGTTCATGGTCCAGGTGTAGTCCCCTTTAGTGAACTCCTTCTTCTGGAGGAAGAGGTTCTGAACAGAGACAAACTTCTTTTGAACTTCAACAGCCTTCTTTTTAGGAGAACGGCACACATCCACTTGTAATATCTCCACACCAAGGACACAGGTATCATCAAGCAGATACTCAGATGATTTCAGCAGGTTTTCAAGGGACATCAAGCATATCTTCCTGGAGTGTGTGTTCTTGACGTCGAACTTGTAGCTAGCTGATCATGGTTAAAAGGTGACTAAATTAGACAAATGTAGACTTCTAAGCTACAAATAAGTCTGCTGAAACATAACCAATTGAACATTTGTTCTTTTTTTTTAAAACAAATGTAATCATGTATGCACGATGCAGCACTACCATATATGAACTGCAAATATCAAATTGTTTCGTAAAGCCAAAATTGGTAGCATAAGACAACACAAAGTGAACTAAACAATGTGAAAAATAATTGATCGCATATATTTACACATTGAATTAAAGTGGTGGAATTTAGATAAGATGTTCAATGCAGCTCCAAATTCAGGAAACTACCTTTGAATACAAGAAAGTTTCTCTTTGAATGGTTGTACATCGACAACACGAACATTGCATTCATGGTGTAACCAAGCTTAAAGCTTGTTCGGTCAAGTGCAAGACCAAGAGCAACATATGGAGTCCCATAACCAAGGTTTTTATCCATTGGAGACACTGTCAAGAACCTGTATAATGAGAATCGATGAGCAGAATACCAACTCAAATTAGAAATCAAGGCTGAAGTAACAACAAATCCTAACTTCTTCATTCATCCTATCAAACATCAGCATGCAATTTTATTTTTTTATAGAGAGCTGAGACTAATTACTAAACTATAATCAAACATGATTCATTTTGTGCTAGGAATAGAAACATGCAAGACTAGTCCACAATTCTAATTGCAACTATTTTATCTCCTGAACAAATCAAATGAATTGTTGAAAGATGTCTGGTGTCTGCCTTTTTTAAATCTAATGCATATCACTGCTATAGTGTTCTTCACAATTATAGTACATACCACTTGTATCCAGAGCAATGAAAAGTAGAAGAGTAGGCTGCTAAAGCTTCCCTCTGAAATAGAGCTGAGAAGCCATAAATCTTCCATAAGAACACTGGATCATGGATCTTTACGGGCGGTGCAACAGCTGAAATCAAGATGTCAATGGTATTAACTTAAACTATATAAGGGAGAAAAGAAAACGAGTTGTGTGCACGGTATATCATTTTTGTGTCCACATGAAAGAAGAGAGAATATCTAACCATATGAGAACAAAAGAACTTGGAAAAAGTAAGCGTTCTTTGCAGTAAAGTTAGAGTTATATAATACTGTACAAAACTACATGCCACATCTCATAGATCATGTAATTAATCGCTGTCAACATATTACCCAGTTTACACTAGCCATAGCAAATAGGCAGTGCTTAAGAAAACTAATACCTCAACCTCAAAGCCTAAAATTCATATGTATGTATGACATTTGCTATACCTTCTGATCAACGAGACCAAATCACCAAACTGCTTAGCATGATGACAGAGGAAACTAATTGTTTCTGTCCACCAGATCCAAAATCCAATCTCGATGGAATATTTCAGGATCTAAAAATACATTTTTTTCCTGGCATTTTATTTGTGCAAGGGAAGATCGGATTTCTGAAACAGAAATCGACCTATACCACTGGTAAACCGTGTTCTACGCTTCTAGCACAATATTTTTAGCAGTAGCAAGCAAAAAAAGGCTCAAAAGGAACCCTTACGAGCACTGGTAACGCAGGAATTGCCCATAGCTTTTTAGCACCTCGTCTTGACAGGAATGCTCTGCAAATGAAATCAATCATCATGCCAAAAGCCAATTATGCAGAGTTAAGAACTTGAAGATTATTGCACACTCGAAAAGGAAAAGAAAACAAAGATACTCGTAACATGAGAATCAGCAGTGCAAATCTTGACCAAGTAATTACCGTGAAATACAATAATACACAAACGCAAAAATACGAGATCAAGAGGGAAAAAACCCATCCGCTCAACTAGGCGGATCAAAGGGCAGATGCTTTATTCCTAAGCAGTCAGATCAAAGAACCACATTACACTCTCGAACGACAATAAAGCCAAGAACTTGCATTTGCACCCACAAAAGCCAAGAACTTGCCAATAATCCAGAGCAGATAATATGAAGAATCTAGCGCACTAAAAAACAGAGACGAGGGCCAGAGAACACAAGAATCCTCAACTCGAGTGCAAAACTGCAAATCTTAACCAAGTAATAACCGCGGAGTACAAGAATTTCTCAGGAAAAAGAAAGAAATAGCAAGAGGTAAAAGCCCACTCCACTCGGACAGGCAGATCAAAAGAAACACACTTTATCCTCGACGGGCTAAACCCCTGTCATCAAGAAAGGCAACAGCTTTTATTGAAGACAACCAAAAAAAATCTCATCGAGAAAGCCAAGAACCTGTATTACGAAACCCCCACAATGTTGAACAGGGAGAAGATGTAGTTCGTAACCGGGATTAATTATATTGAGCCTCATGGCCAGTATATATAAGAGATACAGAGATAAAGATAAAAAACTATTAGAGATAAAGAAAAGTCCTACAAATCAATCTTATCCTAATATATCTCTTATCCTAATATATCTCTCAATTGAAACAACCCAGAAACACCACCATCGCTGACGCTACAAGACGATGGAAAATTCTCTCCTTTCTCCGCCCTTCGTCTTCCTCTCTCCGTTTCCCCCGCTGTTCATGCGCTCTCACCATCCACGAGCACGCATACTACTCCATCTCAGAGGCACGAGCTTTCCTACGGATCGGAGAAGCGAAGAGAGACCAAGATTTGGGGGGGCTGCGGATACCTCGCAGCCGCAGCGCCTGAGCGCAAGGGGGCTTTTATGGAGGCGCGCAGGGGCAGGGCAGGTGAAAGGGGAAGCAGACGAGGCGATGCAATGCGCTCCATTGTCTCTGTCCAGTGAGGAAGAAAGAAGGGGGTAGAAATGTCATTTTGATGTGTGATCGTACGTGCTGGACAGGTGTCCGAACGCCACCGAGGGAGAAGGTGAAAAGGAGAATGTGTTGACTGTAGACTGGGCCCACATGTCAGTAGTTTAGCAGTCTCGCATGACAAGAGTGCAGTGTAGTACTGATAGGCCACAATCTTTTCTAATCTTTTCTGATATTGGATTTTGTATTTAGATGGTGTGTTTTATGTAAAAATTTTCTATATAATTTTTTTATATTATTTTAGAACAATTTTTTAACTTTATAGGAGTTAATTTATTCGTTTATACCCTTAAATAGTTATTAAAAAATCAGATAATCTATTGATCCATCAATTTTAGCTATCTCAAACGGAGTCCTTTTCATATGTCACTATTTTTCAAGTGAAAACCTAGCTGTTATAATCCACTAAAAAGAAATTTATGATAGAAAAATGGCTATTATACATAGAAGAATAATAAGTGTGTGCTTGGCACTACTTACAAAGCTGCAGCTTATTTTGAATTTTGTTTTTTGAATTTTGATTTTAAAATTAGTTTTAGGGTTTTTTTCTGCACCGGTTCTATTGCCTGCCGAGCTCTATTTTCATTTTCATGATCGCTAAGTAAAAAATCTACCTAAAATTATTTTTTAAAACTTTGGCTTTTTAGAAAAAAGTAGTGCTAGACACATCCTAAATCTTCAATCCCAAACAAGATCAACCTCGTCAAATCTCTAGCAATGTTCTCACATTTTTCTGGCCTGCTCTTCAGAAATGGGATTTCTTTGCATGCATGTTCAGAAATTCAGACCAAAACCAGCTATCTTCAGGTGCTAGCTAGCTTCCTCCTCAACACAACCCCGGTAATGGAAATATTTATTGTGCAGCCGAAAGACACGAAGTTCCTACGAAATTTTGCAGCAATTCTACCCAAATTTTGACACAGAATCAGTACATTTATAGGCAGCACAGCAAAAATGCTCGCAGTGGTTGAGCATTTCTCGTTTCGGTGTACTCTGCATGTGAGTGATCCTTTCTCGTCTGCATTTGGCTCCTCTTCCTCTCATCACTGAATTCATATTCACTCAATGATAATGCTGATCGTCATCGTTGTCGGATTGGAAGGAAATAATGCACCAATTTGCTAAGCTTCACCAACTTTAAATCTTTAATCAGTGATGCAAAGTTCAGCAGTAATTCAGAAGCTTCAGAAGGGAAAGAAAACATGGATCATGCATGCTCGGATCGCTCGTTCACATGCAGAGTTTGCACCGAAGAAGAATGGATGCGAAGAGGTTAGTTAGGTGGTTTTGAATGATGATCAAGGCCCAAGCCATGCCTTTTTCCGGATTGCGTTGCAGAATGGAAAACATCTTCCGAGTTTTAAAAGCTGGTGGTTTCGCAGTTGCATTTGGGGATAACTGCTATCATCTGGTTCTAGGATTGAACCAGAAAAGTGCTTTCTATTTTCTAATATATGGCTTCTTTGTATGGCAAGGCACGCGCTCATGGTGCCTTGCTGGAGGAGTGCTCAGTGTTCTTGATTGTACTTTTCAACACAAAATGGTGCTCCTGCACAACATATATATGGTTTCAGAAGAGTGTTTTAGAACTTCTTTAGAAACAATGAGAGGTAGTAATTCGACACTTGGAGAAATGAAAAACTATGCAAGCAAAGGCCAGTGCTATCACTGGCAATTTCCTAGCACTTAATGAATTGAAACTGAGAACCAGTATATGACTGCGTGAGTCTTATAGAATTAAATTAGCTTGATGATAGAAAAGTCTATGTTAAAAAAGATAATCCTCTACCGTCTATGCTTATTTTGTTCCTCACAAGTTTTTTGTGCTCACTAATCATCTTTGGTAGTACCGTACTATTTGTAGCTTCTTTTTTGTTGTTAACTCTACCTCTCGTCCCTTCATTCCAATACTAGGCAAATTATATCCCTCAACTCTTAGACACGTATCATCATCACTCGTACCGATTCAAGGTGATTTTCGTCTACATGGCAGGTCAAGTTGGACCTTCAAGAACATGTGATAGCCAATATATACCTGAAATATACTGTTCTTACTAGTTCCTACTTCCTTAGCTCGACTAATTAATTGCTAATAGCCATCCAAGTTCGATTATCTGACCAAACAAAAGGAGCAATCTTTTTGCATGTATTTTGATGGGAAAGAAAGAATCTTACTGAATTGATGTTTGGAAGATGGAGCAGCCTCTGGTATCGACGACGACGACGACGACGACGCCGGCGCAGCGTGCGGCCCAAAATAATTGGGCCGGACGGAAAGAGTGGTACGTATGGCCCATATTTATTGGGCCGAAACGCGGCCGAACGATGTAATGGGCCTCTTTGCCCTTTACTTTCTTGAATTTTTTTGATTTTTAGATTTATTTATTAAAAGATTTGCAAAAATAGATTTTCGTTTCAAAAAATTGCAAAAATAGACTCCCGCCGCCCTCTGGGAGGACGATTTTTAAAAATCGCCCTCCCAGGGGGCGATTTTATGACGTGGCTGACGGCCGTTGGCCCCCCCGCCGACGGCCGTCAGCCATTTTGCAGGCGGCCCCCCGGTCTCCCAAAAACCGCCCACTCAGAGGGCGGCAAGGGGGCCGCCTGCAAAATGTGCCCAAAAACCGCCCATTCAGAGGGCGGCAAGGGGGCCGCCTGCAAAATGTGCCCAAAAACCGCCCACTGAAAGGGCGGTTTTTGGCTCCCGGGGGGCCGCCTGCAAAGTCGCCCATTTGCAGGGTGGTTTTTTGCAGGTGGCCCCCTTGCCGCCCTATGGGAGGGCGGTTTTTATCCCCCGGTTATAAAACCCCCCTCCCAGACTCAAAAAAGTCATAAAATTCACTCAAATTAGAAAAAAAAACAGGAGAGAGCTGAGAGGGCGAAAGCAGCGAAGCTCTGCCCGTTTGCTAATTTGCCAGCAGGTAAAATCCATTGTTCCTTTGCAATTTCTATTTGTATGTAAGAATTAATGTAGTAATGTACTAGTTACGTGTATAGTACTATATAGATCTGTAGTTTTTAGTTAATCTGTTAGATGACTTATTTTTTGTACAGATGTTACTTGTAAAATCTGGAATACACGGTTTTAGATGTTAGGAGGATGTTGGTACCTAGTTTAACTATATTTTTCATCAACAGATATGTCAAATAAGGTGATATTTCAGTTATTTCACGGGCAAGGGAATGTGAGATATGGTCCAGACGGTGTAGATCTGTCGGAGTTTAGTTCAACGGCTAAGGGTATTGATAGGCCAGCTGAGAGAAGTTTTGGATCAGTATACAACTGGCTGATGCGAGGGTTTCGACTGGACCCTCAGCTCAGCGGAATAACCTTATATGTAGTAGTCAGTCGTGTAGTTGAAGGTTTTTTTTGGGAACTGATGCCAGTGGATTGCACTGCCACTTGGAGATGGTATGTGGAGAATGCATTTCAACGTGGCTGGCCACTGGGCATACTTGTGTCCATATATGAGAAAGATAACAACGCTGGTGCAATGCCCGTACAAGATGATGAGGGTCCAAGTACGGCGGGAGGTGATAGTGAAACAATAGAAGAAAATGAAGGAGGGAATGAAGGAGGGAATGAAGGAGGAAATGAAGAAGATAGACAGGCAACAGGTGTGGCAGATGAGGGAGAACATATTGACACGATCGTCCAAGAAATGGCTAGAGAAGATTCTGAAAATGAGCATGCAGAGTATGATGACTCGTCTGATGAGGACAACGTGATGCCTGCAGAATGGAGCAACGAGGACTTCTCTACGCTTACTATCTCCGAGCGGCATCATGTGCCGTGGGAGTACAAGCAGAATGAGGTCATTCAGGGGGCTAAGTACGCATATGTAGAAGATTTAAAGGAAGCAGTCAAACAATGGGCGGTGTCACTTCAGAGGGAGTTCTCGGTCGTGAAGTCAAACAAATCAGTGTATGAAGTGAAGTGCATGAAGGATGGGTGTCCATGGCGGGTGCACGCATTCAAGGGTATATGGAAAGATTATTGGCAAGTTTCAATCGTGACGGAGCATTCATGTTACTTGACAGGTGTTGAAAAATATCATAGAAACATGACCTCTGCATTTGTTGCAACAGAGATGTACTCTCATATTGTCAACAACCTGGGGTATGAACCAAGGTCGATTGTTAGGCATATTGAAGAGAAATTTAAATATACAATTAGCTATGATAAGGCTTGGAGGGCAAAACAGAAGGTTGTAGAGATGAGGTTTGGCACATTTGAAGCATCTTATGATAATTTGCCTCGTCTCTTAGGCTGTATTCTTCAGAGGAATCCGGAGACGTGCTATGACCTGAAAGCCTTTCCATCAATTGACCATGGTAATAAAAGCGTGTTGCAACGTGTATTCTTTGCACTAGGTGCTTGCATTCAGGCATTTATCCATTGTCGTCCTATCCTCTGCATCGATGGGACATTTCTGACTGGAAAATATAGAGGACAGCTATTAACAGCAATTGGAGTTGATGGAAACAACCAAGTTCTACCGGTGGCTTTCGCTTTTGTTGAGAGTGAGAACACTGATAGCTGGTATTGGTTCCTAGAAAGGGTTAAGACAGCAGTTGTACGGATGAGACCAGATGTATGCCTCATACATGACCGTAACTCTGGCTTGCTGCGTGCAATTGAGGAACTGAGAGATGGAAGTGTTGAGAAGGGATACCCACCAAGGTGGTCTGATGTTCAAAGCAGATGGTGCATGCGTCATATGGGTGCTAATTTCTACAGACAGTTTAGAAATAAGCACCTTATGGATCTTTTCAAGAGGCTTTGCGCCCAGAATCAAGAGAAGAAGTTCAATGAGCTTTGGAGGAGGTTGGATGAGCTGACCTCTAAACAAACAGATGAGCAGTCCAGGAGGCCGACCATTGGAGGGGATGAGGCTCCACAAGCTCTTGAACCTCTATCAAGTGATGGACCTCGTATGAGAAGAAGACATGCATCCTCAGTTAGAAAATTTTCAGAGTGGATTGAGAATGAGCCAAAGGAGAAATGGGCATTGTTGTATGACAAGGATGGTTCTCGATTTGGCATAATGACCACAAATTTGGCAGAGGTCTATAACTGGGTGATGCGTGGTGTTCGAGGGCTCCCACTTGTTGGAATAGTTGAATTTATCTTGCATGGCACATGCAAGTACTTTAGAGATCGGTTCAGAGCAGCTGGCCCCTCAATGACGGATAATAATCTTTTCTTTGGAACGCTGCTCACTAAGTACCTGCAAGATAAAAGTAATAAGGCCCGAAGACATCGTGCTCTACCTCAAGGCACACAAGAACACAGATTTGAAATATTGTGTGTCGACAAGGGCATGCGCGGAATCTACCGCAAAAGAGTTGTGCAGGAGTGTGTGCTCAAAGAAGACGGGACCTGCAAGTGCTCGTGCCGAAAACCTACTCTGCTCCACAAGCCATGTTCCCATGTGATTGCCGCGAGCGGTGAGTGTGGAATCGAAGCACGTTATTTTGTCTCACCTTATTTCAGAAAAGAAGCAATCTATAATACCTGGAGTGGAGAGATATACGGTTTCGGTATAGCGGGGACATTTACTACGGAGAATCCTCAAGCTATCTACATTCCTGACCCAACAAAATTGAGGACTAAAAAAGGTCGCCGCAAGACAAGACGCATCCGTAATGACATGGATGAGTCAGAAGCCGGTGGAAGACTTAAACGTTGCTCAAAGTGTGACCAAACAGGTCATACCTATAAGAAATGTCCAAAGGATGCAGCCGGTCCAAGTGCGGCAGAAGCTGGACCGTCGGGTTCAGCCGCTGATGGTAGTCGTCCTACAGGTGAAGGCACAACTTCAAGACGACCCCGTCTTAGACGTTCTCGAACAATTGGTGGTGCTGGGGTGTAGTGTAAGTCTATACTTGATCTTTGTTGTAGAATGACATGTATCGTACTGTTGTTTTTTATTGTCATGTAACAATGCTATAAACATTAAAACTAATTTACGCTAACTCTCTATTTGTATGCAGGTATGGCGTACCCTACACCAGAGCTGCTCGACCGGGGTCTCGACCAGTCCCACCGGTCTTACCTGTCAGCCGTCGAGGGTGCCCAGCTAGGCACCTTCCGTCCACGGCCTTCACGTACTCCCAGGGACAGGTGCGAGCGCAGGGTAGGAAGTCGAAGAGGCCTAGAGGTTACGGTCCGGGCCCGTAGTACTTTGTGTCTGTAATAGTTTGTCTGTTGTATATAACGTTTTATTAATTCTACGTTTCCTGATGAAACCACTTTACTTCGTTTACGCTCATCGATCAAACGACGTATTCCTCACGATCTACGTTTCTGACGAATCTGATCAAAAATATGAATTTTCGAGTGTCAACTTCACGACGAAAGTACATTCCGAGCGGTGACAACTAAACACACATTAACTATCATACAAACCTATTGATATCCAACTAACGATGCAACTACTGTGTGAGGATGGCACGGCCAGGGAGCGGCGACAGTATGCGCCTAGGAAATAGTGACGACAGCCGGTAGTCACATAAAAATTGATTTCGAAAATTAATTTTTTTAAATCAATTTTTTATTTTTTTTTCGGAATATTGGTCCGGACGGTCCGGATAGGGTCCGGACGGTCCGGACTATATTAAGGCTAAATACCGCCCTCTAGTTGGGCGGCAAGCCAAAAACCGCCCACCCAGAGGGCGGCAAGGGGGCCGCCTGTAAAATGGCCGGCCCCCGGGCGCATTTTGCAGGCGGCCCCCTTGCCGCCTCTGAGAGGGCGGTTTTGGGAGGCCGGGGGCCGCCTGCAAAATGGCTGACGGCCGTCGGCGGGGGGGCCAACGGCCGTCAGCCACGTCATAAAATCGCCCCCTGGGAGGGCGATTTTTAAAAATCGCCCTCCCAGAGGGCGGCGGGAGTCTATTTTTGCAATTTTTTGAAACGAAAATCTATTTTTGCAAATCTTTTAATAAATAAATCTAAAAATCAAAAAAATTCTTACTTTCTTCCCTCTGTTCTATGCGCTTTCGCTTGCAATTTTGCTGAACGCTCATGGAGTTCTGCTTCTTTTTTTTTTTGTCAGTTCAAGGCAAAAGTATTGCCTCGTCTTCTAGCTTGGATATTCCGGATCAATTTGTGATTTTCAAATAGGGTTGATATTAACAACAAAATATGACTGAATTTTTATTTTCCGTGTCATTCCGTGATTTGTAGTTGTCTATTCAAGCAAACCCATTAGCTGTATGAATTGCTACAATTAATCTCCAAATTTCCATTTCATGATTCTACCCAGCTACACCGGAGAAAAACTTTTTTTGAAACAGAGTTAGACCTGAAAATATAACCGATAACGTTTTTTGGAATGCTTGGATTTTACAGGTTTATCATAAAAAGCAGTTCAAACTCCACACAATAACTTAAGTAAATTCTCATGTTTCAAATGACCCCAACCTGAGCAACAACGATTATGAAGAGACCTTCACCTTCATTATTACACATTTACACTTTGCAAGTTTCAGTACTTCAAGATCAAACAAAACCACACCAGTAACATTGCAATTCAGCATGAACACATAGACACAGGCCAGGGAATCCCAGAGAAATTCTGCCAGCCTCTACCCCATGCTGGATGAGACGATGATCGCAAGATCGGCTTCAATGCAACACTTCCCCTTCACCAAGAACCCATTGCACGATTCCTTGAACCTCTCCAGCGATATGAACTTGGCCCAACCCCACCCTTCGCCCTTCTCCTTGTCTGAGAACTGGCAGCGGCCTGCACTCATGCGATTTTCCGGAGATTCAGATAGCAATGCAATGCGTGAATCGCCATCACAGAGACTACTAAAAAATTAGTGAAAAGATGTGGTGATAACTAGGTTGCAAAGGAAAATTCTGATAGAGGTGAACCTGTCAGTTTCTTGTGTTTGCCGGTCACCTGGTCCTTGATGGACAGGTTCAATTCTACTAGGACACCGGAGTTTTGAAGGGGAGTACCTGACTTTTTCATGTGCAGGTACAGGGAGAGGAATTTGCCACTGTTGTCAGAGCCAGATGGGTACATGCTCAGGTACCTGTGGGTCAAAGATTACTTCATAAGTCATCACGGATCAAAAATTCAAAATTTTCAAAAGTATAGCATATTAAGTCTTGATTGGTGAATGTTCAGTCTCCTGGTAATGTGTATCACCACGACTTGCAAATTCAGATGCTGGTGTTTGGTACCATGTGCATCTACCGATCACAAACTGTGGAGAGGAGCAAATGCTCTTCAGTGCGAAGAAGTCCTCAATGTTCCAATCGTAGACCTCACGGGCGCTGAAGGCGGTTGCCTTGTTGACAAACAATGTCTCCAACTGGTGCTTCGCCTTCGCAGTGGTGACCTTGGAGAACCCTACACCGAAAGCGCAGCTGCCACAGACTAGGAACCCAGAGGAGGGGCTTATTAATGTCTCAAGGGGGATCATGCATGAGGCCCCCGAGCTTGTGCTCATAGTATGGAACTGGTGGCTAACTGCATGCACAACAAAGGAAAGGCTCAGTGGGTGCATCAGAAATTTAGAACAAAATAAAAATTCTTTCTGGAAACCGGAAGCTAAAAGCTAGGAAATTTGTCATTACTGTCAACAGATAGCTGTAGTCTTACGTTCATATTCACTGTGCTTTCCATATGTTTGATCGTATATCAAGAATTTGAATGATGACGTACGGCTCATGGTGCTCCTGGGCCACCACGCGGATGCTGTCTTTCGTCCTCTGCGACCAAGGGTGCGAGCATATTGGCCCCGCTGCCCACTCGGGGGCCTCGTCGATGGCTCCTCTGCTGCAAGGGGCTTCGACGATGGCTGCTTTGTCCCGCCGAGATGCCGATGACTTTGCACAGGTGATCTAACCTTCGGTGGGCCATGAGATCACCATAGCGGAGCTGAAGGCCTCCGATAAGGGCAAGAAAAAGAGTGCCCCGAAGGTGTAAAGGGCGAGCCCGTTCTCCCCTTCTTTTTCTTTTTCTGCTAAGTGTTGTATGCGGGTTAGGACTCCGCCTCTGTTGCCTTCGTGTTGGGACCTAGGACTAGCCCTTCCCTGCTTCGGCTGTACTTGGCATGCTACTTTTAATGCATTCTTTCAACTCAACGCATTGTCTTCCTTTCCTGTTGTATCTCCTTTGAGGTGGGTGCCTTCGCGTGTTCCTTATTCGATGTCTATCTTCGCCAGGTTTTCCATGCAACCCCTTCCGCACCCGCTCCATCGACCTGGGACGTTGTCGCCCTGCCACCAGCTCCAGATCGTCGCCCCACCACCAGCTCCGGATCGTCGCCTTGCGGGGGCCTCTGTCATGCCGCCTCCGTGCCTGGACTTCAGCCCGTTCGAGTTTGAGACGAGGGCTTCGACCGTTCGCCTTTCGCGGGTGGATAGGTACGACCTATCAGCTTTGGGGCCCGGCCGCCATCCTTCGCATGGACTGCAAAGCTCACAAGGCTCCGTCCGCGCGTGTGACTGGCGGGGGGCCCGTTCCAGGGGCCTGCCTCCCGTTCCCCGGACGCGAAGCGTTTGGCCGGGGGCGGGGGGGGGGCCAGCCGCCAGCTCTAGCACGGCTCTCCCCATGAGCCAGGGACAGTGCAGGGGATACCCTTCTGGTTAGGCCTAGACAATAATCCTTTGTAGCTCTAACTTGTAATGTTAGCTTAGCCTGTGTGGCAACTGTGTGCCGTTCTATAACTCCTGTAATGTAAAGATAATAAAACTAATTGGGAAGCACTGTTGCTCCGTTGTTGCTATTGCTATTGTCATTGTGTTCTTATTTTGCGCGCCGATGGAGGTCTTGACTTGAACGGGGGTACGTGAATCTGTCTTGGCTTGAACGGGGGTATGTGAATCCGACATGTTGCTAGAGATGGGGCTCCGTGCCTCGCACCTCCACGTGCCAATGTAGGTACATAGGCCCGTCGTCGGTTCGAGTGGGGGAGGGCTTAGTCTCGCATATCCCTAATGCTTGCCGGTGGGGCACATGGCCTTCTCCTGGTGGCTTAGCCTTGCACGTGCTCCTGTGCCTAGACACGCGATTCTGCGGAGGCTGGTGTCTCCTCTGTTTTTTTTTATCTAGGTATATATATATTCCTGCTATGCTTGGCAGCGGAGGCGTGTGGCCTCGACGCGGTGTCTCGCGGAGGATTTACGCTGCACACCTACGACGCTTGTTAGAGGAGATGCGCGGCCTCGACGCGGGGTTCCACAGAGGTCTTCTCTTTTTTATATATATATACATATATATATGTATGTGCCTGCTACGCTTGGAGGCGGAGGCGTGTAGCCTCGACGCGGCGTCTTGCGGAGGATTTACGCTGCACACCTATGACGCTTGTTAGCGGAGATGCATGGCCTCGACACAAGGTTCTGCGGAGGTCTTCTCTCTTTTTTAATATGTATATACATATATACATATGTATGTGCCTGCTACGCTTGTCGGTAGAGGCATGTGGCCTCGACGTGGCGTCTCGTGGAGGATTTATGCTGCACGCCTACGACGCTTGTTAGCAGAGATGCATGGCCTCGACGCGAGGTTCCTCGGAGGTCTTCTCTCTTTTATACACACACACACACACACATGTATGTGCCTGCTACGCTTGGCGGCGGAGGCGTGTGGCCTCGACGCGGCGTCTTGCGGAGGATTTACGCTGCACACCTACGATGCTTGCTAGCGGAGATGCATGGCCTTGACATGGGATTCCGCGGAGAAGATAAATCGAGATACGTGTGTGGAATGCGGAGCGGTGCTCTGCTTTCATTAATGATAACTGATGGCCTAGCCACCGGGCCTAATACCTTGTAGGTAACAAAAGTTGACTTTGTGGCCACAGTTACACAGGGGTCTTACATATAGTATTGCTTGAGGGCCTCCGCATTCCACAGATGCGGTAGCGGAGCGCCGTCCAGCTCGGCCAGGTGGTAAGCCCCGTGTGTGCTGGCCTAGGTTACCATAAAGGGGCCTTCCCATTTGTTCTGCAACTTTTCGGGGTTGAGCGCCCGCCATAGCACCATGTCTCTGGGCGCAAAGCTACGCGGGGCCAGCTTGGTGTTGAACCACGCCTTTGTGGCTGTGATGTTGCGGTCTAGGTTTTGGGCCGCTTGTCCCCTGGCCTCGTCGATCAGGTTGATGGAGACGCTGCACTCGTTCGCTCCTTCCGGGAGGACGGTTCTCAGGGATCTTCCTTTGATCTCCGTGGTCGTCATGCCTTCGTCGCCGAAGAGCAGTTTGAACGGCGTGAAGCTGCTGGCCCTTGTAACAGACGTTCTGTGCCCCCAAAGGATGGCCAGGAGCTCATCGACCCATGTGCCCTTGGGGGCGTCGGCGAGCCTCTTGTTGAGCATTGAGAGGATGTTGCCATTCGCCCGCTCGACCGCTCCGTTGCTTTGGGGGTGCCGGACTGAAGTGAAGCATAGCTCCGTGCCCATCTCGTCGCAGAAGTCCTTGAAGGTCGTCGAGTTGAACTGGCGGCCGTTGTCCATCATCAGCTGCTTAGGTACCCCGAACCGGCAGACGATGTTGTGCCATACGAAGCGTTGGACGCTCCGCGTGGTGATGGTAGCTAGTGCCTCCGCTTTGACCCATTTTGAGAAGTATTCAATGGCGACTACAGTGAAACGGAGGTTCCCGGGTGCTCTTTGGAAGGGGCCGACTATATCGACCCCTCACCTTGCGAATGGCCACACCGGCGGCATTGGGGTGAGCTGGTTCGGGGGGCGGTGCGAGTATCGGCCCATCCACTGGCAGCCTTGGCATGAGCGAATGAGCCGCTCTGCATCTGCCATGATAGTGGGCCAGTATAGCCCCTAGCAAAGTGTCTTGCCTGTGAGTGCCCTTGGGGCGAGGTGCGTGCCGCAATGCCCTTCGTGAATCTCCTTCAGGAGCTGAGCCCCTTGCTCTCGGGAGATGCATCGGAGCAGGGGGTGCAGATGCCCATCTTGTACAGCGCCCCCTCAACCAGGACATAGCCCCTCGCCTTTAGACGGAGTTGTCGGACCTCCGTGCCAGAGGATCCCTCGGAGCGGCTAGAAAGGATATCCACAATCGGCCCCCGCTAGTCCCGGGTAGTAGTGATGGCCGTCATGGGGGCCGATGCGGCGTCGGGGTCCATGTCTTGCTCGGCCGACCCATGTAATACTTCATATAGGACGTGCGCGGGTAGGGGTTCGTTGTTGGTGGCCGCCTTTGCAAGCTCGTCCGTTATCACGGAGCAGGGGATGCTTCGCACCGAGATGCCCTTGAAGTGGGCCTCGGCTTTCCAGAATGCTGCGAGGTACTTGGCAAGCTCCGAGTGGCGGGCCTAGAATGACTTGTCGATTTGTCCTACCGCCACTGGGGGAATTCGTCTGATGATTATACGGGGGGGTGCCCATGGCCCTCGCTTTTCAGAGGGCCAAGAGGATCGCCTCGTACTTTGCCATGTTGTTGGTGGTCTGGAATTCCAGCCGCGCGGTGAAGGCGGCTGCCCTCACCGTAGGAGAGGTGATGATGGCTGCCGCTCCGGCTCTGGCAGTGCCCCAAGCGCCATCTGTGTGCGCCGTCCATACCTCGTCAACCGGCGGGGGGTCCTGGGTCGCATGGGCACGCCTTGTTGAGCGTGGTGAAGTTGATGCACATGCGCCACTTCTCGTTGGCCTTGCGGACCAGCACCGAGTTGCACAGCCACTCGGAGCGTTGTACTTCCCAAATGATGCCTGTTGCTAACAGCTTCTGTACCTCCTCCCGTGTGGCCTGCCCTTGCTCTGCGGACATCTGGCGGAGCCCTTGGCGGATGGGGCGGGCGTTCGGTCGGACATGCAGACGGTGCTCGATTATTACTCAATCCACGCCGGGCAGGTCCGTTGGGGACCATGCGAATATGTCGGCGTTCCTTCGGAGCACTTGGACAATTGCCTCTTCAACCTCCGGCGGAAGCCCATCCTCGATCTGGTAGTGGCACCAGGGGTGTGACGGGTCCGTTGCGACGGCGTCCGATTCGCCGTCAACCTCCGCCCGCACGGGGCGTTCCTCTCTGGCGGGCACTTGGCCATTTGACTCTGTTTGAGCCACGGTGTTCACCATTTTTCCCCGGGGGCGAGGGGAGTGACCGTAGTCAATTTTCCTGGCCGCCTCTTGGCCTCGGACTGTTATAACGCCGGTGGGGCTTGGCATTTTCATGCAGAGGAAATTCTGGTGGACGACGGCCCCGAACTTGTTCAGGGTCCCTTGCCCCATTATGATGTTTTATGCGTACGGGATGTCGACGACATCGAAGGTGATTCCTTTTGTGCGTGCTCTGGGCCCCCTCCCGAAGTGCATGGGCAGCTCGATTTGTCCCAAGGCCTCGACCAAGTCGCCGCTGAATCCCTTCAGCGGCTGACGGGCCTTTGTCAGCCTACTGCGCGGGATGCGCAGCTGGTCGAAGACGGAGGCAAAAAGGATGTCGGCGGAGCTGCCCCTGTCCACCAAGATGCGGTGCATGTGGGCTTACTCTACACATGCGGTGATCACGAGGGCATCATTATGGGGGAACAGGCATCCCTGGCCGTCCTCGGCGGCGAAGGTGATGGGCATGTCTGCCCAACTTGGACACTTGGGGGGCTCCGTCGTGCCCACATGGTGGACACCACGGGCGTAATCTCACCGCTGTCGCTTAGAGCCGTGGGCGGAAGCACTTCTGCCCGTTATCGGTAGGACTACCTGGTGTGGCTCCTCGTCCTTGACATGCTGGATCGGGGCTGCGGCCGCCGAAGCATATATCGGCAGAGACGGGGGCAGCGCGTGATATGCGTGGTGAGGGGGTGGTGGAGCGTGGTACGCCTGGGCGTGGTAGCCCTGCGGAATGTGCTTAATTGCCCTTGGTGGCCCGGGAGGGTACCATTGGTCTTCCGCGTGATAGTGGTACGTGGCGTGTTCTACCCCGCGCACACCTAGGCCGCCGTTAGCGGGACGGCCCAAGTATTCTTCTCTTTTTGCCACGATGCTTCGGCAGTTGTTGGAGACGTGCGTGTTGTTTTGGCCGTGTAAGGCACACCAGTGTAGCCCTTCACCTGTGCCTCGTGTTTCGCCGCAGCCTTGGCCACCGTTGTTGTGGGTGCCCCCACGTCCCTGGCCGCGGCTGTGGCCGTGCCCTAGGGCCTGCTTGATGGTGTTGACCTCCCGTTTCCCAGGTCCCCTCCACCCCCGGGCCTCCTGGCACGCGGGGGTTCGCCCTCGGTGTGGTCCAGGGCCATTTGTGCCTAGGGTTTGGGCTCTCCAGCCGCCGGCAGGGGCGGTGGCTGGGGAGCGTCGGGGGGGGGGGTATAGGCTTGGGGGGTGGTAGTCGCCTCCACCGCCGTTGTGGCTGCCGGGAGGGGGAAGCCCCTGGGCCACCCTCCGGCATATGGTCTCCTCCTCCGACCGGGCGTATTCCTTGAACTTGTTCATCAGTGCTTCAACTGTGGCCACTGGCTTTCGGTGTAGCTTGCTGAAGAGATCGCCTCCTTCCAATAGGCCCTGCTTGGCTGCGTCGATGATGGTGATGTCCGACAAGCCACAGATTTGGGACTTAGCCGCCATGAAGCGTTTGAAGTAGTCGCAGAGCGTCTCCCTGGGTCGCTGTTTACGGTGAACAAGCTCCCCAAGGTCAGGGGCTCAACGAAGGTGCCCTCGAAGTTGTTGCAGAAGGCATCCCGGAGCTGTGTACAACTGTGCACGGAGCCAGTCGAAGCGCCTAGAACCACCACTGGGCGACGTCGTTGAGGGCTAGCGGGAAGCACTTGACCATTATGGTCGCTGCCCCGCCACCGGCTTCGATGGCGAGGGCGTAGTTCTTGGCGAACTCCTCTAGGTCCGCCTCTCCCCGGTAGTTGGTTAGCTTTGGGGGGGTGTAACACCGGGGGGTACGGTTCCAGCTATAGCTCTTGGGCTAGTAGTGAGTCCCCGTCAAGCACGGGCGCTGGGCGTGCGAGCCTGGCCACCGTTGAGGTGGTTGTGTGGCCGCCCGTGGCGCCGATCAGCCTTGCCGGGTCTACACTTGCTCCGAGTGCTGTGCTCTCGGCGGCGCCTTGTACCGAAACCAGCATGGCCCGAAGCTCATCGAGTTGGGCCTGCACCGTGGTGCCTCTAGAGGGGGGGTCCATCGGCGATGGCGGTCACCATACCGCGGATCTCATCTAGCTGCGCTTGCAGGGCCACTGCGAGGCCACCGGCGACGGGGGCGGCGGCGCTTGCCCGCTGGGCTCGGGGATGTGGTTGTTTTCCCCGGAGGCGCCTTCGGCCCCGCTATTGAGCGCACTGTCGTCCCGGGCCGGCTGCACGTTAGCCCCGACACGAGTTGGGCTGGTATCGCCCATGCGCACTGGGCGGCGTGGGACCCACGTGGAGCGCCATGGTGGCTGCTGGTTGCTGGGCGCCCTCCGCTTTGGGGGCATGACTTGCCCTTCGACGTGCTGGGAGGGACGAGCACCGAGTGTACCTTGCGATCCCCACGGATGGCACTAATGTTATAACTAATCCTAACACATGCGGAATTGTTGGGAGTGATCTGGGAGCACACAAGGAGCCCAAGTAACTAGGCTGTACATTGAAGAGAAAATCCTCTTATTTTGTTTACAATGAGCAGGCCACGCATTATATAGTGGCTTGGGGCTACCGGAAATTACTTGCTCGTTCCCTACGGGGGTAAGGTAGGAGACACTATGACGGTGGGCCCGAAATAGGGGGCCTCCTCGTAAATCCTCGAGGAGGGGGGCCCGGCCCTCCCACCGTACCGACAGCCTCCAGGAGATCCCGGGATCCCTGACCGCCGCAGGATTCCTGGGCTTTCGTCGACTGCCGTTCCGCCGCGCGGAGACCCGGAGCTAGGCGGCTGGTAGGTGAGACCTTAATTGCTAATGACTCAGTTGGCAATAATTGAGGGGCTCCGTAGCATCCCTCCACCCGGAGGCAAGGCTCCGTCCGTAGGGGGCCTCCATGGGGGCCCTGGTCTCTCGCGGAGACGCTACAGTAGGAGGTCTCCTCTGGAGGATCCTGGAGCCTACCGGAGGGGTCCCCCCAACATCATCCATCAACCACCAAGGCCGATTCTGGTAATGACTCCCATACCACAAAACCACTTTCACAAAGCACTGGCAAACAAATCTACACTAGAGGAATCACCTTACAGTCACCCATAACCATGGGCATGGTTTTTCGAACAGTTCATAACTTTTGCAATGGGTGCACGCTTTACCTACACGACACGAGCTTACTTCCCGCGCTCGTCAGCAGGGAAGGTTCACGACAAGGCCTTTCCAAAGCCCACCCAGGATAGCACGTTGCCCTATAAATGGGTCCCAGACCAAGTACCAGGAACTCATTTACAATATTTAGGGACGGGGGTATATCACCCTCATGGCACCCAGTTGATCCCATATTTATTACCAACCGAACGATCTAGGGAACACTAATTACTCGGCCAGGGGCATCCCATTCCACCCGTGTGGTCACACTATATTATGCTCAGTGCAATTCCCCAAGGAAACAGTCCTTATATGCGAATACGAAGTGCCACCACACAGGCGGTCACCTTGCATCACAGATTTTCGCAAACCATTTTTGTTTCTTAATCACGCGGACATCACATGTTGGGTTTTCAAAGTTTTCAAAACCCTATTTTACCCATCTTGACAAACATGGTCACCGAGGTATGGAACCATCGGAATCCATGCTCAGACAGCACGGTCACCGAGGTACCATGGGGTGGAGACATGAAGTGACAAGTAATAGGGTGTCGACATCCTACCGGATTTATGCAACTACTGGGTAGGTCTGTCGGTTCGTCACGCAAACCGAGGCTGATCAATTTAACGTGCACACTAATAATGCAATTTTGCAAACAAATCATTTTCAATTTAGGGGCAATATGGTCAAGGAGTGACTTGCCTCAATCTTCATCTTCAAATCTTCGCAAAAATCCGATGTCCGACGATATCCGAAACATCGACTATGTGCGAAACAAAAGAAAAACACAAAAAACCCTAAAAATAAAATACTATTATTAATAACTAATAGTGCCATAAGGTAGATCTCAATTTTAGAAAAATTTGGAGACTTGAACGGGGTCGATCGGAGTTATGAATAAAAAGATATGGAATTTTGAAGCTTATAGTATTTTTCTGAAAAAGAAAAGACTTATTTAAATTTTGGAAAAAGAATATTCTCTAGAATATTGTTTGGCTGACAAGTGGGATCGAGTGTCAGTGGGAGAGAGGGGGGCTAAGGGGTGGTCCACATGTCATTGGGAGTGAGGGAGAGAGAAGGAGGCAGGGGTCCACATGTCAGTGACTTGGGATTTAAAATGAGATTAATTGGCTGTGTGGCCCACATGTGAATGAAGTATGGTGATAACAAAGCAGGCCCATATGTAGGTGACAGAGGGATAGTGGGGCCACATGTCAGTGGGTATTGATTTAAGGGAGGGATTTTAAATAAAAAGGGGGCCCACATGTCACACCCCAGGGGACTAAAACAGTTGGGACCCACGTGTAAGTGAGATAAGATATTAAAATGGATGGTAATTAAAATTTTAAATTAAGTCGGGCCCACGTGTAAGTGAGATGGGAGAGGGAGTTAAGCAGTCGGGCCCACTTGTCAGTGGCCTGAGATGATTAGGGGGGTGAGCCCACAAGTCAGTGAGAGAGGGGAGCGGCCGGTGTGGGGGAGGACAAGCCAGTGGGGGAGATCGATGGCTCACGGCGGCCGAGGGGCTTCGGCAGATGGTGGCGAGCCAATGGTGGCGGAACACGGCAGTGGGCAGTGGAAGACAGAGCTTGTGCACAGCGGCGGCGGAACGGGGCCACCGGCAGCGGCAGAGGAGTGAGGTCATCGGTGGTGGAATGTGCAACGGCGAGAGGCCTCGGTATCCTAGGGTAAAAAACAAGGGAGGGAGAGAAAGGGGGCTCACTGGAGGAGAGGGATAGCGGCAGCGGAGGATGGCGCTCGGCTCGGGCTCGAGTTCTATTTGGAGCACGGTGGCACGATTTGGGCAGCGTGGCCATGGCAAGAGGCGGGGAAAAGGGGAGGAGGTCACTGGCTATTTATAGGCGCAAGCGGTGCTACGAGACGAGTGTCACACCCAAACTGGCACCGCCGTACAACAGTACCAATTAGGGCGTGCCGCAGGATTGCAGCGTGAACTGCCTTCCCGCAGAACCGCGATACAGATACCAGTCCTAGGACATAGCGCTGGTATCCATGGCAAGCAGACGTGCATCGTTGCAGAACCTTAGATAAATAAATAATTAAACAGACATATACCTTAACTTATGTTGTAGCTTCGGAGCAAGCCGAAGACAGCAACGAATCACATAGAGGCAGCGGCAACAGCGAAACAGTGGACTAAGTGTCGATGTTTTACACCGGCAATAAATATATGGGGCTAGTCGGCGGATGTAAACTCAGTGGATTGCAAAGGAACACAGAGAGATTTTATACTGGTTCAGGCCCTCAATGTGAGGTAATACCCTACGTCCAGTTTATATGTATTCCTTTGAGGATATACGGTGGTGGTTCTGATGAACTTGTGTGCACCTGCCCTCATGGGGCGCCCTGCCTCCCCTTATATACTGGGGGACAGGGTTATAAGGTAGGAGTCCCTATCGGATTACGACTAGGAGATCTCCCCTTAGAGATATAACGCACCCGACTAGGACTGTATATTCCTTTCTATACAAGGCGAAGTCTGCCGAATCTAGCTATATCTCTAATTACAAGGCTAGGCCCATCCTCTATCCGAGTGGCCCATATGCTTGTCATGAGGTACCCGGGGCCCATGGCACCCACAGTAGCCCCCAAGACCTTCATAGTTGAGTCACAGCTGATGCCAAGTGCTCATCCTCCACGGTGAAGTCTTCCCGAGTGCATTGCTCCCGAGTGCTCTTTGTCTGAGTGCTGCTTCTCCCGAGTCCTGCTTCATGTCAGCTGGCAGCGAGGCTATGAAGGGCTCGATGTAGATGTTGGAATAGTGTGCGCCGAATAGGTGCACCTATTAGGTGTAGCCCCCGACTTTGTGCTTAATTGTGAAAACAATTAAACATGAAGTCAAAGATCTTTAACCTTGTAGTCTTTCCCGAGTAGATTACTACTGGTACATGAGACTCTTCGGTATCATGTCAACCGGAATATAATTTATAGTCTTGCCGAGCAGGGAACTACTCGTATGTAGGACTCTTCGACTTCATGTCAGTCGGAATGTGTGTTTGTAGCCTTGCCGAGTAGGATGCTACTCGTATATGGGACTCTTCAGCGTCATGTCAGCTGGAAAGGGGGTGTTTATAGTCTTTCCCGAGTAGTATATTACTCGAAAATCAGACTTGTCGGCATCATGTCAGCCGGGATGATTATTTATAGTCTTTCCCAAGTAATATATTACTCGAAAATTAGACTCGTCAGCTTCATGTCAGCTGGAAAAGGTGTTTATAGTCTTTCCCGAGTGGCGTCCCTTTCGGAAGTTAGACTCTTCAGCTCGTCAGCTGGAAGAATGTTTATAGTCTTTCCCGAGTAGTATACTACTCGAAAGTTAGACTCCTCCGCATCATGTCAACGGGAATGAGAAATTTATAGTCTCTCCCGAGTAGTGCACTACTCGAAAGTTAGACTCTTCCACATCATGTCAGTGGGAATAATGATGCTCATGGCAACTGATGGCCACGCATGTAGGCCGAGTACCACTTTATGAAAATAAATCCACAGCGTGGTCAGGTGTACCCGAGAAAGATACCTGCATCCCCAATTTTAATGAAGACCAGCTTGTGATCCTTGTAAGGATATATCCTCGAGACCTGGTGGATAAAACAGATACCCAAACATATATGTTTAGCAATAAGGCTCTCATGAAGCATATCTGTTTACCTCATCGGCTCCTGTTGGTAGCACCAGCGCTATAATTTTAACTCAGCCTGCGGGCGGCCCACATGGAGCATGCTACTGTAGGAACTCATATCTTGGTGGCTGCTACCAAATAAGCCGGCCTGAGCCATCCTATCCGGCATAGCTCTATAGAAGTATCATCCATCGCCTATCAGGATGAGTTTTTTGGTGTCGATAACCGCAATCAGCCAGAGAAATCCTTATTCGCAAGCCTTTCCGACTTATGTTCTGGATGCAGCCTGGTTGCCATAGGTGCCCGAGCAGGTATGTTGCAGGATCTGCTTGCCCTCCTCAGGTGTGACGCAATGCATGAGAACTCCGGATGCGCGTTGACGATGTAAGTCTTCTCTGACTTCAGAAGAGCCGAGCAGGGTACCTGAACCTTGCATTAGCATAGGATTCGGCTAGCGACCCTCATGGGGCATACCCTACCCAACAGAGTTATAGCCAAGCGAGGTACCCGAACCTTGCATTAGCATAGGATTCGGCTAGCGACCCTCATGGGGCGTACCTCACCCAGCCGAGTGATATATGACCCCCGACTAGTGCCGGAAGTCGATTGTCAGCTCACATGGAGCGTAGCCGGGGGAGATGACGTCCCGACTGGCGCAAGTACTCGGTAAGTAGCCCTCATGGAGCATCCCGAGTGTATTTTGGCAGACTTGTCCAGCCCCCGAGGGTCGGAGATAGGCTCGCAGCCCTGAGTTCCTGTCACGCGTATCCGGAGCTGGGCCTGCAATATAGAGATATCGGATGAGTAGCATCTGATGATGGAAATAATCACCCGAATAAAATGTATTTTACAATATATGTAAATACGAGTTTTTCCTCTTATTGATATTAATTTCCCCGAGTAGTTGATCCCTTACGTTTAAGCACTCTGCCCGACTAGTCATAGCCCCCTAGCGTCGGGAGTTGGCTCATGGCTCTTTCCCAGACACGCGTTTTGGGTGACTTGAGTTCGTCTTTCATGGAGCAAAGTTTCACGGATTAGGATTTATGCTACTTGAGTACTTTTGCAATCATTTAAGAGCAAAAACAGAGAAGAGTGCAGCTTGTGCACCTATTAGGTGTAAGCGGCATTGGCAAGGCCGAGTGAAGAAATATTTATCAGGAAGCGACTTAGCTGTTCGGTATTTCGGAGTGGGGATGCCATCCTTGCGTTTGAGCTTGTGAGCCCCCGAGCATGTCACTTGTTGTTCTGATAATCTTCAGTTGTTGAAAGTCGAAGACGATTGTGGCCGACTGCCACAATGAAGCCGTCTGACTTGCGTTTGCGATTCCCGGCTTTAGTCGGGACCGCGTCGTTGGTGCCCTCCCGCTTCCTCTGTCAGGATGCCTTTTTATCTTCAAGGGCCTCAGCAACAGCGTGGGCTGAGTCGGCGTATTTGTTCGCCATGTCGAATAGAGCCTTGACAGAGTTGGGAGGCTTCCAAGTGAATTTGTCGATGAACGAGGTGTCTTTGACTCCTTTTCGAAAGGCGGCGATGACGACCTCATCCTTGACGTTAGGGATTGAGTTCTTCTTCTCAGAAAACCTCTTAATGAAGTCACGAAGAGACTCGTTCTTCCTTTGATGCAACTGATATAAGTCGTACTCGGAAGATGGCCTCTCGTATGTCCCCCGGAAGTTGGCTATGAAGCGTTCTCGGAGTTCCCCCCAGGAGCTGATTGACTGCTTGGGAAGTCCTGTTAGCCATGTCCTCGCTGAGTCGGCTAAAGCGACCGGGAGGTAGTTAGCCATGACTTTGTGATTTCCTCCAGCTGCTCGGATTGCCGTAGTATAGACCGTGAGCCAAGACTCGGGATTGGTCTTGCCGTCGTATTTGTTGATGCCTGTAGGCTTGAAACTCGACGGCCAGTCGACCTGTTGTAGCTCCTGAGTGAAGGCCGGTATGCCTTCGTCTTCATGAGGACTCCGACCCCGACTACGGCGGTGAAACCGCTCGTGGTGGAGGCCGAAATGCTCGTTCTCGTCTTCCAGTTGGCGTTGCTCGTCTTCTTCTCGTTCACGGTGCCGAGCATTGGTGTCCTGCCGAAGATCACGCCATAGTTGGCCTCGGAGATCCCGGTTGTCTGTGGGTGCCATGGGACCCGGGTACCTCATGACAAGCATATGGGCCACTCGGACAGAGGATGGGCCTAGCCTTGTAATTAGAGATATAGCTAGATTCGGCAGACTTCGCCTTCTATAGAAAGGAATATACAGTCCTAGCCGGGTGCGTTATATCTCTAAGGGGAGATCTTCTAGTCGTAATCCGATGGGGACTCCTACCTTGTAACCTTGTTCCCCAGTATATAAGGGGAGGCAGGGCGCCCCATGAGGGCGGGTTGAGTTGGTTCACCAGAATCACCACCATAAATCCTCAAAGGAATAACACCACAACTGGACGTAGGGTATTACCTCACATTGAGGGCCTGAACCAGTATAAAATCTTCTGTGTTCCTTTGCAATCCACCGAGTTTCCATCCGCCGAGTAGCCCCATATATTTATTGCCGGTGTAAAACATCGACAGTTGGCGCGCCAGGTAGGGGCTTCGGCGCGATCTACATCTACAAGCTCGATGGATCCAGCAACCGAAGTCGACGGCGGCAAACTCCCCCCCGGAGATACAATCGCATTCAGAAGCCTTGACTTCGTCGCCGACCAGATCGGCAATCTCACCCCGGCCGACACGGACCCGATCCAACCGGCCGAGGAACCAGCTGACTCCGCGCCAGTCGGCCCACATGACGCTGCGGGCAATCTTCGACGACATGCTGCGGCGATCTCCAATACGCCCGAGTCCAGGGACAAACTCTTCCTTCCAGTGTTCGACTCGGACTCGGTTTCTGAGCCAGCCGAGATCGGGCCGAGAAGGAAGAGATCGTCAACTTCCCGTTCGGACTCGGCGACGCCCGGGATATCTACAATCTACATCCGACGCGGCAAACCCGATCCCCTGGAGTTCGACTCGGATACGGCTCCGAGCCGCTCGAGATCGGATCTAGGGAGTCGGAGTTACACTCATCCCCATCAACCATCCCGACTTCGACTCGAAGTCGACTCCGACTTCAGTCGGACTACGACTCTAAGTCGGATAGCAGCTCGGCAAGCTTCTCCCCGCCACGAGAAATCTTCATGGCATCCAAAGGCTCCACTCCTACTCAGGAATCACGCCGACTACACGAACAACAAAGAGGAGGAGGCCTGCCGACTGCGAGAAACACAGGAGGAAGAAGCAAGACGCCCGCACGCCCGCAAACGACGGCCTACGCAGGGGGCGAACCGCTCAGCAACAAACCCTCCAAACAAAGTCGGCGACCACGACGTCTTCGTCACGCCACAACAGAACATCGTGGCCGCCGCAACCCTACTGGACACGCTCCAACTTGGGCCTGATCACCAGGCCACCCCGACGATCGCAAGATAAAAGCCATGCTTACCGCTGCTGCATGTCAGCAGCACCAACAGTCGGAGATACCCTCATACCGACCAACGGTCGTATCCCAATGGCAGTCTTGTCTACCTCAAAGCGACGCCGAGTGGCCGGCTCTAGTCGCTGCACACGGAGTCACGCCAAACGTCACTCGGCAACCCAAACAACAACCGGCAACGTCGAAGTGACCGTCGGGACAACCGGGATCTCCGAGGCCAACTATGGCGTGATCTTCAGCAGGACACCAATGCTCGGTGCCGCGAACGAGAAGAAGACGAGCAACGCCAACTGGAAGACGAGAACGAGCATTTCGGCCTCCACCCCGGCGGTTTCGCCGCCGTAGTCGGGGTCGGAGTCCACATGAAGACGGAGGCATACCAGCCTTCACCCAGGAGCTACAACAGGTCGACTGGCCAGTCGGCTTTAAGCCTACAAGCATCAACAAATACGATGGCAAGACCAATCCCGAGTCCTGGCTCACGGTCTACACCTCTGGCGATCCGAGCAGCTGGGGAAATCACAAAGTCATGGCTAACTACCTCCCAGTCGCTAGCCGACTCAGCGAGGACATGGCTAACAGGACTTCCCAAGCATCGATCGGCTCCTGGGGAGAACTCCGGGAACGCTTCATCGCCAACTTCCAGGGGACATACGAGAGGCCATCTTCCGAGTACGACTTATATCAGTTGCATCAAAGGAAGAACGAGTCTCTTCGTGACTTCATCAAGAGGTTTTCTGAGAAGAGGAACTCAATCCCGAAGATCAAGGACGAGGTCGTCATCGCCGCCTTTCGAAAAGGAGTCAAAGACACCTCGTTCATCGACAAATTCACACGGAAACCTCCCAACTCTGTCAATGCCCTATTCGACATGGCAAGCAAGTACGCCGACTCGGCCCACGCTGTTGCCGAGGCCCTCGATGACAACAAGTCACCCTGACAGAAGAAGCGGGACGACACCGACGACGCGGTCCCAACTAAAGATGGGAATCGCAAACGCAAGTCAGACGGCTCCATTGTGGCAGTCGGCCACAGCCGCCTTCGACCTTCAACAACTGAAGATTATCAGAACAACAAGTGACATGCTCGGGGGCTCACAAGCTCAAACACGAGGATGGCATCCCCACTCCCAAATACTGAACAGCTAAGTCGCTTTCTGATAAACATCTCCTCACTCGGCCTTGCTAGTGCCACAGCCGCTTACACCTAATAGGTGTATAAGCTGCGCATTTACTTTTTTTCCGTTTTTGCTCTTAAATGATTACAAAAAGTACTCGAGTAGCGATAAATCTCGATCCGTGAAACTCTGCTCCATCTAAGACGAACTCAAGTCACCCAAAACGCGTGCCTGGGAAAGAGCCATGAGCCAACTCCCGACGCTAGGGTATGACTAGTCGGCAGAGTGCTTAAACGTAAGGGGTCAACTACTCGAGGAAATTAATATCAAAAAGAGGAAGAACAACGTATTTACATACATTGTAAAATACATTTTATTCGGGTGATTATTTTCATCATCAGATGCTACTCATCCGATATTTTTTATATTGCAGCCAGCTCCGGATATGCGTGACAGGAACTCAGGGCTTCGAGCCTATCTCCTACGCTCGGGGGCTGGACAAGTCTGGCCGAAATACACTCGGGATGCTCCATGAGGGCTACTTACCGAGTACTTTGCGCCAGTCGGGACGTCATCTTCCCCGACTACGCTCCATGGGAGCTAACAATCGGCCCCGGCGCCAGTCGGGGCTGTGTACCACTCGGCTAAGTAGGGTACGCCCCATGAGGGTCGCCAGCCGAATCCTACGCTAATGCTAGGTTCGGGTACCTTATTTGGCCGCAACTCTGTCAGGTTGGGTACGCCCCATGAGGGTCGCCAGCCGAATCCTATGCTAATGCAAGATTCGGGTGCCTAGCTTGGCTATAACTCTGTTGGATAGGGTACGCCCCATGAGGGTCACCAGCCGAACCCTCTGCTAATGCAAGGTTCGGGTACCTTGTTCGGCTTTTCCCAAGTCAGAGAAGACTTACATCGTCAAAGCGCATCCGGAGTTCTCATGCACTGCGTCACACCTGAGGAGGGCAAGCAGATCCTGCAACATACCTACTCGGGTACATGTGGCAACCAGTTTGCATCCAGAACGTAAGTCGGAAAGGCTTGCGAATGAGGATTCCTCTGGCTGATTGCGGTTACCAACGCCGCCATAGTCATCCTGACATGCGATGGATGCTACTTCTATAGAGCTATGCTGGGTAGGTTGGTTCAGGCCGGCTTACTTGGTAATAGCCACCAAGACATGAGTTCCTACAGTAGCATGCTCCATGTGGGCCGCCCGCAGGCTGAGTTGAAATTATAGCGCTGGTGCTACCCACAGGAACCGATGAGGTAAACAGATATGCTTCATGAGAGCCTTATTGCTAAACATATATGTTTGGGTATCTGTCTTATCCACCAGGTCTCGAGGATACATCCTTACAAGGATCACAAGCTGGTCTTCATTAAAATTGGAGATGCAGGTATCTCTCTCGAGTACACCTAACACGTTGGATTTATTTTCATAAAGTGGTACTCGGCCTACATGCGTGGGCACAGTTGCCATGAGCAGCATTATTTCCCGCTGACATGACGCGGATGAGTCTAACTTTCGAGTAGTACACTACTCGGGAGAGACTATAAAATTCTCATTCCGCTGACATGATGCGGATGAGTCTAACCTTCGAGTAGTGCAGCTACTTCGGGAAAGACTATAAACAATCTTCCAGCTGACGAGCTGAAGAGTCTAACTTCCGAATGGGACGCCACTCGGGAAAGACTATAAACACCTTTTCCAGCTGACATGAAGCTGACGAGTCTGATTTTCGAGTAGTATACTACTCAGGAAAGACTATAAACACCCCCTTTCCAGCTGACATGACGCTGAAGAGTCCCATATACGAGTAGCATCCTACTCGGCAAGACTATAAACGCACATTCCGACTGACATTAAGTCGAAGAGTCCTATATACGAGTAGTTCCCTACTCGGCAAGACTATAAATCATATTCCGGTTGACATGATACCGAAGAGTCTCATGTACCAGTAGTAATCTACTCGGGAAAGACTACAAGGTTAAAGATCTTTGACTTCATGTTTAATTGTTTTCACAATTAAGCACAAAGTCGGGGGTTACACCTAATAGGTGCGCCTATTCGGCGCACACTATTCCAACATCTACATGGAGCCCTTCATAGCCTCGCTGCCAGCTGACATGAAGCAGGACTCGGGAGAAGCAGCACTCAGACAAAGAGCACTCGGGAGCAATACACTCGGGAAGACTTCACCGTGGAGGATGAGCACTCGGCATCAGCTGTGACTCAACTATGAAGGTCTCGGGGGCTACTGTGGGTGCCATGGGACCCGGGTACCTCATGACAAGCATATGGGCCACTCGGACAGAGGATGGGCCTAGCCTTGTAATTAGAGATATAGCTAGATTCGGCAGACTTCGCCTTCTATAGAAAGGAATATACAGTCCTAGCCGGGTGCGTTATATCTCTAAGGGGAGATCTTCTAGTCGTAATCCGATGGGGACTCCTACCTTGTAACCTTGTTCCCCAGTATATAAGGGGAGGCAGGGCGCCCCATGAGGGCGGGTTGAGTTGGTTCACCAGAATCACCACCATAAATCCTCAAAGGAATAACACCACAACTGGACGTAGGGTATTACCTCACATTGAGGGCCTGAACCAGTATAAAATCTTCTGTGTTCCTTTGCAATCCACCGAGTTTCCATCCGCCGAGTAGCCCCATATATTTATTGCCGGTGTAAAACATCGACAGTTGTCCCGACGGTCACTTCGACGTTGCCGGTTGTTGTTTGGGTTGCCGAGTGATGCCTGACGTGCCTCCGTATGCAGCTGACTGGAGCCAGCCGCTCGGCGTCGCTTTGAGGTAGATGAGACTGCCGTTGGGAAAGTTGACCGGTTGGTCGGTATGAGTGTGTTGCCCGACTGTTGGTGCTGCTGGCATGCAGCAGCAGTAAGCATGGCTTTTATCCTTGCGATCGTCGGGGTGGCCTGGTGATCAGGCCCAAGTTGGACCGTGTCCAGTAGGGTTGCGGCGGCCACGATATTCTGTTGTGGCGTGACGAAGACGTCGTGGTCGCCGACTTTTGTTTGGAGGGTTTGTTGTTGAGCGGTTTGCCCAGCCCTGTGTAGGCCGTCGTTGCGGGCGTGCAGGCGTCTTGCTTCTTCCTCCTGTTGTTCTCGCAGTCGGCAGGCCTCCTCCTCTTGTTGCTCGTGTAGTCGGCGTGATTCCTGAGTAGGAGTAGAGCCTTTGGATGCCATGAAGATTTCTCGTGGCGGGGAGAAGCTTGCCAAACTGTTGTCCGACTTAGAGTCGGAATCCGACTGAGAGTCGTAGTCCGACTGAGAGTCGTAGTCAGAATAGTCGGTGGGGGTTATTACAACTCCGACCTCCCTAGATCCGATCTCGAGCAGCTCGGGGCCGTATCCGAGTTGAACTCCAGAGGATCGGGTTTGCCGCGTTGGATGTAGATTGTAGATATCCGCGGCGTCGCCGAGTCCGAACGGGAAATTGACGATCTCTTCCTTTTTTGGCCCGATCTCGGCCGGCTCAAAACCGAATCCGAGTCGAACACCGAAAGAAAGAGTTGTCCCTGGACTCGGGCATATTGGAGATCGCCGCAGCATGTCGTGAAAGATTGCTGCAGCATCGTGTAGGCCGACTGGCGCGGAGTCGGTTGGTTCCCTGGCAGATCGGATCGAGTCCGAGTTGGCCAAGGTGAGATTGCCGATCTGGTCGGCGATGAAGTCGAGGCTTCTGAATGCGATTGTATCTCCGGGGGAGAGTTTGCCGCCGTTGACTTTGGTTGCTGGATCCATCGAGCTTGTAGATGTAGATCGCGCCGAAGCCCCTACCTGGCGCGCCAACTGTCGATGTTTTACACCGGCAATAAATATATGGGGCTAGTCGGCGGATGTAAACTCGGTGGATTGCAAAGGAACACAGAGAGATTTTATACTGGTTCAGGCCCTCAATGTGAGGTAATACCCTACGTCCAGTTTATATGTATTCCTTTGAGGATATACGGTGGTGGTTCTGATGAACTTGTGTGCACCTGCCCTCATGGGGCGCCCTGCCTCCCCTTATATACTGGGGGACAGGGTTACAAGGTAGGAGTCCCCATCGGATTACGACTAGGAGATCTCCCCTTAGAGATATAACGCACCCGACTAGGACTGTATATTCCTTTCTATACAAGGCGAAGTCTGCCAAATCTAGCTATATCTCTAATTACAAGGCTAGGCCCATCCTCTATCCGAGTGGCCCATATGCTTGTCATGAGGTACCCGGGGCCTATGGCACCCACACTAAGTCCCAACACACAGGCAACGACTGGGAACCAAGACAAAACCCTAATCTTCTCTTCACTGCAACTCTAGCATCCAGCTCCTGGCGGAGAACTATATATATATAGAGCAAGGGTGAGTACTTACATACTCAGCAAGCCAAAGGAACTTAGGTGGTTGTTGCAAGCTTCAAAGAGAGGCTAGTTATTTTGCAATCTGCTTTATTTAAATCTTTTTAAATCTACTAGTGTGTGTGCTTCTCAACAATCAGGGCGAGATGAGTATCGCCCGATCAGAGTGAGTTGTATCAATCTTTGAATCCGCGCAACTCTCAAGAGTTGGCCTCTGGGATCCAGCGCCATCAGCTGATCCAACCTCATCGGGCCCATAGCCCTGCTATTCTTGATAACTTCACAACGTTTTCTGAAATCGGATTCCCAATCCGCAAACATCATTTCACAAGCAGTTGTCAAACAAAACTACGCTAAGGAATTGTAATGATCGCATTTTTTTCTTTTTGTGCAAAACTATTTTAATAAAAAACTAAATTCAAATTTTGGCTCTTAGATCGATTGGAATTTTTGTGCCATGTGAGATCTCAAGAAAATTCTTAAAAATATTCAAAACAGCCCTAGAGCCTCTGTAGAAGCCACCTAAATTTTTGCAAAATTTTTGAACCCTTTTAAGACCAATTTCAAAAATCAAAACCTTCAAAACCCACTCAATTTAATCCCTGGAAAAAGAATAAACCCTACTGTGCACAACGGGCCGTCTCCTTCGTTTCCTCGGCCCGCTTTTGTTCTCTCCCCCGTCGGCCTGCTCGGCCCGCTGGCGCGCGTGGGATTTAATACCCGCGAGCCCCGCTTGTCAGCCACCGCCGTCCCTGCCTCGTTCTCGCCCGACCGATGCAACCACATGGACGGCCAAGATTAATGCTGCCGCTCGACCCCACCTGTCAGTCCCGTCGTCGTCCCCGTCTTCTTCCTCCTCCAGCCGTTCGCGCCTTCTCTCTCTTCTCTGGAAATCTCCCGAACTCGCTCCCTGTGCTCTCTCTGTTCCGCGCCTTATCGCCCGGTTGGCCTCTTAAAACCACGCGGACATCATCATCCACCCCGCCGCCCACCGCTTAGCGCGAAACACGCCCCGCCGTTGCTGCTGCGAGCTTGCGGTCAAAAAGGCTAGCCGCCGCCGCTATCTCTCTCCCCCTCTCTCGGCGCCGAATCTCGGGAGACGATGCGCACGCATGGGTGCCTCGTCCTAGCTCTTCACCATCATTTCCCCGTCCCATTTTTGCCTCCGCCGCCCATGACACGAGCCACAGTAGCCGGCGCCATTGATGTGCCTCGCCAATCGAGCTCGAGCTTATCCCTTCCCTGCCTCCGCCCTCTGTCCGCTAGCACCGGAGCTCTCCTATAAATGGAGCAGCCCTCCCCCTTCTTTCGGACACCAAGCAACAAGCCCAAGTAAGCTAATCACCGAGAACCTCTCTCCGCCATCGCCATTAGGGCACTGACCGAGCTCCCACCGCCGCTACCGACCACCGCTAACCAATCCGCCACCACCACCGAGCTCCCCAAGCCACCAGGAAGCTCCACTGCCACTCCCCTCCATCGATTAGCCCCTAAAATCAAAACGCCCAATTTTCGCTCACCACCGTCTGCCGTCGCTGCCGCCCTGTTCCTTGCCGTAGACAAAGGTAAAACCAAATTAACTACCTCCCAGCTCTTCCTCATGTAATGCCGAGCTCAAACCAACCCTGTCCGAACCGTTCCGCCGTTTAAATGGTCGCCGGCGACGACCTCCTCTCTCCGCCGCCGCCGCAGGTTCTGTGTCATCGTTGCCGACCATGTTCCACCACCCAGTGAGCCAATCCGAGCCGTCCAGATGATTCCCCATTCCCTCTGCTCTCTGCCCATGTCAACTGCTCACCGAGATCCATCGCCGCCGGCAAGATCGCTCCGGCGATCGCCAGCCGTCGATCCCTCTGTCAGCCGCCACTGTACCCCGTCCGGCACCCCTCTCGGTCGCTGCATGCGGGCCAAGCCACCCAACCTCTCTGACCTGTGGGTCCGCTCAAAGATATGACATGTGGACCCCATACCAAATAAGTGCACAGTAAATATTACCCCTCCTTTCACTAACAAATGGGCCCCCGCACAGTGACTCCCTCCTCTCTCTCTCTCCTTGGTCCCATCGGACAGTCTTTGTTCTCCCTCATTCATTGTAGCAAGTGGACCCCACCTGTCAGCCTCTGAGACTATTCCCTTTTTATTTCCTTTTTATTTCTTTTCTTTCCTAAAATAATTTTTAATCCTTTTTATTTTCAGAAAAATAGTTCAAACTTTAAAAATCCATAACCTTTAAACTGTAACTCCGTTTGAGCCCATTCAACTCTCAAAATTTTTCTAAAATTGAGATCTATGCATTGGCACTATTAGTTGTATAAGATAGGTCCTGATTCTTGGTGTTTTTGCATGTTTTCTATTGTGACGCGTAGAGGCCGTTCCCGAGGAGTCGCCGGAAGAAGACTTTGTCGAAGACCCGCAGGACCTCGAGCAAGGCAAGTCACCCTTGACCATGTTGGACCCATGATTTAAAATTTATTTTATTTCAAAAACTTGCATGAATAGGAACACGACTGTTTTCGGCCACAGTTCGTAACCGAATCTATTCGGCCTAACCTAATTGCTGCATCTTTACCCGTCTTGGATAAATTGATGCCCTGCCCTTTGTAACCTTGTTATCTTGATATTCGTACTTGGGTATGAATATCGATGACCCCTTTTTACCTAAAATAAAATACTACGATGGGAAAAACTAGGGTTTCAAATAAAATAGTTTAAAAATCCTCGACACCCTTGGTCGAGAGTTTGCGAAATAAAATAGTTTTATAAAACTTGGTCATGGGTCGTCGCTGCCTGTGTGGCTCCGACTTCTCCGGACTTTTAAGGACCGTTTCCTTGAGGAATTAGTGTTCTCAGGATGGTATGGGACACCCCTGGCTGAGTAACTAGTGTTCTCAGGATGGTTTTCGGTTGCTAATAAATGTGGGACTGGCTGGGTGCCAAGAGGGCAATATACCCCCGTCCCTGAGTATAGGAAATGAGTTCCTGGTACTTGGTTGAGTCTGAGCACCCATTTATAGGGCAGCATGCTATCCTGGGAAGGCTTTGGAAAGGCCTTATCGCGAACCTTCCCCACTGACGAGTGAGGGAAGTAAGCTCGCGTCGTGTGGGTAAAGCGTGCAATCTTTGCAAAGATCAACTGAACTGTTCAAACAGCTGTGCCCACGGTTACGGGCAATGTGAGGTGATTCCTCTAGCGTAGATTTTATTTTACAAACATCTGTGCAATTGTTTTGCGGGTTGGGAATCGTGACCAGAATCGGTCTGTGTGACTGATGGATGGCCTGTGTGGCCTGAAATGGGCCTGTGTGACCCGGGGTGTTGGATGACACCGGAGTTGAGTTGCTTGAGTGAAATAACAAATTTTTGAGAAAAAGAGAATTCACCTAAATGGAGGTACCAGAGGAGGGTACGCTCCGAATCGGAAATTTGTGACAAGTCTCTGACTTGTGGAATGGGTCGAGATGTGAGTCTCTTCCTGACCAACTTAATTGTGGTGAGTTGTTGCAAAGCAACTCACGGAATGGATTGAAGCGTGAGCTTCTTTCCGACAACTTAAAGAGCACACTTAGAGTTTTAAAACCTCAAACCCTTTGAAAATCACTTTGCGAAAATAACCCTAACCTTCCTTGCTAAGCCTTGCATGCCACAATATTTCCGTGACTTGCTGAGTACCCCGCGTACTCACCCTTGCTAATCTACTCTCAGAAGCCTATGAAGATGAAGACCCAACCCTCAACCAGTTCTACCAGGATCAAGTCAAGTACGAGGAGTTTTAGGGTTTCGGTCTAGGTCCCCAAGCCGTTGCTTGTGGGTATAGGGCTACCCATGTATTTTCCGCTGCATACTTTTGTACTATATCGTTGCACGTCTCAGGTTTTGTCCGAGGCTGCAACTTATGTACTGACTATGTATAATAAATAAAGCAGGTTTGGCTGTGATCCACCGATGTCCTGTATGTACCAGCTGGTCTCCTAGGATTGGTACAGGTATTGCAGGTAATGACGTTCCTCCTCTACTGACCTGAACAGGTTAGTAGGAGAGGGGCGTTCAGGAATCACCTCACATCCGCCCATGATCGTGGGCATGGCTGTTCAAACAGTTTAGACCTCTACAGAGGGGGTACACTTTACCCACACGACGCGACTCACTCTAGTCACCAGATCACACGCATTGGGTACGATGTGGTGACGTAGAGGTTTTCACGACAAGACATTTCTCAAACCCTCCCAGGTTACCCCATGCCAACTGGAGGGGTCCTCAGACCAACAACAGGGTAGGTCCGAGACCATGCTGTGCCAGGAACCCAGGAGGCACCCCCGACGCCCTCCCGCACGATCCACAGTCCAATGGCACGCAAGGCGTCCCTGGGAGGCTAGTTACCCAGCCAGGAGTTATCCCATATCACCCATGTGGTTGTACTGTCATATATTCGGATGAAATTCCAAAGGAATCGGTCCTTAGTTGTAGTGCGGGAGGCTCGTCCTACTGGCACGATCCTCGTATCGCGGTTTTCACAAACCATTTCATTTTCAAGGCACCGACCTAGGTGTTGGGTTTTCCAAAGTTTCGTAAATCAAAATTTTACCCATTGTAGATATTTTTAAATTCGATAGGCAATCACCGATACCAGCCCATCGACACGGATACCGGGATCTATCAAGGACGGTGACAAGGATGTGTAGGGAACCATAATCAATCAAGGAAGTCATGCAGCAAATGGGTTGGCGGCTCGTCAATCGTCTTGCGACCGCGGCCGAGAAATTATAACAGTGTAACCTAGCTATGCGATCTGTTAAATAAAATACTTGTTCCGAAATTATGGGCTCGAGATGATCAAAGGTGACTTGCCTTGCTCAAGGCCTGTAGCTTCGTCGTCGAAATCCGCTCCGAAATGAATTTTTCGGCGACTGTTACAATGCACAAACACGCAAAAATCTACACAAGGACCAGAAATAGATCCTATTTAGTGCTAATAATAGTGCCATTAGATAGATCTCAATTTTAGAAAATTACTGGAGTTGGAACGGAGTCAATCGAACAAACGAGGAAAAAGATATTGATTTTTGGAGGTTTATGTATTTTTCTAGATATTGGAAAAGGAATTAAAAAGGATTTTTCCTGGGATTCCTTGCTACTGGGCCACTGCCAGGCGGGGCCCAGCTACCAGCCGGAGCAAGCGAAGCGCGCACTAGGGTTCGGCGGAAATGGGCCGGCCTGAGAGAGGCGGCCCAGCTGACCGGGGTGGCGCGGGGAGATCTGACAGGCAGGCCCTAGCCGGAGAGCGGGGTTCACTTGTCGGTCTCTGGGTCCACGAAGAAAAGGTTTACAGAGGGGCTGGCACGCCGGGGCGGTGGGCAGGGAGCACTCTGACACTCACGGTGCACCGGCCCGTGGCGGACCCACGTGCAGGCAATCAGACCACCGGGACCGCGCGTACGCAAACTCATGGGGAGGCGTTCTCCGTCTGACGCCTCGCGACAAGGCTTGACGAAGAACAATGCGGGAATCCAACGATACACGACGGCACAACATCGCGAAGGGTTCTCAGGGAGAAGAACAAAGGCGAGAGCACCGGTGTGACGCGGAGGACTAGGGGCAACAAGCCAACAGCTCCGATTGGGAAGATCGAGAGCGACGACGGCCGGCGACGGGGATGCCGAGACGGCGACCATGGCGACGGCTGGAGAACCGAAGGCGAAAGGAAAAGGGGTGGTGACCATGGCGGCTCTCGGTTGTTTGTCTGCGGTGGAGAGAGGAAGGAGGGAAGGAGGAATCGGGCGCGGCAGTCTGAGGAGTCTTAGGGCTGGCCGGAGGCGAAAGCCACAAAAGCGGCAGCAGAGGGCGCACTAAATAGAGGGGGGCTGAGAGGGCTTAGCTCACCGACGAAGGAGATGCATGGGGCCATGGCATTCGGGTAGGATTAGGGGGGCGACCCGGGAAGCTTGGGGATTCTTGCTCTTGAGTCGAGCGGAGACCGGCGAGGTAGAGGAAAACGGAGCCGGTAGGAGCGGCGGTCTCGGCGCGGGGACTCGACCAGACGAGAGGTGCTTCGGGCTGGTCAAACGGCGACGAAGGACGAGCTCCAAGGATCGAGACGTCCGGCGGCTTCCCAGGGCGAGCGAGGGATAAGAGGTGGGTGGAGCGTTCCCGAAGGGGATTTTATAGGCGAGGAGCGGGGTGGCTAGGCTGCTTGGGGCAAGCTCGGAATTTCTCTCGCTCAATTATGGAGGTGAGAGGGAGGAAGGGCGTCGAAGCGAAATTCTCACGCGGCGGGGGATTTGGATCAGCGGTGGGGATGCGTCGAGTGATGGAGGCGGTGTATCAGGCGGCCATTTTTGAAATCCGCACGCGGACTCATGAGGTCATTGTGGGGACAACGATGGCATCAGCCCGGTGGCTTTTGACCGAGCGGCGAGGACGAGAGCGGGAAGCAAAAAAGAGGGGCAAGAGGGGCGGGAAACGGGCGGCTGAACGCGGCTATGGCCGTCCTTGGCTTGGTGTCTAGCTGCGCGGCGTGGCATGGCCGAGGCGGGGCCGGAATAACGAATGGCGGTGTCGAAGGATGAAACTCCGACAGCGGGAAGTCGGGAGACCCCCCTTTTGAGGTTCGGCCAGGGGAGCTGTTCTCAGGTGAATGCGGCGTCCGGAGACGATGGATGCTCGGGACTGGGGGCCCGGGCTGAGAGACAGAGAGGTTCGGACCGTCCAAACGCGGATCGGACCATCCGAACCATGACAACCGCGCGTAAGAGGGACAGGAGGCGTAGACAGGTTCGGGCCGCACGGAGGCGTAATACCCTACTCCTGTGTGTATGCTATGTGGAGATGAATGTGGTTACAAGGTGAGCCTAGCTCGCGGCCGGAGCCGAAGAAGAAGAACAGTAGCTAGTGAGTGAGCTCGGGAGCATAGAGCAGAGAGTTAGAGGTACTCAGTTCAGTGTGTGTCTTCCCCCTCCTCGCCGGTGGCTTGGATCCTCCTTTATAGAACTAGGGGAGTCCACAGTGCCGAGGTACATGTAGAGAGAGAGAACACTGTCTTGTCGCACGTCTCCGCCTGGTGCCACCTGCTACGCCCACGCCGGGGTAGGTCGGCTGCGGGCGGCCTAGTCTTCGGGACGTGAGGATGTGACAGGATGTGACGGAGCGTCCGGTCGTCTGGTCGTCTGGTCGTTTGCTGCTTATTCTCACCACCGAAGTCAAAAGGCTTCTGACAGCATAGTCGGGTGTCCACGGGGGGCCGTCCTGGGACGTCCACGCGTGGCAAAGCAGGCGGCAGGGGTGACAGGCCTTGTCGCCTCGTCATTAATGTAGGTAGTTGGGGAGCTGATCCACCAAGTTCCTTGAGTCAGTCGGCACCCGGGATCAGGGCAATCGGCACCCGGGGCAGAGTCACCCAGTCGGCACCCGGGAGCAGGGCAGTCGGTCACCGGCCTCGGCGCCCAAGATCGGGGCCAAGTCCGCGATTCCCGGGCCCGGGGGGCGCACCCGGGGAACGGGGTACCCGGGACCGGACGGTGCCCGGGCTCCGTGTACTTAGAGGGAAGTGGCCGTAGTCGGCTGTCACCGGTGTAGATTGTGGACCCTAGAGGAGCTGACGTGGCCGAAGACCCACGCGTCCCCAGGGCATGTGGGACCCCCTATCCCATTTCGGCGACAGGCGGCCTTAGGGAACTTTGACCGAACGGGTTCTGAGCGAGGCTGGGGAACAGAGCCAGAAATTGGGGGCAACGGAGATGGAAGAAGAACAGTGGAGGGCGATCGACGGTAGGCGCGCGTCGCCCGGGACATGTGGCACCGATCCGCGGGATGCGGCCGTCCACGCACGGGTGCACGGAGCAGAGCAGATCGGCAGCTGCTTGCTACGCACGTGACCACATGGCAGCAACCGCGTTGCTCGGCTGCCCGTGTGGGCAAGGGAGATCAGATGGCGGGCGCGACGTTGGTGGGACGCGTGGCGACGATCCATCGGTGGCGGTGCGCGCTGTGCGGGGGCGAGCGAGAGGGATCGGGCGGCTGTGCTAGAAAGGAGCAGAGCACGTGGCGGCCATCGGCTGTGTGAGGCATGCTGCTGGCCCGTGGGCCGTGCAGCTACTGGGAGAGAGGAGAATGGCGGCCCAGTGAACAGTATTGTTTTTTATTTTCCTCTGGGTATTTGGGAGGGGTTTTTGGGGTATTTTCAAGGGTTTTTTGGAATTCAAAATTTGTATTTGTACTCCGATAAATTCAAGGAATACTAGGGGATGGAAAACCAAGGATATTTGTGTATTTTTGGAATTGGATCTTTTTCCGAGGATTATTGCATGGGATCCAAAGAGAGATTCAAGGGAGCGGATTAAATTCAAATTATGATATTTAATTTGAATTTTTGGGGGCAGCTCAAGAAAATTTTGAGGAGATTTCCTGGGGCTTTGGATGGAGGCGAGACGTATTTTGGTGGGTACATATATATATACACACATACATATATGGGTATGCTCATAGAGGGTTTTATGTACATATATATTTAGAGAGGTGTATATATGTATATATACACATATGTTGGTGGAGCCGAGAGGGAGGGTTGATACATGTATGTATACATGCATGTATCCATATACTTACATCTATATGGATGCTCATATATACGTATGCATGTTGGGGTAGATCATCGAGTAGAGGTGGATTTCAAGGGTGAGAGGAAACAAAGGTATTTACGGGGAGATTCAATGGGGGATTCGAAGGAGGGAATGTTCAGAGTTTCAACATCAGATCTTTGGAATGGAAATCAAAGCGGATATTTTGGGAACATCGGTTCGAATATCGAAGCAAAATCTTTTGCAAGAGAAGATCGAGGAATTCGTCATCAGGGTTTTTGGAGCAGAGTTTGATGACGGCAAGTCGAGATCGAATATTATTTTAGAACGGAGGATTTTGGAAAGATGGATTGTCGAGATCAAGGCAGAGAGACAGATTGAGATCCAGGCATGACATACAACACAACACTCAAGATTGAAATTTTCACAGTAGATTTTAGCAAATTATCGTTTAATGTCTCGCTGAAAGCGAGGCGTTACAATGAGGAAGAATGGCAGTGGAGCTCGGATATTTTGCATCTTGTGCTGGCAAGATGGGACATGTCACCATGGAGACCGCACATCTATGTCGGCTGGAGAGGAGGAAGAGAGGTATGGGTACGGAAAGGTGATGGGACAGGACAGGAGAGACAGGGTTGACTTTGGTGCTCGGCCACATAGATTTTTTTAGCTTGGGAGTTTCGTCGAGCACGTGGTGCTCGTGCGGGAGAGAGGCGAGCGGGGAAGACGAGAGCGCGCGGATGGGCGTGTGGGAGCACGTCACGTGTCTGGTAGGTGGGCCCCGGTGGCCAGTGGGAGCGCACGGACGCTGGTGAGCGGGCCCGGGCAAAGGAGCCGAGTGGCACGCAAGCGTGCGGGCGGCACCGCATGGGCAGCCTGGTTGCATGAGCAGGGCGAGCGTTGGGCTGCGGGCTATCGAGGCTGCGGCGCGCTGGTGGGCCGGCGCGGGGGAAAGCTGGCCGAGCTACGCAGAGGGAGAGAAAGATGGGCCGGCGGGGTTGGGCCGGCCTGGTAAGGGGGAGGAGAGAGAAAAGGGAAAGGAAAAGGCTGAGGCCATGTGGGCCGTGGGCGGCCCAAGTGAATAGTAATATTTGGGAATTTTCCTAGAAATGAATGAATGGAGATTTGGATATTTTGAATAGGGATTTTGATTTCAAAATTTGACATTTGAGTTTAGGGCACTTCAGAGAGGGGGGCTCCAAGACCAAGACTTGGATATATATTTTTGGAATAGATTTGAAATTTGGATATGAATTTTCAGGAAGGAAAAAGGATAGGGAATTTCAAGGGGTTTTTGTATTTGGATTTAGTTTGGACATTTGAATTCTGGAAAAATAAGGGGGACTTATGGGAAGGCCTATCGTTGGAAATTTTAAATAGAAAAATCAGGGGAGGATTTCAAAGAAGTTTGAATTTGATATTTGAAATTTGACCCCCCGGGTTTTAGGAGGGAGATTTGTGGATGGAAACTTGAAAATTTGGGAGGATCAAAAATAAGGATAAACTTTAATAGAGGCTTTAGTGAGATTCGAAAGGGGTTTTGAATTCGAATTTAGTTCTTGGAATTTGAGATTTATAAAAACGTGGGAAATTTTTGGAAAGGAGTTCTCGATGAAACCTGAATTTTTGGGAGGAGCAAGATAAGGATATTTTAATGAAAGGCTTCAAAGGGAATTTTGCAAATTTTCAAGATTCAAATTCAGATGTTTGGATTTGGATAAAAATTTATAATTTTGGGATGATTTCAAAATTGAATTATCTAAGGGATTTTGAGAGACAATCGAATTTCAAAATTTGGAGAGAATTTTGAATCGGGGTTTTAGGGTCTTAAGGAGGGTTTTGACTGAGATCTATAGCACTTAGTCCTTAATCACACACAAAAAGCCAAAATTTTTGAAATCAGGGTTTTTATTAAAATAGTTTTAACGGCCCAAAAACTAGGGCGTTACACGATGGTGGGACGTGACCAGAAGATGGGGCTGGACATGACCGAAGGCGACCAAAGAGATTGGAGGGCGTAGCACTACGGACAGCGTGCCCGACACACGCGATGATCGCAAGTCCGCGTCAGTAGTGTGAAGCCGGTGAGTATGGCACGGCGTGGTAGACATACGGGGCCAAGGATGACATGATCGTGGATGGTGAACACGAGGGCTGCGAGTGCGGAGCGTGCATAGGCATGGATAGTGCGTATGGAGTACGTGCTATACACACAAGTAATGCAGAACTGAAAGGAAAAGCTAAGGCTAATGTGATAACTACTTCAAGTGACTCGGAAAACGATGATGAACTTCTCACGATGTCAACTATATAGTCTACAGATGCGGAAACGTGGATATTCGATTCAGCTAGCTCGTTTTATGTGACACCAAGGAAGAAGTGGTTTTCTTCATACCAGTCTGGTGAGTTTGATTTTATCTACTTAAACGATGACATATGTTATCTGGCTGTGGGAGTAGGTGAAGTTAAAGTTAAGATGGAAGATGGAGGTGAACATGTTCTTCAGGGGGTCAGACATGTGCCAGGGCTAAAGAGGAATCTGATTTTGCTTGGAACCTAGCATGAAGGATTAATATTCTGGGCTAATCGGAATAGGGAAACCATGGAGATCATGAAGAGCAAGACGATCGTGATGACCGGAAAGAAGGTGGAGTCGTATTTTTATAAGTTGCGAGAGTGCACTATTGCAGGTGGAGTCAAAGAGGAAGTTGTTACTAGGATAGATAATACTTTTGATGGCAATGAATCTGGTGCAGATTCACCGAGCGGCTCGCGGTGAAGCTGCAAAGAAGACAACCCAAAGAAGGATCGGTGGATCATCATGGTGATTCTACAATTTCTAGGTAGCGTATATTCGACAAGGTGGAGTTTGTTAGAATAGGTGTCGAACATACTAATCCTATTATATTATAGTTGAACTTGGAATTATATTAGATGGTAGAGGTGAAGTTAGAGTCGGACTATATAACCTGGCAACCCTTTAAATAGAGAGAGGGCGTCATAATGTAATCATGGTGATGACCATGTAGCCTAGCCATGGTGACGACAATGTAGTATAGGCGCATAGAGAGAGAATGGCGGCGAGACCATGGAGTCGTAGCTGCTAGGTGTGCTATGTTGATTGGGCAGTAGCGCCTATAATCAAAGCCCTAGGGATTAGACTTTGTCTAAACTTTGTTAAGAAATATTGTATATTCCTATATCATCATCTGTCATGTCTATGATGCTCAATGGCTAATAAAATTAAGGAGGTTAGTCATCTTCCGCTGCTAAGTTTTATAACACCTCCCTCCCATAGCCGACTCAACAAACAAGCCATGGGCGGAGCTTCCCAACCGCTGCCTCGTCGGCAACTCGGCATCCTCTGCCGCCACCTCCCTTGCATCCTCGACCACGCCATGTTATCCGGTGTTTGCCCATGGTGGTGCTCCATCGAGCGGCAGTACCCGCCACGTAGGCTCCCGTGGCTGCTCATGCCGTCCGCCGCCGCGGTCTCCTTCTTCTGCGTCGCCTGCAAGGACACCTAACGCGGCCCTGGCCCCCCCAACGACGCTCGCAGCGCCCGTTTCTGTGGCTCCTTCCCGGATGGCTGGCTCGCGGCCGTGCTCCCCGCGTTGGCAGGTAGCCCTAGCCCCACGCTGCTCAACCTCTTCACCGGTGAGCTAGCGCATCGCCCTCCCTAGACTTCTCCGCGTCAACATCGATGGGAGCAACAGGTGTCCCATGGTCATCTATGCCGTGTCCCTCTCCGCGGACCCGTCCGACGACGAGCACCCGTACTACGCCGCCGCCCTAGTGTCTGGCCAGTCCAACATCGTGTTCTGGCGTCCCGGCGTGGACTGCTGGACGCCGCCGATGCGGAGGTGGGACGCGACGTGCGGACAATGGCGCCAGCTGATACCCCAGGACTCGATCGAGGACATCACGTACTACACTAGCGGCCCGATCGGCGAGGCTTTCCATGTCCTCAGTCCTCACCAACGAGGACCTCGTGGTGTACAAGTCGGAGACCGATGACGACGACGACGGCGTGCTCACAGTGTCCGTGTCGAGCTACGACTTCCGTGGCCACCGCGTGACCATGCCGGGGCCTGGTCAGGTGCTCACCCGCTAATCGCTATACCTCGTGCAGTCCCGCGACGAGCTGCTCATGGTCATCAATTTCGTCTGCATGGAGGAGAAGGACACAATGGCGATCGACGTCTCCGGCTTCCGTGCCCGCGTGCAGTGAGCTTCCTGGAAGAAGCTCACCTTCCGCACCCTGATCAACCGGACGATCTTCCTCGGGCAATGCTGCTCCATCGCCATCGATAGCTTCCGGTGTTGGCTAGCACCAGATCGAACACCTAGCGGGCGCACTGTAGCAAGTCCGGCAAACTTCCGGCAAGCAAAGAACAGAGCAAGAGGCAGAGGAGGAAAAACAGAGCAGGTCGCAAGGGGAATTTGGGGCAATTTTCTATGTCTATTCCAACTGAAATTTAAAAGCCAATTCACCCTTTCAAATGATGTAACTATCATCTACTTATAGGCTGAAAAAGAAATTTTGATCCTACATACAAGGAAGACGAGGCCACGCTCGCCACGCACTTCGCTTAGCTGCGCGCTTCGTGCGGCCACGAACTCAGTCGCCGTTGATCTCCTCGCCCGAGCATCTTGCCAGGCCATTGTCCAGACCGTTGCTTCCGCTTTGTCCGAATCCCGTGCCCGCGTCCGCGCCTGCCCCCGAGACCTCGCCCGGCCTGCTCCCATGCCCGGGTCCTCGCACGGCCTATGCCTGTGCCCGGGCCCTCGTCCGCGCCTGTGCCTGTGCCCGGGCCCTCGCACGGCCTGCACCCGTGCCCGAGCCCTCGTCCGCGCCTGCGCCCGGGACCTTGCCCGCGCCCGCATCCGCGCCCGGGCCGGAACCTCTGGCCGGGAGCAAATGCACACAACCTCTCTTTGTTCGGATTGGCTCGGGCTACGCCAGGAGTAACAGCAACGTACTCCCCCTTAGTCCTAGCGCGGACCAAGATCGCGAACACCCATCAGGTGCCGCGCTGTTGCCAATTTTACCGCCGGCAGCCCCTTTGTAAGTGCATCCGCCCGCTGTTCCTCAATCCGGATGAATTCAATCATGATCTGCCCGTTCTCGACGCATTCACGAATGAAGTGATAACGGGTATCGATATGCTTGCTCCTCCCGTGAAACACAGGGTTCTTCATGCAGGCAATCACCGATTTGTTGTCGACGTAGAGTCTCACCGGCTTTGCTTCTGCGCCAAACAGCTCGCTCAGCAGCGCCCTAAGCCAGAGCGCGTGACACACTACCACGGTGGCCGCCACGAATTCAGCTTCACACGACGAGAGCGCCACCGTCTTTTGCTTCTGTGAACACCACGAGACAAGGCTATTGTTGACGTAGAATGCCATCCCGCCGGTGCTCCGGTGATCATCAATGTCACCGGCCAAGTGACTGTCGGTGTAACTAGTGATCTCCACTGCACCACTTCCTCCCGCGAATGCGAGCCCGTAATCGATTGTTCCCTTGAGGTACCTGAGGGTCATCTTCACAGCCTTGAAATGCATTATCGTCGGCCGCTCCATGAATCTGCTCGCCACGCCAATGGCGTAGGACAGATCCGGCCTCGTGTGCAACAAGTATCGCAAACACCCGATGACACGCCGGTACTCCGTTGTGTCGACAGGGCTTCCTTCGGCGTCTTTGTGCAGCGGCGATCGAGGCTCCATGGGAATTGAGGTTGAGTTGCACTCTAGCATCCCGAACTGGGACAAGATTTTCTTGGCGTAGGCGGCCTGCTTGATGGCAATGCCGTTCTCCCCCTGCGCCACTTCAATCCCCAGATAATACGTGAGGAGTCCGAGATCTCTCATCTCGAATTCCCCCATCATTTGTTGCTTGAACACCGTGATCTCACTTGGATTTTCTCCTGTCACGATTAAATCATCAACATAAACCCCGACGATGATGCCGGCGCGCCCCTTTCCTCTAGTGTACACCGCCTGCTCCTGCGTGCACCGCGCGAAACCAAGCTCTTTCAAGCTTTTGTCGAGACGTGTGTTCCACTCCCGTGGTGCTTGTCGAAGGCCATAGAGCGCCTTGCTCAGCCTGAGCACAAGATGCTCCTTCCCTTTCTGTACATAGCCCTCTGGCTAGGCCACGTACACCTCCTCTTCGAGCTCGCCATTTAGGAACGCTGATTTGACATCGAGGTGATGCACCTCCCACCTTCGATCAGCGGCAATGGCGAGTATCACACGCACCGTGTCAAGCCTTGCCACCGACGCGAATACTTCATCGAAATCCACACCTTGGCGTTGAACATATCCCTTTGCCACCAGCCAGGCCTTGTGCTTGATCACTTCGCCGGCGGTGTTCTTCTTCTGTTTGAACACCCACTTGAGCCCGATAGGTTTGTGTCCTGCCAGCAACGCGGTGAGGCCCATGTCGAGTTCTTCTCGATAGCTTCCAGCTCCTGGACCATGGTGTCCTCCCACTCCGGCTGGCCCGCTGCCTCGCGGTAGCAGGAGGGCTCTTCAGTCTCTACGAGCAGTGCCTCATCAGCTGTGTCGTCCTCCACCAAGTCGACTCGCGCGGCGTCGCGCATGATGTCGTCAATGTGCCTGTAGCAAATAGGCCCATCGTTGCTATTGGTTCTGCCTCCTGTCTGCGGCGTCGCCTGTTCGCCGGCGGACTCGGTAGCTCCAGCCACCGGCCTTGGTGGAGTTAAAGGCTCCCCTACCTCGGTCGCTGGCTCCCTACCAGCTCACCTTCCTGGTAGAAAGAATTCCACCAGGGTTGCCGGCTCGCCAGCCGCGCTGCCCAATGGTGGCACCTCTGTGCTGTTTGCCGCCTTGGCGTCGACGGTCTCCTCGACAACAAACTCTGTCGATTCAGCCTCCCCTGCAACTCCGTTCCACTTCCAGGCAACATTTTCTTCAAAGACAACATCGCGACTTACATGAATTTGCCTGTGGCGTGGATCAAACAGGCGGTGTGCTTTGCTTCCTTCCTTGACCCCTAGGTACACGAACGGAGAACTCCGGTTGTCTAATTTCTTCAGATTGGGGGTCGTGATCTTCGCATGAGCTGTACACCCGAACACCCGCAGGTGCCCTAGGTGTGGTTTCCTTCCCATCCAGGCCTCGAATGGGGTGCAATTACCCATCGCCTTGGTAGGCAGCCAGTTTAGTAGGTATACGGCATGTCGCACCACCTCCCCCCACATCCTGCCGAGCACGAACATCCCCTTGAGGAGAGAGCGCACCATCGCCATCACCGTTCTGTTACGGCGTTCCACAATGCCATTCTGCTGCGGTGAATACGGCGCCGTCAGGTGTCGCTGGATTCCAGCCTCCTCACAGACGCGCGCGAACTCGCCAGAGAGGAACTCGCCACCGCGGTCCGATCTGAGCGCTGGATGCAGTGCCCGGCCGTGTTTTCGGCCAGGGGCTTGAATTTTTCGAACCACGCAAGTGCTTGATCCTTCGTTTTGATCACAAACACCCACATCTAACGGGAAAAATCATCAACTATTAGCATAAAGTAACGGTTACCGGCCATCATCGACGGGGTGATCGGCCCACATAGGTCCATGTGGAGCAATTCGAGCGGCGCCTCCGCTCGAAAATTCGCCATCGCCAGGAATGGCTGGCGAATCTGTTTCGCCACCAGGCACGCCTGGCAAAGTTGGTTTGGGTGGACTATTGTCGGTACTCCTGCCACCATTTCTTTGTCCACCAAAAGCTTTATCGCTTGGAAATTCACGTGTCCGAGCCGGGCATGCCATATCCACGCCGAGTCCTCGAGATTAGCCAGCAGGCATACTGGGTGCGACAGCTTCAGCTCAATCCGGTAGAGCCGGTTGGCGGTGCGCCTCACCTTCATGACTAGGCGCTAGGGGTTTTTGTTGTAAACCTCCAGGTCATCTTCATCCAGCACGACACGGTGGCCGGTCTCAATGAGCTGCCCCAAGCTCACCATGTTGCAGCAGAGGCACGGAATGTAGTAGACATCGTCGAGCAACCACTGATCGCCGTTCTTGCAGGAGAAAAGAATCAATCCCTTCCCCATAATCTGCACCGAAGAGGCGTCGCCAAACTTGACTCACCCCATGATCGTCTCGTCCAGCTCTCAGAACTTGAGGCGATCTCCCGTCATGTGGTTATTGGCACCGTTGTCCAGGTACCAGACATCTCCAGCGGCGTCGCCGCCCTCTACCAACAACAGGCGTGGCCATACACGCTCCTCGTGCACGACCAGGCCTGAATGCGCCACCTGCGCCGACATGGGCTGCGCCGACTAGGTTTCGGTCACCGTGAGCAGCAGCGCTGGTCCGGCGTCCTCGGTCTGTGCAAGATGGGCCTTTGCTTTCTTCTTCTTGGGGTGCGGGCACTTCGTGGAGTAGTGTCCGTACTCATCGCAGTTGAAGCACTTAATGTGGCTTTTGTCATGGGCACTGCCGCCAGAACCGCCACCCCCAGAGTTGCGAGGCGTGCCGCCGTGGCCGCCCGTACAGCGCCCTCTGCCGTGCCCGCGTCCGCCTTGGCCGCGGTTACCTCCGTCCGCCTTGTTCTTCTGTGCCGACGACGGTTCACCGCCGTCTTTCTTGAAGCGTGCCTCCCACTCAGCCTGAGTGAGGAGCACCTGCCCATCGGTGGCCTCGCCACCGATGGCACCCTTCTTCTTGCACGTGCGTTCGTCGTAGGCCTTGAGACGACCCACAGCCTCTTCGAACGCCATATCTTCGAGGTTGTAGAATTGTTCGATGCCGGCCACGAGGCCGACGAATTTCTCTGGGACGGTGTCAAACAGCTTCTTCACCATGGCGGCGTCGTTCAGTGTCGACCTAGCTCAGAATGCTAGACCGCCATGGCTGTGATCCGCCCGGCATACTGGTCCAATGATTCCCCGTTAGCCATGCACATACCGCTGAATTCAGCCTTCAGTGTCTGCAAGCATGCGCTGCGAACGCGATCCGCACCGACAAACCTCGTCTTGAGGCAGTCCCACACCTCCTTCGCCAACCGCTCTTCGCCACCTGCATCAAGAGATCTTTAAGGAGCGATTGCAGCAGGTGGGACTTCGCCTTCTTGTCCTTCCTCGCGTCGACGACCGCTCCGGCCAGCTCGATTGCTTCCCATACGCCTTGATCCTCCATCATCGCCTGCACCCGGATCACCCAACTGGTGTAGTTGGTTGCAATGAGTTGTGGGTAGAGGAACGCACTCCCTGAGCTCCCCCGTGCTGCGTCCGCCGTCACAATGGACATGGCTCTGATACCACTTGTTGGCTAGCACCAGATCGAACACCTAGCGGGTGCACTGTAGCAAGTCCGTCAAACTTCCGGCAAGCAAAGAACAGAGCAAGAGGCAGAGGTGGAAAAACAGAGCAGGTCGCAAGGGGAATTTGGGGCAATTTTCTGTGTCTATTCCAACTGAAATTTAAAAGCCAATTCACCCTTTCAAATGATGTAACTATCATCTACTTATAGGCTGAACAAGAAATTTCGATCCTACATACAAGGAAGACGAGGCCATGCTCGCCACGCACTTCACTTAGCTGCGCGCTTCGTGCGGCCACGAACTCAGTCACCGTTGATCTCCTCTCCCGAGCATCTCGCCAAGCCGTTGTCCAGACCGTTGCTTCCGCTTTGTCCGGATCCCGCGCTCGCGTCCGCGCCTGTGCCCGGGACCTCGCCCGGCCTGCGCCCGTGCCTGGGTCCTCGCACGGCCTATGCCCGTGCCCGGGCCCTCGTCCACGCCTACGCCCGTGCCCGGGCCCTCGCACGGCCTGCGCCCGTGACCTCGCCCGTGCCCGCGTCCATGCCCGGGCCGGAACCTCTGTCCAGGAGCAAATGCACACAACCTCTCTTTGTCCGGATTGGCTCAAGCTACGCCAGGAGTAACAGCAACATCCGGTACCCCTGCCCGCCCTGCATCGACTTCCTGGACGACTCCACGAGCTTCCACGGCCCGTGGACCTTGCACCATGTGGAGAACCCGCTCCCCTGCAGCGACACCGGTAGGTGCTGCTGGTCATCAACCATGGCATCGTCCGCTGCTTGCCGCAAGCGCCGCAATCAGACTGCTCGCCGTGTACTTGTTCTTCCTCTCCGTTGCCGACGAGATGTTCCGCTTGCGGAGATGGTCTCTGATTCAAGTGATGAAAGCAATTCAAGTGTTGAAAGCACTGACGACACGGCGATGTCTCAGGATAGAATTTTGTCGACATGTTCAATATATATGCTGAAAATTCAGCACTTGTAAGTGGTAATCCTTTTAAGTTTTGCAATGTTTGACTCAGATTCATGAGATGCATGAAACATTTGGTACTGATTCTCTTTCTCTGGCAATTTTTCAAACTTTCAATTCGGAGTTTTAGTGTTTCTTGCCTTCATGCCTGATGCCTCCACTAGTATAGAACATGCCATCAGTACTGGTTGGGAAGCCTTATTAGTGCTGATTCTCCAATCGACACTAGAATTGAGGCACTGACGAGGAGGGCTCATCAGCATCGGCTATAGAACCGGTATTGATGTCTTCCCCCGAGTAAAAAAAATGGAGGCCGGCTCGAGGAATTTCCATTGAGCCGATGCTTTCGAGCGGCCCCTAACATTCACATCCACACATATCCATGCCCCCTAATCCCCTATCCACAATAGAGATCAAGAACAAGAGTATCATCCACAAATCAAGAATCACAATTAACAACACAGATACAGATCAAGAACAGGCTAATCACATTGATTCAATTATTCAACACCATCAACAACACCAGAACAACCACATTGCAGACTAGATCGGACTCACTGCGGCCGTCTTCTCCCTTGGGCTGCAACCACTGTCACCGTCTTTGTGAGGACATCATGAGACTTGTACTGTGATTTGTAACTCGCTACATCAACGCTAACTATTTGTCACGCCCAAAAATTCACCAGAATTTCCAAAGCTAATTTGTGCAATAAATCCTCGTTCAGGAATCAGCCGAGGTACACAAACAGACAATTTGATAAACATAACCAAAACGATAAACGATAAATACTTACAGAAAAGACACTTAGTCCTCACACTGAAGAAAACAGCAGTGGAACGAAAATCCTAGCGTAGCTTCAGCTTCAAACCACAAGCAGCTCAACTAGGATATAACCCAAACACCAACTTCTCCTCCACGTTAATCTTCACTCTGATTATTGTAATATAGTAAGACTGAGTACCACCCACCGTACTCAACAAGCCATACTAGGGAATGCAAAATAATGCAACGAGATTCCAAAGGAAAGACATAGTATGTCTTATTTCCATAAAACAGCATTTAAAACATTTGCATTTAAAAGCATTGAAAACAGTGTAGTTTAATTATTAATCAGTATTGAATCAACCACTAAACAGCGCTCCAACGCAGTTCAGGCCCATACCATAACTCTCCAAACTGGAGCTATCAGATTTCCATCATTTATCACTATTAATGAATAGTTTGGGACTAATCACAGAAAACATTGCTAGGCCCGCCCATTGACCGCGGGCACGGCTATTCAAATAGTTTTACTCTGGCCAGAGGTATACCAATTTACCCATAAAACACAATCTCAACATCATGTCAGCCATGCGTCGCGATACTCAAAAATACCCGAATATAGATTGTGATAGGACCCTCTATGTAAACCGCACAACAAGAGTACCACCCGCTGGATCACCAGTCTCTGGCAGGAGCTGATCAAGCCCCCAACAGGGAGACGATCCAACGCCCAAGACATGGACTTATTGACGTAGCCATGGTGGTCTTATTGACACAGCCACAACACACCATGGGGCCTCCGGTTGAACGAATCACACTTTGGTTCCTGCCATTACCCATTTTGGCTTGTGGTTCACACGGGTATTGCTTCGCAATAAGTAGTCCGTGAACCGGTCCTTAATTGTCATGAGCACCACTAGCAACATTTATCATTCCATGTGCTCACAACCCACCATTTAATCAAATTTTAGTTGGCACAATTAATTACCAACCACGACTCATTGTCGTGAAACAATAGCCATTAAGCATTAATTAATCACAAGTGAATCGTAGTTTTCCCCACATAAAATGACACCATAGTTTCTAAGGATGGTTAAGCAAATCCTAAATAATCTAGCCATATAAATAATTAAACATTCGGCTAGTCAGTCTTATTTACCGAGAGTATCAAGGTAAAGGCATCAATCACAAAATGGCTATAATCAAGGAATATAGGATAATAAATAAATGCCCATAATAATGACATTCAAAAGCGTTGCATGCAATAACGTTAAAATAAAATAATTTTCATAAATAGGATCAACGTGCTCAAGGAGATTGTTGTGTGACTTGCCTTGCAACAAAACGTCTTTGATTACTCTTCCGTAGACTCCACGACCTTCCGAAACAATGATTATACGCGACTATACGTAAAAAGATAAAAACCTAAGAAACTCTAAATAAATAGTACATAAAAGTACATAAACAAGTAAATCATGATTTTAGATAAATTAAGGAAGAAGAACGGGTCGAATCGGAGTTCGGCCGGAAAAGATATGACTTCCGGAATATTGAATTCAAAGAAAATCCGAAAAGAATTGGAAAAGAATATTCCCTGAAATATTCTCTGAATTTCAAATTAAAGTAAATATTTTTGGCTATATAGAAAAGTGGGGGCCATTGTCAGTGGCTTAGCCCTTATAGACCAGGTCCATGGACCAGAGAGAGGAGAGGAGTTGTGGACTAGCTGAGATATACTGCCACATGGATGAAGAGGCTGAGGTGGCCGGATGACATGGCACGATGATGTGGCCACTAGGGCTGAGGTGGCAGAGATTGGATCCAAGGGTTTAGATCCAATCTAGAGGATCGTATGGTCAAGGTGAATTCGATGTTTTAATGAGGATCTAACGGCTCGGATGGATTTGGGATGGATCCAACGCTTGGGATTGGATCAGGAATACGTGCGCGGGTCCACACGTCATACACAGAAGGGCTTCACGGTAGGGCCTAGTCGTCAGGCATAGAAGGGGATCCCCGGTGGGGCCAACCTGTCAGTGGCCCGGGGCTAGGCATGGCCGAGCTTGGGCATGGCACGGCGCGGCGTCAACGCACGGCGCTGTCGAGCGGCCGTCGGCAGTGGTGGTCCACAGTGCAACAGCGAAGACGGCGAGCGATGGCGGCACAGCAGCGAGGTGGCAACGACGGCAATCGACGGTGATGCGGTGGACAATGACAGAGGACGGTGGCAGACGGCGAGGGCAACGCCCGGGGGGAACAGCAGCAGGGGCCGGTGCCGGGGTAGAGGACGCCGACGACGACGAGTCGAGGGAGGGGGAAGAAGCAGGACACCGTCAGGCGATGCTCACCGGAGGATGCCGATGAACTCGGCGGCGGCGCAGGAGGTCCGGGCGGTGGCGGCGACGCTGACCAGCAGGAGACAGCGGCGCTGACCAGCAGGAGGCGGCACGGCAGTCCAACGAGGGGGCGGCGCTGGGGCAACAGCAGGAGCGACGGCGTCGCGCAGGCACCGAGCCGAACGGCGGCGGCAGGGGTGATAGGGCGGCGGCAGCTGGGGCTTTCGATGGCGGGGGCGTTGACCTTTATAGGGGCGAATGCCCTAGGGCACCGGCGGCGCGGGAGGCCAGCGCCGGCACGTTTGGCGGTGTGGCTGGGCCTAGCTAGGTGGGCATGGCGGCGGGGCGGGCCGAAGGCTGCGGCGGCGGTGGGCCAAGCCCAGGGCAGCGCGGGCAGAGCGAAAAGGAAGGCCGAGAGGGAGGGGTGCAGGGGCAGGCTCCGCTGGCCGAGTTCCAGCCGAGAGAGAGAGGAGAAATCTAGGGAAGAAGATCAACAAGAGAGGAAGAGGAAATAAGGGAGAAAAAAAGTAAACGGAAAAGGAAGGGAAAATAGACAAAGAGACAAAGAAAAAGAAGGAAATAGAGGGGGTTTTTTGGAAATTCTCCAAATTTGGGATTTAAAATTGGAAGTTATTTTGCAGAGATCGAATGATCGGAATATTCGAGGCATAATTGAACTTCCCAAAATATATGGATATTTTGGAGATGTGGAAAATTAGAGTATTTTCTCGAAAACTAGAAAAATGGAATATTCCGAGTATTGTAAATATTCCGGGATTAAGAAATTAACAAAAGTGTTTTATTGGGACTGGAATTTGGAGAAATCTCAGACGATTAGAGATTTGGATTTGTTTGACGAAAAAGGGCGTTTTAGAAAATACTAAACCCGAGAACTTCGGATTTGAGATTCCGAGGAGGCTTTAGGGTTCCAGGAGCAACACAAAATCCTAGAAGAAAAAGAGAGTCAGAGTTCACAATGAACGGGGAGACTTCAAAGGACTGAATCAGGAACGGTCCGAACAGGGGAAAAGAAAGGGATTTTATTTTATATTTATTTAATTACTAAAATGATCTTTGCCCTATTAAAATTAATTCTGGAGCTCCAAAAATTCCGAGAAAATTTCAGAGGGTTTATTAACTCATGAGGAATTTACCAGAGGCAAAACCCACCACGAAACGTGAAGAATTTATTGTAAATATTCAAACACTTAAAATATTTCGACAAAACCCCAGGAATATAAAAGTATCTAAGCATTTATTTAAAAAAATTTAAACTTGGGATTTTTAACATTGGAAATTTCAAAATTTTATTCAAACACTTTCACAATCAAATTCTTTGATGATTTCTTGTATTTCCATTTACCCAAAAATAATTTTTAATTAAAGCGATTTTTAGGGTGTGACACTATTGGAGTGGTGGGATCTCAAATAAAACTAAATAAATATTGTAACCACCACACCTCAAAACAGACTTGACGTCGTGAATAACAAATACGACACAAACTCAAAGTGTCGGACTCGAAACAAATGAGATACTCGACAAAATAGCCTTGCCAGTCCTCCCCGAGATATGCCCGTCAACCAGTCGATGGTGCCGACCAAGCGACCACATACCACAGAGGACTCGAACCCAACCGGCTATTAAGCAAATATCTCAATTGGTCCAAACTCATACTCATGCTTAGCTAGTCCCCAGGAAAAGTGACTAGCCTCGTACTTTCATCAAAGCATTTAACATCAACAATATAGGGAATACAAATAGATAAACTAGATTACAACTAATTTATTACATAGGCCCACAGGTCAGATAGGGCTCAGTGGATTGCCTGTTTACCCAACCACACAAGCAAACCGACTAGGGGTTGGCTCCTAGTTAGAACCATCCTGAAAACAGCGAGTCCCGTGGAGCACTCAACCTAAGCAACACCTTACCTGCAACAACTCTAAAAAAACACAAAAATATAGCAAGAGTCAGTACATTATCGAAATAATGTACTGGCAAGGACAAACCTAACATACTACATGCAAGCTTATATCAAAGGAGGCTATTTGTGGTCTCATTTTCAGCATAAAGCAAGTTTTAGTACACAAGATTTTGCAACGGTACTTTGTAAAGCATTTAAAAATATGTACATAATGTAAATCATAGTAATCATCAACAAATCATAATCTCTCTCTTACTCCATCATAACCATTATCATAAGCTTGTGTATATCATAAATAAACCATTCCACATTCTATTTTCACAAGGCACATTTAGAAAGGATAAAACTATACTCATGACACTTCACCATGCCGCTCTTGACCGTAAGCACGGCTAATCGATTAGTTTTGACTCTACAGAGTTTGTACATCTTTACCAACATGATGTTAATCCTCTAGTCTGTCTTGTGCTCGCGATGCACTACCACACTCTACACGTTAAGTGTGGTCTAGAGGTCACAACAAAGTCGTTATATTGCCTACTGTCTAACCTTGCACCAGCACGATATGTGTAAACCTCACACCGGGGCGCTACCGCGGTGCCGTTAGGATGGTGAGCCCCGCCATGCCTAACGCCGTGGCAGGAAACAACACTGGTATCATGGCAGTCTTTTCCTCTACGTAGCACATACCGTTATGTTGGATGTACTCAGACGCCCATACCGTGGGTGAACAACTGTTTCCACACGGACACATGGGTAGTTCCTATGAACCATCGCTCAGACTAGTTCTCACTACTTCGGCCTACTAGGATGCAAGGCTAGCCAAATAAACAACTTAATAGACTAAGGCAGTCCTATAACCAACACATGTGGTTTGTACTGTATACATTAGTTGGTGACATAGAGTTCGGTCCTTAACTAACTCAGGCAAACACTCCCCCTATCGGTACGCAACTACCATAATATGCATACCACTTGCCGCCCGAGTCTAAACCAAGTTTTCATTATTTTATTTCATAAATAACCAGAGAATACACCTCTATCTAGAAGTATTAAAATGCCCATTTTAACAAGTGTAAAGTGTCCATAATGTTTAATCGTATATTTCTAAGCATGGCTAAGCATTTGGAGGCATAATAAATAAGTATATACCCATTTGAGCACTTGGAAAGTACTCTAATCCATTCTAAGGTTTCAAACAGTAGGTAATTCAAGTTTCAAGGTGGAACATGCAGCAAATAGGTCATAGCTACCATTTAACCATATTTCAATTATCGGTAGATTTAAATACGCATGCAATTTGCAAACAACACATTTCATTCCCCAAAACATAGGATTCAATTTGTTCAAGGAAGAGGGGAGAATACTTTCCTTACTCTTGACCAACCAACCTGTGCATCAACTATAATCACTCCACCAATTGCGAACTCGTTATCTAGACAGTTTAACGTACGAGCAAATAAATACCAAATAATGCGAAAAATACAGCATGCTCTACTATGTATGAAATTCACACAGTGGGTAGGTACTGATTTTATATGATTTATGGTGAAGAAATTTCTATTTTATCATTTTGCATTTGGGATATAAGGATTTTAGAAGTTATATACGCGATTACGGCATTTATACGTGTACTTTAATTATACTTGCAACTTGGGAGGTAGTTTTGTCAAATTCAGCTTTACAATATATTAAGTATAGCTTAGGATGAATTGTGGTGAAAGAATTTCAATTTTTATGATTTAGAATGTGCAAGTTATAGGTGTTAGAAGTTTAAATACGGTAGAATACGTTATTTATACATCATGTATAATTTGGAGGTATTCTCTGTGGTGATTTTGACCAAGTTTTACATAACAGTGGTAAAGAGTACAATTTTATGAGTTCAACAAATATTATTTCACTTTATTTGGAGTTAAGATGAATTTTCTATTAATTTTAGAAGTTATTATACACTCTACGTACTATACAAGGTATTTATACTTTATGCTTATTTTTAGATGTGTTCTCTGTACTGGTTGTGCCAAATTTTAATCTACATAAACAAAGTGCATATTTTTCTAAGCCCAGCAAATCTGGATTCATAATTTTTGGAGTTAATATGAATTTCTTATGAATTTTACAAATTAAAGTCTATTTTGTGTTATATAAAATTTTAGAGGTGTCGTCTGTACAGAGTGCTATGTTTTAGTTTATAGCAATAAATTTCACAATTTTTTGGTTTTAACAAATTTTGTTTCATTCAATTTGGAGTTAAAGTGAATTAGTTATGCATTTTTGAAGTTAAATCTATTTTTCAGTTGAATGGAAAAGCCCTTAAGCATTTTTATGTATTTTTCAGAATTTTAATTAGGCCGGGCCCAAGTGTAAGTGACTGCAATCTAGGTTAAACACAATTTCTAAGGAGTCCTCGTTGTTTTCTCTATTTACGGTTTGGTTCTTGACCCACATGTCATGCACTGCAGATTTTACAATCTAGTACCTAATCTTCTTATTATTCTGAAAATGAAGTCCCCGCGCCTAGACAGAGCAAGCTATCCATGGCCGGAGTTCATTCTTGGCCTTGCCAGCGGCGAACGGCGGGGAATCCCACGATGCGGCCAAAACGAAAGTTGTAGAGAATCTCGATGCGGACCTGTGGGTGCTTATTTTATGGCCGGAGATGGCCAAGGTTGGTGGCAGCAGCGGTGTGAGCGGCGGCCGATTCAGGTGGTCGATGCATGTCATGATATGGCTTGGATCTAGCCTACCCGAAGCATGCATGCAAGTCTAAAGACTACCACGAGGCTTACCAGGGGTGCAGGAAGGGACGGCGAGCGCGGGATAGCAGTAGCCTTGGCGTCCACGGCTTGGCGGCGGTGCGAACTCCGGGTGAATGGCGACAACATGTTCCGGGCAACGAAATCCCAAGACACAATGTGCATGAGATAGAACATGGCATGAATAGTCTTTTGGCACAAGGAAACGTGATAGAGCTTACCGGGTAGGGAGGAACAACGATGGTGACTCCAGGTCGGAGACGAAGAAGGCAGTGACCGATCTCCACGCCTAGGGCTCGGATTGGGATGTTTCTTGAGGCATCTTGGATCTGGTGAGGAGTCCGGCTGAGTGGCGCGGTGGCTCGGACGGAGATGGCCCAAGGCGGCTAGAACAGAAGGTCGACGCGGGCGGTGATGCCATGGCCGTGCTCCAGAGACGGAGGCAGTGGCGACCGTGGCGACGGCCGGTGTGATCTGGGAGAGAGATGGAAAAAAGGGGTCAGGCGAGGCAAGAGGATCACATTCCAGGGCATAGCTTGCTGGGAAGCTCACCAGCATGACGGCGACGGCAATCGAACACCTTCCGGCGCCGGGGAAGACGGCTCTGTTGCCAGCTATCTAGTGGCGTTTTCACCGTGGTTGGGTATGGAACATGACAAGGGAGTGAAAGAGAGGATATTGGTGAGGTGAGGGGTGAAAAAGGCGAAGTTTCTCTCCAGGCCGTCGGTGGGGATGAGCTGGAGTTGGCTGGGTGGGCGTTGGCGATGCGTGGAGTGGTCATGGTGGCAATTCCCTACCATAGTCGGGGAGCTGGCGGTGTACTGTCAATGACAGGTGGGGTCCATGGTTACTGGGGCCCACTAGTCAGAGAGAGAGCTAGGGAGACAAGCCTACGAGCCAAGTCTGGAGCTATGCAATGATGCTATCTTCTCATGCAAGATTAAGAGGCTTAAAGGGTAGAATAAATTCTAGGAAAATTAGGGTGGTTAGCCCATGGTATGGTCAAAGCACTGGTCCAATGGGATTTGGCTTAGAGGTTTAGGTCGAGTTAGGGTAAATCTCCAAAGTTGGTTGATTAACAAGATTGACAGAACTGAGTTGTGTGCACGGGTTTTGCACCTATTATTTTATGTGCTTTAGTTTTGAATTGGGCTTGGGGAAAATTACTGGAGATAGAGGGTACATAGGCAACAAACTGGTGGAGTCTCACTAGATGAAAGGCTATGGATTTTATTTGGTGAAATTGCAAAGTTGACTAAATTACACAGTTTGGGCACTCCAAAATTTGAATGCTTGAATACTTGATCCAGTTAGGTTCCCTTGAGGTATAAATTATGGTAAAATTATTGTGAGTAGAGAGATGTGTGTTTTATCTCCTGTAAAATTTGCATACCTAGATTAGTTATGGTTTAATTTGGGTAAAATTGTGAAGGAGGCTTCAGAACACTGTTTTTCTGCACTGAAGTGATTAATTAGGGATTATTGTCACCACTATTTTATATGTTTAACTTGTGAATTAAATTAGGCCCAATTTACTGTGAATACCTGGATACTTTATTGACATTATGGCAGAGATACAAACCTAGAAACCTTATGGATTATTTATAGGGGATTTTGTGAATGTGGCTATTTGTCAATGTGTTCTATAAATGGTTAATATTTAGGGTTCTCTTTGCATGCATCATTTCATGTGGAATTCTTGTGATCCAAGGTTGGGTAAAATTACTGTGAGTAGACCACATTAGGTATAGCATTCTTGATAGGTTTTCATGGCAAGACAATTTAGGGATTTAAGGTGGTGAAAATATGAACTCGGTGACTTGACATTACTAATTCCCATGTTAGGTTAATTTGAGTGAATTTATTAAAGCACTAGACCAAGTGATAAAATTACACAAACATTATTGTGACATGTGTGTGATGTGTAGCACTCGTGAGGATTTCCTCAAGACTTTATGTTGCAGTAATTATTTTTAGTATTTCCTTTTAGTCACTCAAATGCACATGAACCTATAATAAAAATGCATTTAAAAGCCAAAAACAAAGGAAATAAATCATGCACACCCAATGTTGGTATTTTATTTATCTGCACTTCTTATTGCTTGACTTTTAATTATATCACTTTGGGTTGGTTACACATTTAGTTTAGTAGACTAGTTATTAGGATTTTTATTTGCCAAATTTCTAATTATAAAAGGATTTAACCTATACAAGGAAAACCTAAAACACTTTAAGACAAACAATGGCATCCAAGGTTAAGCACATATGGTTCATCACATTTACTTTTTGAGATTTCCAAACTTTTACTTTGAGTCTGTTTTACCAATTTAAGTTCTTGGGGGTGGATTTAAACTATGATTTATAGTTGGACCATTTGTTGCGATTTTAAGTTGCGCCTAATTAATTTAGCAACTTGCAACCTAAGGTCGCAGAGTCGAGGTTTGTATTCCATATGGTTGTTCATATTTTGAATCCTGGGTGGTTTTGGTTTTAGGGAGAAGTGAAATATATCTTATTAATTAAATTTTGAATTTAATGTCATCTGAGTTAATCTTAGCAGATTGTTCTGAGGATTTTAGGAAATTTTCGATGGCTATTTTTTTGGTGTTACAACTGATACCCTCTAGCCTTGGTTCAAAATTGTTCCGATTATTTTATTTTAGCTTGTGTGCATAGAGAAACAACAAAACATGTTTTATCTTTTCTAGAAAATCTGGAATTCCCATAATTAGATTTTTGGGTCTATTATAGTCTTCTCCCTCGAGCCGCAATGGCTAGATCCGCCCATGGATGTCGAGGAGAAGCCCGGATCTAGTGGTAAGGCCACCGAGGAGAGGGGGGAGAGAGGGAGGCAACCTCCGGCATCGTTGCCTAAGAGAGAAGGGATCAAGGGGGAGAGAGAACGAGAGGCCGGCTCGGAGGATAAAGAGGGAGAGAGAGCAAGAGGATTGACAGTGTGTCGAGGGATCGAAGGGATAAAAGCCGGCTCGGAGGATTGGTTCAGCTCGTCGACTGGCTCCACATATCTGTCCCTGTTAACTTAAAGAACCGGCACTGATGACTATTCATTAGTCCCGGTTCTTAGTTATACTAGGTATGCGGGCGGGTGGGTGGGTGGGAAGACCCTATCAATGCCGGGTTTTGTTCAACCCGCACTGATAAGACGGTATATTTAAGCTGTTCTGTAGCGCTCTAGTTTGTTGTTAATTCACTTCTGACAGCTGATTAATATAACTTATGATTTTCATGTTCTTGTTGATTTTTTTCCTATTTTTCCAGAGATTCTTTCAAATGTTCTGCTAAATTTCACATGAAAAGCAGGTTGGTTTTGAAGTGCTAAAACGAACATAATCCAGATTCCAGAAGTTCAGGTGCTGCTGAACATCACAGGTGGCACTTTGCCACGAATTGGGTACTCTGCTAGACATATATGCTGTTGTTTTATATTTGTTTTTTTATATCACATGCTGGAACTGATATTTGTCATGACAATGTACATATGAAGTAATCATGAATGGCACCTTTCAAAATTTTAAAATTCAAAACTGTATATTCAGTAATTTATTCCTTACCTTTTTTCATAACCCAAATAATTTTTATGTGGAACATTTTTAGTAATATGCCAAGGGCAATAAGGTTATTTAAAAAACTAGCAGTCAACTAATGGTCAACTAACGAAATAGGCATATAAGGGATCCAAATAAAAACTCAAGGGTATACAAGAGATCAAGCAAATCTCAAGGGCGCAAAAGGGATCACATAAAATTTCAAGGGCAAGTAGAGAATTAACTCTTAAAAGTTTGAAGTTCCATTTGACAAATCATAATGTAAGTCATAAGTGTTTGGTTGCAAATGATTACGTTTAGAAATGAATGACCTTTTTTAAGTACCGCAGAAGAATTAGGATGGCAGATTATCTGCATCTGTAACATTGGTGGGTGTGGGATGTATTGATCACTCGTACTCCCTCAGTCCCAAAATACTGCTATCTTTAGATTTAAATTTTATCCTAAAATATAACCACCTAGACCATATAAAAGATGACCTTTGCCCCCATTATTTTCCATGCTACTCCTAGTGGTTTTCATCATCTCACTAACTCTCGAGACCCGCATCTACCTAAACTATTCTTAATTCCCATCACCCCATTATTTATTAATGAGAGTATTTTAGGCCTTTCACCCAGTTCGTAATTCATCCAAGACACTCATAGATAGCTATATTTTAGAACGGAGGGAGTAGATGACTGACTTTTGACAATTTGTCTGCACTTTTGTACATTTCCTGTGTTTTTTTACTCAGAATATCTGAACTATATTTCCTCTCCTTAAGGAACTGAAGAAAATTAATGGCTCGATGCAATAATACATTGTGCTAGTATTAAAACAAGAGTGTCTAGTGCCTGAGTCTTATCAGAACATTGGATATTGAGGATTTTTATTTGACTGAATATCAACAGGAAAAAGTACAGTTCACACTGGGAAAAATTATCTGATGAGCTACCGCAATTGGGTGCTTTGCAATGCCACAGAATTATTCTCTGGATATCACTGTGGTAAGCCTTATGGTACATAATTTGTGAGCTCATTTCGGCTGAAATGAGTAAAATATGCAATGTCAATTAACATGATCTATGTGGCATCTTAGAAACTTCCTGCCTTCTATTTAAGCGTAGATGGAATGCGAGTTGTTTAGTTACTTGATCATAGAGGAAATAAAAAAGTAGCATCTGACTATTGAAATTATTTGTAGAATAATGGGACATTCATGTTTTGAACCTTTCAAGAAATACCAAATATTGGTGAGTAGAATACTAAGCCGCGCTCCGTTGTTTAGCTAAATAAATGTTCTAAAAGATAGTGGAACATGCATACAAAGTACCAAAACAGAAGAACTGTTTACTTGGAGTAAGGCAAGTACTGTAGTTTTAAATCGAGGTAAATCTTCTTATTCCCAGTGAGAACAATCATACTACCCAGAACAATCATACTTAATAAATTGAAGTCGGTTCTCGTACCAATGCAGAACAAAGCACAAACCAAATGGCAGGAGATCAATCATCAGGTCCGGTCGTACTGAATATTCAGTAGGAGCATTAGAAGAAACTACTAACAGGGCAGGGGCCCGGAGGTAACCTAGTTTGGCTATGGCACTTTCAACACTTTCAACGAAAAACAGAGAGAGAAAGCTACCGCAATTCAGTCAAACACACACAAGATACATAAATAAAGAATTTTTTATTTTTATATTTTTTAAAAAATATTTACAAAAGTATATTTTAGTTTTTAAAATTTACAAATCTATACCCCCAACGCCCTCCCAAAGAGCGTTTTAGATGATATGGCAGACGGCCGTTGGTCGCTGCTGTCAAGCAGCCGTCGGGCCATCCGCCATTTTTCAGGCGGCACCCTTGCCGTCCTATGGGAGGGTGGCAAGGGGGCCTGCAAAAGGGGCGGCACCGCAGAGGCGCCATTTTGCAGGCGTCCCCTATGCCGCCCTCTAGGAGGGCGGTTTTTGCCCGGCTAGAGGGCCGCCTGCAAAAAGCCACCACCCGCAAGGCTAACACAATCGTTTTTTACAGGCGGCCATCCCTCGGCCAGTGTGACCGCTCACAATTATATTTTTCTTCAAATTTCGATCAAATCTCCGTAAAATTGAACTGTTTTGGATTCAAAATCTCGATTGAGTAATGGATTTCGATCTGTAGCATTGACAAGGCAGTTTGACCAATTTAACAAGCATTTGGCAGTTGAATTAATAAAAAATATCACGAGCGGTCATGAATTTAATTGTAAGTTTTTTGATCGGCTTTCGTCACTCGGAATCTACTTTCGTCGTGAAGTCGAAACCTCAAAAATTCACTGTTTTCAATCGGTTTTGTCGAAAATGTAAACCCTAAGGAGTACACCGTTGCACCGACGATCATGAGCAAAGTAAAGAAGTTTTCGCAGTAAGCATAGGATGAATACGAAATGGCGTACAAAAGATAGAACATAAGTACAACAGGCTAGCTACTACTGCTACAACATACTACGGGCCCTGAACGTAACCTTTAGCCCTCTTCGTCTTCTTACCCTGTGCTCGCACGTGGCCCTGAGAGTAGGTGAGTCGGTCTAGTGGTATGGTACGGCTAGCGTGGCTCGTGTGCACGGGTATGGCAACGGGTGGCTCATGTGTCTGTGTTGGCGGAGCTCCTCTGAGATGTGAGGAACATAGTACCTCTTGGATCTCCGCGCCCTCCAAGTCCTCGCCCTCAAAAGGATCATGTGCCCAACCGCTGCCGTGTGAGCCCTGCGCAGAGGAGCCAGCGCCAGCAAACATCACCAGCGGTGTACAATGAAACCCTGTGAAAAAATTGTTGATCATTGCAAACCGGAATTTTGCAAAGCAAAAGGAAACTTTGTACTGTGCATCTAACCTGAAGGACCTCCTGTAGTATCCCCGTGGGCAGTGCTTATGCCCTGCTGCGCATGTGGACGTGCGTAGTACACTCCTTACATGGACGTGCTAGCTCCCAAAGGATCGAGGTACAGTGTAGCGAAAGCTGCACGGAAGCATATTGATGTAAAACGGTGCACAAACAGTAGAAGGAAATATCCCACGAACTGATGGATAATGGAATTTACCTCTAGAGGGATCAGCTGGCTAACTGGAACCCTATTGGTGGACTCCGGGGGGAACGGTGGAGTTAGGAGGGCGAACTCCTGCTCCAGCACCTGTGGAGGGTGCTAAGGTACCGCTACAGGAGGTACCGTGTCGACAGCATGACAAGTAAGCGCACGAATCACTGTATGCATCGACCTACGGATTCTGCTGAAAGTCATCCTCTGCTCATATGCACTCAGCACAATCCCAAAGTCCAACCGTCGGAACGCCACGTCCCCATCAGCCTGAACTTGGCGTAGGTCGATCTTTTTCAAATGTTATTTAATATGTGTTAGAACCATGGACACATACAAAGGAAATAACAAAGTGCAAAGAGAACATGACTCACCGCGCAGAAGTAGTCCTAGTCACGGTGTGTAGGGGACGCGTCTGTCATGGCTGCGACATGTGGCTGCGAATCGGCTAGAGTGAACGTCACATGTCTGCGGGTGCGAGACTGGTACCACCTGAGGTATCCTAAGTAGGCAGCCTCTGTGTGTGGCCGGACTTCGTCGATGACTTCCTCCGTCACCAACAACCAGTCATCGATATACTTCTGCAAAGGGAAACCCACAGAGTGGCGGCTGCCTGTCCCCTACGAGTATAGCTAGTTGTAGAAAGTGTATTAGACTTTATAAACAAGTTATAATAATGAACAAAGTTCGCAGTTATACTAATCGGTGAACGTTGCGCAGGACAACCTACTCCATAGGTACAGGGAAGTGCTGACGTAGGCTGAACTATCGCATCACGCGTTGTAGACAGTGGGGCTCGATGAAGATGTCAAACACCATCAGCGTTGTCATCATCCAATACGTCTGATCACATGTGCACAGAGCCGAGAGGCCGAGCAATGCATGAGCCACGATGGCATGCGCACTGTACAGCTCCCAGACAACATCGCTGGGCTGCAGGCAATCGAACTCCATCACGAAGTCGGAGTAGGCCCTCCTAACCTGCGCATGGGTGTAATGACACTACAAAATAGGACCAAAAGAACACATCAATGTTTGCTCGTAAGTGATAAACCTCGAATTTGCACGTTACATACCTCACGGCGACACCAGACTGTCCCCATAGTCGGACGGTCCTCAGCCGACTGCCCGTATAAGCCTCCTAGACCACCCTCATAGGGAGAGTGCTCAATCAAAGGGCGACCTATCATGAACTGCTTAGCCGCCCAGGGCTGTAGAAGGAGAGGGCAACCGGCAATGAAGACTCCTGGATTGGTCTTTGTGCGTGCGTCACAAAGACCACGGTACGTCACCACGAGCACAGCGGATCCCCAACTCCACTGAGGTACACCTTCGAGGGGTCACTTGTAGTGTAAGGAGGGAGCAAACCCGGCACACCAAGTCCAGGCAGGCACTGCACGTGACAAAACTAAAGGGTGATGTCCTCCGCCCATCCATGCGCCCCGTCAACAGGACCCACAGCGTCGCCTACGAGGGGAAGGCTCAAAAGGTAGGAAACATCCTGAAGTGTGGGAGCCATCTCACCGCACGGAAGGTGAAATGTGTGCGTCTCCGGTCTCTAGCAATCCACCAGTGCTGCTAGAAGTGAACAGTTTGTGTCCCACCACTTCGCTGGGTCCCTCTCATACGGTGCAGCCTCGACTAGCCTGCACAGCGGAAGAAGGCTAGTCTCACGCAACCTGCAAAACATAGCACCATAGTCAATATTGCAAAAGATAGATATGGAAAAGTTTGGCCAAAAAATGATAGTACTACTCTTATCTCTCACAGAACCGGGGGTCTATACGTAAGAGGTGACGCGAAGGCCGTGGACAGAAGATGCTCAGCTCGGCACCCTCAACCGTTGACAGGTAGGACCGATGGTACCGATCAAGCCCCTGGTCTAGCAGCTCCAGTGTCTGGTACGTCGGACCTGCATGCAAATAAAAAGTTAGCACAATTTTCAATATGAAAGCAGCAAGTAAGAGTTAGTTCGCAAAGTTAATTGACCAACCACATTAAAAATTATAGTAAATGTTCATAGCATTATTACGTGATAATAGAAGACGACGATAAGGTACATATCGTTCTATTACAAAGATCTAGGATGCAACATAGCACGGTAACTTAAGTTACAGAATCTCTATTACAATAATACATGAACTGACACTACACCACAACACCACCAGATGCACAAGAACGTCTAGGACGGGGTCACCTTGAAGTGGTGCCTTCACCCGGGGGACGACTTCCATCAATGCCTGAACCCGATGGATCCGCTTCCGCCGCACTCGGGCCCATTGCATCTTTAGGATTTTTTTGTAAGTATGGTCTTTTTGGTTGTACTTTAAACAACATTTACATCTTCCACCTGCTTTGGACTCATCCATGTCATTACGAATACGTCTTGTCTTGCGACGACCTGCTTTGTCCCTCAATTTTATTGGGTCAAGAATGTAAATAACTTGGGCATGCTCAGTAGTAAATATCCCCGTAATACCGAAACCATATATCTCATCACTCCAGGTATTAAGGATTGCTTTTTTCTAAAATAAGAGGAGACAAAATGGCGTGCTTCTATCCCACACTCAGCGCTCGCGGCAATAACATGAGAACATGGCTTATGGAGCAGAGTAGCCTTTCGGCACGAGCACTTGCAGGTCCTATTTTCTTTCAAGATGCACTCCTGCACAACTCTCTTACAGTAGATTCCACTCATGCCGTTGTCAACACACAATATTTCAAATCTGTACTCTTGTGTACCTTGAGGTATAGTTTGATGTCTTCGGCATTTATTACTTTTATCTAACATGTACTTAGTCAGTAATATGCCAAAGAAAATATCATTGTCTGCCATGGAGGGGTCAGCTGCTTTATACCGATCTCTGAAATACGTGCATGTGCTATGCAAGATAAATTTAACAATGCCAACAAGTGGAAGCCCTCAAACACCAGACATCACCCAGTTGTAAATCTCTGCCAAATTTGTGGTCATTATGCCAAATCGAGAATCATCTTTGTCAAACAACAAGGCAGATTTCTCCTTTGGCTCATTCTCAATTCACTCTGATTAGGAGAGGTCCAATAGCTTGTGAAGCCTCATCCCCTACAAGGGTAGGCCTCCTGGACTGCTCCTCTGTTTGTTTAGACGTCAGCTCATCTAACCTCCTCCAAAGCTCATCGAATTTCTTCTCTTGATTCTGGGCGCTTAGCCTCTTCAAAAGATCCATAAGGTGCTTATTTTTGAACTGCCTATAGAAATTAGCACATATATGACGCATGTACCATCTGCTTCGAACATCTGACCACCTTGGTGGGTAGCCCTTATCCACGCATCTATCTCTTAATTCCTCAATTGCCCGAGCAAGCCGACGTGACAGTCATGTATTACGCATACATCTGGCATCATCCGTATAACTTCATACTTAACCCGCTCTAGGAACCAGTACCAGCTATCAGTGTTCTTGCTCTCAACAAAAGCAAAAGCCATGAGTAACACTTGGTTGTTTCCATCAACTCCAATTGTTATCAATATCTGTCCTCTGTACTTTCCAGTCAGGAATGTCCCATCAATACAGAGGATGGGACGACAATGCACAAATGCCTGAATGCAAGCACCAAATGCAAAGAATACTCGTTGCAATACACTCTGCTTACGATGGTCAATCGATGTGAATGCTTTTAGGTCATAGTAGGTCTCTAGATTTCTTTGAAGAATGTAGGCCAAAAGACGAGGCATATTATTATACGATGCTTCAAATGTGCCAAACATCATCTCCACAACTTTCTGTTTCGCCCTCCATGCCTTCACATAGCTAATTGTGTACTTGAATTTCTCCTTAATATGCCTAATAATTGACCTTGGTTCATAGCACAGGTTGTTCATAATGTAGAAGTACATCTATGTTGCAATAAATGCAGATATCATGTTTCTGTGATATTTCTCGATCCCTTGTAAGTGACAAGTATGCTCGGTCACGATCGACACTTGTCAATAATCCTTCCATTTACCCTCAAATACGTGCACCCGACATGAACATTCATCCTTCACACACTTCACTTCATACATCAACTTGCTTGACTTCATGACCTAGAACTCCCTTTGAAGTGACACTGCCTATTGTTTTATTGCCTCCTTCAAATCCTCTATGTATGCATACTTAGCTCCCTGGTTGACCTCATTCTCCATGTACTCTCATGACACATGATGCCGTTTGGAGATAATAAGTTCGTAGAAGTCCTCATTGGTCCATTTTGCGGGCATTACATTCTCCTCATCGGACGATTCATCATCCTCTACATGCTTGTTATCAGCATCTTTCCTATTCATTTCCTCAACGATGGTGTTAATTATCTCTTCCTCGTCCACCACACATGTTTGCTGCCTATCTTCTTCGTGTTCTTCTTCGTTTTCCTCCATTGTTCTGGCATCACCTCCAATCACACTTGGACCCTCATCATCTTGCACGACTATTGGAACAATGGTATCCTTCTCATACATCGACACAAGTATGCCAAGTGGCCAACCACGTTGGAATGCATTTTCCACGTACCATCTCCAAGTGGCAGTGCAATCCACCGGCACAAGTTCCCAAAAAAACCTTCGGCTGCACGACTCACTACAACATACACGGTTATTACATTGATCTGGGAGTCGACTCGGAGGCCTCACATCAACCAGTTGTACACTGACTCGAAACTTCTCTCAGCCGGCCTATCAATGCCTTTAGCCATTGAACTGAACTCCGATAGATCTACACCCTATGAACCATACCTAATATTTCCTTGCCCGTGAAATAACTGAAATACCACCTTATTTGACATCTCTGTTGACGAAAAAATAGAGTTAAACTAAGTACCAACATGCTCATCAGATCTAATACCATGTAATCGACTTTTTATAACCAGTGTTTGAAAAAATAACAGCATCTAATAGGTTGACCAACAAAACTACAGATCTATGAACATAACAATTTATTTTCATATCATACGCTATACGTAACTAGTAAAATACTACACATACTACATCACTTCATCAATACGAATGGAAATTACAAAGGGACAAAAGGTTTTACCTACAGACGAGTCCGCAAACCAGCAGGGCTTCGTCGCTTTCCTTTGCCTACCCTCTCAGCTCTCTCTTCTTCTTTTTTTGGTATTTTTGAGAATTTTATGAATTTTTAGGCGGCTGGGAGGGGGTTTTAAACCCAGCCACCAAAAAATCACCCTGGTGGAGGGCATTTTTTGCTCTTTTGCAGGCGGCACCCTACCTCCCGGCCGAGCGGCCGGCATTTATGCAGGCGGCATCCTGGCCGAGCAAAAATCGCCCTCCCAGTGGGCGACAAGGGGGCCTCCTACAAATGGCGTACCCGCGCAGCCGCCGCTTTTGCAGGCCCCCCTAACCGCTCTCCTAGAGGGCGGCAAGGTGCCGCCTGCAAAATGGCAGATGGCCCGACGGCCGCCCGTCAGCGACAGTCGACGGCCGTCTGCCATGTCATCAGAAACGTCCTCCCAGAGGGGGTTGGGGGTATAGATTTATAAATTTTGAAAACTAAAATATACTTTTGTAAGTATTTTTTTTAAATATAAAAATAAAAAAATTCCATAAATGGGCTACTCCATCTTTGAGGTACCAAAGATTGCAACTTTAGCTGCGATGCAGCACCTTTTCTTCACGAGGTAACCATTCGACGAGTCCTTGAAATCCTCCAGGGACATGGACTTGTCCAAACAAAACAGTTTGCAAATGAGAATATGGCATTACAAGTAATTAGCATTTGGAACTCCTGCATGCTTCTGAATTACTAGCAGAAGGCAAACCTGTTTGTTTCCAATGCTTGCTAGTTTTCTGGTCTTTGATGGTTATGCTATATTCCACCAAATATGCAGAGCTTTGATAGGGTATATCCTGTGTTTTCTATTAGCGCCACACCGAAGGTGTTCGATGAATTGCTCTCTGTTTACTGTAGCAAATCCAACAAACTCTCGAGAAAACAGAGAGGAGAGATTTTGTGCCGCCCCGACTTAGCAGCAATTTTCTGATGCATATTTCAAATATAAATAACAAATACATGGATGACGGCATGCTGCACGATCCTCCCGACTGGGTCGCGCCACTACGGCCGAAGGCATGCAAGCACACGATGCCCCTAGGACTCGGATGCACTCCCGCACGAACGCAGCATGAGTCAGAGTGAAGATACATGCACATGATCTCTGCAAACCAAGTTATGCGCCGTAACAAAAATGGAGCAAAAAGGATGGAGCAAAAATAGGTGATGGCGCTAGGATTAATCTCAACAATTTCCCCCCTAATTCATGTCACCATTGCCGGTAAGCTTGATGATGCCGATCCCCTAACATAGTTCCTGGAATCGAACATGACCAAGTGGTTTCGTCAATACGTCCACCAGTTGCTCCTCCGTTCGAACGTAGTTGATGATGATCTTCCCGCCCTCGATGCACTCCTGGATGAAATGATATCTAGTATCAATGTGTTTGCTCCGGTCATGGAAGACGGGGTTCTTCGTCATTGCGATGGCGGACTTGTTGTCCACTTTGATCTCCAGCGCTCCAGACTCCGAATCGATCAGATCACTCAAGAGCCAAGCTAGCCAGATTGCTTGACAGGCGGCGGCCGTCGCGGCGATGTACTCTGCTTCGCACGACGATAGCGCCACTACCTTCTGCTTAGCTGATTACCAGGAGATGGGACTGGACCCGAGGAAGAAGAGGACACCACTGGTGCTCCAGCGCGTGTCCAGGTCACCAGCCATGTCGCTGTTGCTGTAGCCATGGAGAATTGGCCGGCCTTCTTCCTACCTGGCATAGTGGACACAGTGGTGTCGCGTTCCAGCGATGCACCTGAGAACGTGCTTGACCGCCGCTTGATGATCTTCATGCGGCTCCTCCATGAATCGGCTCAGGTAGCCCACTGCGTAGGCGATGTCCGGCCGCGTGTTCGCTAGGTAGCGCAGCCCCCCGATGATGCTGCGATACTCCGTCGCATTCACCAGGGGACAAGTGCTCGCCTTGCTCAGTTTCAGCCGCGCCTTCATCGGTGTGACACAAGGGTTACACTCCCCCATGCCACTCTTGTCAAGCAGCTTGCCGGCGTACGCCGCCTGGCAGAGCGTGATGCCCGTCTTCCCCTGTTTCACCCCGAGACCCAGATAATAAGAGAGAAGCCCGAGATCACTCATCTTGAAGAGCGTACACATCTCCTTTTTGAACTCGCCGATGTTGGCGTCACTCGCGTCGGTGATGATCAAGTCGTCGACGTAGACGCCAACGATTAGCTTCGAGCTGCCCTTGCTACGCGTGTACACAGCGTGTTCGGTGATGCTCTTCTGGAAACCAAGCGACATATGGCTGTCGTCGAGCTGGTCATTCTAGGCCCTGGGTGCTTGGCGTAGCCCGTACAACGCCTTGCGAAGTCAGTACACTTTATGCTCCTGCCCGTCGATGGTAAAGCCTGGTGGCTGCTGTACGTAGACCTCCTCGGCAAGCTCCCCGTTCAGGAACGCGCTCTTGACGTCCATGTGGTGGACACCCCAACCGGCGTGGCCACGACGACGAGCAGGAGTCGCACGGACTCCATGCGTGCAACAGGCGCGAAGACCTCCTCGAAGTCAATCCCGGCCTTCTGGATGTAGCCCTTGGCGACAAGGCACGCTTTGTGCTTGACAATGGCACCGCGCTCGTCGCGCTTCACCTTATACACCCACTTGAGCCCGATCGGGCGTTGGGACGGCGGCGGGTCGACGAGATCCCATGTTCTATTGTCGTTGATGGAATCCATCTCCTCCATCATGGCGCGTCACCAGCTTTGATGCTGCTCCGCCTCCCTAAAAGAAGACAGCTCCTCGGCGGACATGAAGTACAGCTCACCGGCGTCCAGCTCGCGAGGTGCGAGGCCCGACGCAGGTGCTTGTTCGAGGATGTTGTCGACGGTGCGGTACCGCAGCGGTGCGTCATCGTGGTCAACATCCAGGGCGTCGCTGATGTTGCTTGGGGGCGACACGAACTCTGGTGTGGCTATGGGTGTCGGCGTCGGAGACAGCGTGCCTGTCGTTGATGTGCCTCCTTGTTCCGGCCCTAGGGCCGTGACATCGATCGGCACCACTGTGTATTCCATGGTGAAATCCGCGGTGCCGTCCGCGTTCTCGCCGTCTCCGCGAGCGACCCAGTCCCAGCTGGCCACCTCGTCAAACACGGTGTCCTGTGTAACATGGACGCGCTTGGTGCTGGGGTCGTACACTCGGTATGCCTTGGATCCAACCTCGTATCCCAAGAAGATCATTGGCGAGCTCCTGTTGTCAAGTTTCTTCAGGTTAGGCTTGGTGTTCTTCACGTGCGCGACGCAGCCGAACGTGCACAAGAAGTGAACCGCCGGCTTGGTGCCGTGCCAGGCCTCATACGGCGTCTTGCCGTCGAGGCAGCGTGTCGGAGAGCGGTTGAGGAGGAAGACCGCCGACAAAACGGCCTCTCCCCAGAAGCGCCCTGGTAGCCCCTTCGCCTTCATCATGGAGCGAGCCATGGCGACCACCGTTTGGTTGCGGCGCTCAACGACGTCGTTCGGTTGCGGGGAGTAGGGCGTGGTGAGCTGGCGTTGTACGCCACGTTCCACGCAATAGGCGCCAAACTCGACGGAGGTGAACTCTCCACCGCGGTCGGTGCACAACACCTTGAGCTTTTGCCCGGACTCCAGCTCGGCCATGGCTTGGAAGCGCTTGATCGCCGCCGGGGCTTGGTCCTTACTCGCTAGGAGAGTGAGCCACATGAAGCGGCTCACATCATTGACTAGCAGCAAGAAGTAGTGATTTCCGTTTGGCATCGCGGGCGTGATTGGCCCGCAAAGGTACCCGTGCACTAACTCCAACAAGTGTTTGGCGAAATGCCGGGCTTGCACGGGGAAGGAAGCTTGGTGTTGTTTCCCAGCGAGGCAGCTGTCGCAAACTTGATCAACGTGATCAATATGCGGTATACCCCTCACCATGTCGCCCTGCACCAAGTTCCTAAGTGAATGGAAACTGAGGTGCCCATACCTGGCGTGCTAGCGCCACGCCTCATGGGCGCTCCGTGCGGAGAGGCAAATAGGACGCGCGACGTTGAGCCGGATGGTGTAGAGCCGGTTCGTAGAACGCGGGATGCACGCCAGCAAGCGACGATGTCACGGATCCGCATTGCGCTGTCGCGCACCAGCGCTTCGCAACCGCTTTCATCGAGTTGTCTGACGCTGATGAGGTTTGCCGTGAGACGAGGGATATAGTATACCCCGATCAGTCCATGGTGTTCGCCGTTCTTGCAGGCGAACAGGATGGTGCCGCTCCCCTCGATGTTGACGACGGAGCCATCGCCGAACTTGACGGTGCCCACGACGGCCATGTCAAGCTCGGAGAAGACGGTGCGGGAGCCGGTCATGTGGTTCGTCGCGCCGGTGTCGAGGTACCATAGATCAGCCGGGTCGGGCTCCGCGTCGAGGTGGGTGAGGACCTTGGCCTCCACGATCTCTAGTGGCGTAGCAAGAGGTTCATCCCCCGGTGGTAAGGGCGTTGGTGCCGAAGACTGTCGCGGGCGGTATTCCACCATGCAGGCACGTGCCATGAGCAACGTGGGTTCGTCATCTTCCCCGGTCGCTATGTGAGCTCGGGCCTCCTTTGCCTTGGATCTACAGTCCTTGGCCCAGTGGCCCATCTTGCCGCAGTGGTTGCACTTGTCGCCGGGGTGTTCCTAGGTGCGCACCGGCCCGTGACTGCGTCTGTTGCCGTGCTTCTTACCGCCGTTCGCAGAGCCGCCGGACCCGGCGCCGCCGCTCTCACCGCCTTGTTCGCGGATCTTGAGCCGCACCATCCACTGCTCCTCGATGAGCATGAGGCGGCCGCTGTTGTCGACAACTTCCTTGGGCTTGGCCTTGCGCTTCTCCACGGAGCGCAGCCGCCCGGTGACCTCCTCAATCGAGAGGTCGCGAACGCTGAGGAGCGTCTCGATCGAGATGGCTATCTGCGAGAGATGCTCAGGCACGACGTTTAGCAACTTGGTAACCACATCTACCTCAGGGAGGTCGCCTCCGAGGGTGCGGATGCTATTTGCGAGGCCGGAGAGGCGCAGGGAGAAGTCGTCGATGTTCTCCCCTTCTTTGAACCTTGCGTCAGCAAATTCTCGGTGCAGTAGCTATTCGATGGCCTCCCGCACGCGTCAGGTGCCGACAGGTACCATCTTGATCACCTCCCACGCCTCTTGCGCCGTGCGCTTGGTCGATAGTGACCGCAGCATCTTCGAGGGCACGACGCGCAGGATGACGGCCAACGCCAGCCTATCCTCGTGGTACTCAATCTCCTCCTCGTCGTACGGCTCCATGGCATGCCAGAGTCCCTGCGCCTGCAAGTTCACTATCATGAGGAGCGCCCACTCCTCGTAGTTCGTCCTAGTCAGGACCGGGTACTGGACGGAGGCGCTCGACTCCTTGACGATGTGCGGCGGACCAAGCTCGAGTGGTCTCTCGCCACGTCTATGCGTTCGGCGCGAAGGCGGGGATTCTACGGGTCGGCGACATGGAGGTGTTTGCGATGGACGAGGTGGCGGAGTGCGCAACAGTGGTGATCGCGACGCGTGTGGCAGTGGGGATCAATCGCCAGATCGTCGTGACATCGGAACCAGGGAGCAACGAGGCTCTAATACCAATTGTTAGCGCCACACCGAAGGTATTCGACGAATTGCTCTCTGTTTACTGTAGCAAATCCAACAAACTCTCAAGAAAACAAAGAGGAGAGATTTTGTGCCGCCCCGACTTAGCAGCAATTTTCTAATGCATATTTCAAATATAAATAACAAATACATGGATGATGGCATGCTGCACGATCCTCCCGACTGGGCCGCGCCACTACTACCGAAGGCATGCAAGCACACAATGCCCCTAGGACTCGGATGCACTCCCGCACGAACGCAGCATACGTCAGAGTGAAGATACAGGCGCATGATCTCCACAAATCAAGTTATGCGCCGTAACACAAATGGAGTAAAAATAGGTGATGGAGCTAGGATTAATCTCAACATTTTCATGTGCAGGTGCAAGGAGAGATACTTCCCATTTTTGTCATGACCGGATGGATTGATACTGAGAAACCTGAAATTTACAGGGCTTGGATTATTATCGATTAAACAAATGGAATTTAGAGCTATGAAACCTTTAATGTTCAGAGCTTAAATGCACTCTTGTAGATTTGGTATAAGCTTGTACAAAATCAGTACTTATGCAAGTAAAGAAGTTCAGGTGAAACAAAAACAACTCATGCCAAGCACTGCAAGTTCAGGAAGTAGCACCATTTGTGTCCATCAGTTTTAAACTCTGGAGAGTAGTTTGGGTTCTTCAACGCAAAGAAATCCTCAATGTCCCAAGTGTAGACTTTGGCCTCGTTAAAGGGGTTCATCTTCTGGACAAACAATATCTCTGATGTATCATTGGCCTTGGCAGTGACAACTTTGACGAACTGGACACCGAAAACGCAGCTGTTGTTGACAAGAAATCCAGGGGACTTCTTCAATGCCCCGAGGGGAAACATACATGAGGTCCCAGAGGATGTGCTTGCAGTATGGAATTTGTGGTTAACTGCACATCAAGTATAAAAAGCAAGGTGTAAAGTGTAAACATAGAGCTCTTTTCCCCTTCTGAAATAGATATTTTACTGAACAAACTTACAAACAATTGGTGCATATCAAATGCTCAAAACAGAAAGAACAAAAACATTACAAAGGTTTGTAATTTACACCTAATGGAGTTACCCAGGAAGTTTGAGTCAATTTGTCGAGGCATAGGTATCTTCTTTTTTTTTCTATCAGGGGTACTTTGCTGTGTTACCTTGATGTTCAGTGTGCTTTCCACATGTCTGATCATATATCAAGAACTTGAAAGAAGCATCAATGACAGTGTCGGATTTCAGAGAAGTATTGGAAGCTCAAGCCTAAGGGAGACATACTCCTTTTCATCACCACTCTGTCTGTCCCTTGGATTCAGTTTCAACTACCTGCAAACATGAAAAAGGTGAGAACATGTTCATTGGATGGATGCACTAATCACTCTACCCATGCATTCTCCTCTGTACAGATGCAGCAAGCAAAGCTTCTAAACCATATGCTGATTATTATTATTATACCAATTAAGCCCCATGATCTCAAACACCCTTGAGTATGTCCATCCTTCACCCTTATCAAGAAGTGAGGAGAACCCATCGATCCTCCACTTGAAGGTTGTCTGCGCTGCAGGAGGAGGAGGCACACGCACTGCCTGCTTGGATTTCAGGCTCTGCCCCTTGTTTGATCGTCCTGAAACTGCAATTCTCACATGTAAGCACCAACATCAAAGGTCGTAAGTTGTAACATCAGATATTACCTGTGCAGAACAACGTAACAATCTGAAAATACAAGAGTGTACGAGAGAGGTATGTGTATACTGCGTAACATAAAGGGCAAATATAAAGTGTGTGGCCGACCCGAAAAGCTCATTGGTGCGCACGTGCCCACAACACGCGCTTCTATCCGATTCGGCCAAGAAGAAAAAGAAGCGCAACGCGTTTTCTCATTCCTAGGCATAACACGTTTTCCCTTTCTCTCCTCATTTCCATACTACAGCCAATCCGATTTCTAAAACTGGATTCAATCAAAAATCTCCCAAACTTTCTACTTATGGCATAAAGCATTCAACTCAGACTGCAAACTTTCCAATTTAAATATGAAACTTTGCACTTGTCACTTTGAACTTTCAATTCAGATTGGAACATTTGGATTCAAAATCTAAAGTGTTTCTGCTGGTGGTATGAAACTTTCAATTTGAATCACAAAACATTCAATTCAAAATCTGGAAGTTTCAATTGAAATCTCAAAAACTTCATACCCAAATTCTTAAAACTTTCAAATCAAAATTATTCCAATTTCAAAAATTTCAACTCAAAAACACAAAACTTTCTACCGATGACTTCAAACTTTCTACTCAGATCCATGGAATTTTTCTACAAATAACATGTTTCAGATCTGATGAAAATGGACTCATCAACTTCATTGCTACCAGGCGCGTGGGCTTGTCGGTGAGGAGGAAGAAGGTGACGCCGACGTCTCACTGGGGAGGTGGAGGAGGGGAACCTAAACTCACCGGTGTCTCCCATGGCCGAGGAAGAGGGGTCGAGGTCGAGGAGAGCAACATGCCAGAAAGGAGGAAGGAAACCCCGAGCTCACCCTCGCCGAAGATGGGGTAGGAGCGGCGGGGCTCATCGGCCGGCCCGCATCGAGCTGAGAGGAGGTATGGCATAGCGGGCGGGGATAGGGGCGATGCGTCGTTAGGAGGAGACAATGCAGAGGGATGAAGAAAATGAGTGATGTCGGGAACCGATCTGTTGGAGGGGATAAGAAGATAAAGATAGGGTGTTCGTTATTTCTTTTAACTAACGAGCTTCGCGAAATAGCTATACCTGTAGCTGACTTGTATTGCAAGTCGAATAGGCTAGAGATAGAAAAGGGATCTGATATAAATTAAATCTAGTCTAAAATATCTCTAACTACCGTTGCGCATAGAAATTGCTCGATTTCTCAGCAAATGGGATGAGGTTTCTGCATTTTCTCGGAGACTTTGGACAGAGACAAACCGATTCAAGCGCTGCATAGTATATGTCACTGGGAATTTGCTAGCGTCTGATGATTTGGAACGAGTATACGTACGATACCTAGTACTGAATCGGTTTCCTCACACCAAAAATCCTGAGTCTTAATGAAAGATTTTCTCTTTCTTTACCCAACGTTGTTATACTATACTGCTATTTGCTAATTATCTAGTGCAATGTCCAAGTCAACCCCTGTTGCCCCCGTCATTCAACTAGCTATCCAAGCCGCAATTTGACTTGATAATTCAGAGTTTCAGACATTTGCGTGTCCAATATTGATATCTTCTTGTTTTTTAAAAAAGGATTGATATCTTGTCTCTGCATCGCCATCTTAATGATACCTTCTGATGCGCGGTGATGGCTTCTTTTTTTTTCTTCTTCTTCTGAAACTGCATGACGCCTTGTGATGACACTCGAAGGTAAAGGACCTATTTGTTTTGGTGGCACTCTCAACCTTACCAAATTATATTACTTACTTTTACTTATATTTTGGTTAGGCAACAAATCAAAACTTACTTCAACCATTGCTACCATCCCAATATTTGATAGATCCGAAAGCTTCAACTCTTAAAACTCTACAAAAATTTGGTAATATGTAGAGACCGAGAGTACTCTCAAGATAATTGTATCACCTTGATGTAATTTACTGAGTTTAATACAACTTTCATTATTAAAAAAAAATTTTGGCAAAGGCTTAAAAAAATCCCGATACCAAAATTTGGTAACACCATAGAATTGGTTTTGCAACAAACTAAACAAGCCTAAAGTTTCTAAATGTGACAATAAGGCCCTGTTCTTTGTGGCTTTTTGAGTGGCTTAAATAAGCCGTACGTAAAACGAGAAATGTCATTAGCGCATAATTAATTAAGTATTTATTATTAAAAAGTTGAAAAATAGATCTATTTGCTTTTTTAGAGCTACTTTCATATAGAAAATTTTTGTAAAAAACACACCGTTGATCGTTTTGGGAAGCATGCGCGTGGGAAACAAAAAAAAGAAGCTGGGGCAATAAGCCCAGCCGAACAGCCTGTAAGTCCAGCCGGTTCGTAGTAGCCAAGTAAAAAAAAAACAGAATTCGGCAGAATTTATCGAAATTTGTCCGGTTTTGGTCGATGGCCGAGCGACCAAGCTCCTAAGCCGTATTCGGTGGAATTTTTTTGATTTTTATATTTATTTATTAAAAGATTTGCAAAAATAGATTTTTGTTTGAAAAAATTGCAAAAATAGACTTCCACCGCCCTCCTAGAGGGCGATTTTATGACGTGGCTGACGGCCGTCAGCCATTTTGCAGGCGGGCCCCCGGCCTCCCAAAAACCGTCCTCTCAGAGGGCGGCAAGGGGGCCGCCTGCAAAATGCGCCCGGGGGCCGGCCATTTTACATGCGGCCCCCTTGCCGCCCTCTGGGAGGGCGGTTTTTGGCTTGCCGCCCAACTAGAGGGCGGTATTTAGCGTTAATATAGTCCGGACCGTCCGGACCCTATCCGGACAGTCCGGACCAACATGCCGAAAAAAAAAGAAAAAAATTGATTTAGAAAAATTAATTTTCGAAATCAATTTTTATGTGAGTATCGGCTGCCGTCACTATTTCCTAGGCGCATACTGTCGCCACTCCCTGGCCGCGCCGTCCTCACACAGTAGTTGCATCGCTAGTTGGATATCAATAGGTTTGTATGATAGTTAATGTGTGTTCGGTTGTCACCGCTCGGAATGTACTTTCGTCGTGAAGTTGACACTCGAAAATTCATATTTTTGATTAGGTTCGTCAGAAACGTAGATCGTGAGGAATGCGCCGTTTGATCGATGAGCATAAACGAAGTAAAGTGGTTTCATCAGGAAACGTAGAATTAATAAAACATTATATACAACAGACAAACTATTACAGACACAAAGTATTACGGGCCCGGACCGTAACCTCTAGCTCTCTTCGACTTCCTACCCTGCGCTCGCACCTGTCCCTGGGAGTACGTCAACCGGTCTGGTGGTACAGCACGGCCAGCGCGGGTCGTCTGCACGAGTGTGGCAACCGGTGGGTCCTGTGTCTATGGTGGCGGAGCTCCTTCGAGCTGCGAGGCAGCTAGTATCTCGTGGATCTCCTCGCCCTCGTCCTCGTCCTCTAAGTCGTCCCCCTCGAAAGGACCCGGTGCCCAACCGCTGCCGCGTGCGCCCTGCGTGGAGGAGCCAGCGCCAGCAAACATCGCTGGCACTGTAGAGTGGAACAATGTACACCAAATTATTGATTATTGCAAATCGAAATTTTGCAAGAGAAAAGTAAACTTTGATATAACCTGAAGGACCTCCTGTGGTGGCACCGGGGGCACTTGTCATGCCCAGCTGCGCATATGGTCGTGTGTGGTACACTCCATGCGTCGACGTGCTAGCTCCAGAGGGATGTAGGTACGGTGTAGCGAAGGCTGCAGGGAAGCATATTGATGTACAACGGTGCATGTCGTACAAGGAAACATATTATGAATGGAAGGTTAGTAGAATTTACCTCTGGAGGGGCCAGATGGCTGACTGGAACCCTGCGGGCGCACTCCTGCTCCTCGTCCTGTTCCTGCTGGCCGTGGCTGCTGCTGCTGTATATAGACGGGAGGTACCGCGTCAGCCACACAACAAGTGAGCGCACGAAGCACTGTGTGCAACGCCTGACGAATCCTCCCGAAGGTCGTCCTCTGCTCGTCCGCAGTCAGCACGATCCCAGTGTCCAACCGTCCGAACGCCGCGTTGACATCACCCTGAATCTGTCGCGCTGCGTCGGCCTATTTCAAATATGACTTGATTATGTGTTAGAACCGTGGCTACCTAGAAAGGGAATGACAAAGCGCAAAGATAAAGTGACTTACCGCGCGAAAGTAGTCCTGGTCACGGTGTGTAGGATACGTGTCCGTCGTAGCGGCGATGTGTGGCTGTGGATCACCTGGGGTGAACGTTACGCGTATGCGGGTCCGAGGCTGGTACCACCTGAGGTATGCTAGGTAATGCTCCTCAGTGTGTGCACGGAACTCGTCGATGACATCCTCCGTCGCCAACAACCAGTCCTCCACGTACCGCTGCAGTCGAGGATACCACTGAGCGCCGGCTGCCTGTCCCCTACGATTATACCTATTTGCAGAGAGTGCATTAGAGTACATTAAAGAGTGGTACTACTAAACAAAGATCGCAGTTGTACTTACCGGTGCACATCGCGCGGCACAACGACCTCTATGGGCATAGGGAAGACCTGACGTAGACCGAACTGTCGCATCACGCGCTGTGGACAGTGGGGCTCGACGAAGATGTCGAACACCAACGGCACTTTCGTCAACCAGTACGCCTGGTCGCGCGTGCAAAGAGTACAGAGTCCGAGCGGTGCACGGGCCGCGATGGCCTGTGGACTATAGGGCTCCCAGACGACGTCGCTGGGCAGCAGGCGGTCGAACTCCATAACGAACTCGGAGTAGGCCCTCCTAACCTGGTTGTGGGCGTAACAACGCTGCAAAATAAGAAAAGATTACACATCAGTGTTTGTGCATAAGTGGTAAACATAGAATTTCACATTACGTACCCCACGGTGACACCATACCGTCCCCATAGTCGGGCGGTCCTCGGGCCACTGCCCGTACAAGCCTCCAGGGCCGCCCTCGTAGGCAGAGAGCTGAATGAGAGGACGGCCTATCGCGAAACGCTCTGCTGCCCATAGCTGCAGAAGGAGAGGGCAACCGGCGAGAATCGCACCTGGATCGGTCTTCGTGCACGCGTCACAAAGAGCACGGTATGTCACCGCTAGCACAGCAGATCCCCAGCTCCACTGCGGTACGTAGCCGTCCTCGCTGTCGGCGATCGCACGAGCGTAGTGGATCAGTCCCTTGTCCACCGCGTGCCCGTGACTGTTGGTGAACATCACCCACCCGAACAGCCACAACAGGTAGGCCTCCATGCTCCGCTGCACCGAGTATTCGTCGGCGTCGTCGTCTAGCTTGTCAGGCTGTAAAGGAAGATCATAGTCAGCATCACTGCTCCTTTATAGGTCGGATGATTGTGAATCAAATGAATCCGTGACTTACGGTGTACTGTAGCACCCACGCCTGCGAGGGGCCAGCCGTGGTGTCAGGCGGTAGCGAACTCGGCATACCAAGCCCAGGTAGACGCTACACGGCCTCGAACCGAGCAGATATGTCCTGCGCCCAACCGTGCCCCCCGTCAACCGGACCGACTGCGTCCTCTGCGAGGGGAAGTCCCAGCAGGTAGGACACGTCCTGCAGTGTGGGAGTCATCTCGCCACACGGTAGGTGGAACGTGTGGGTCTCCGGTCTCCAGCGATCCACCAGCGCTGCCAGAAGTGACCGGTCAGCTTCCCATCGCCTGGGGGGGTCTCTCTCGTCCGGTGCGGGCTCAACTAGACTGCACAGCGGAAGAAGTCCAGCCTCACATAACCTGCCAAATATAGAACTGTATTCAATATCGGGGAAAACATAGATATGCACAAATGATGTGAATGAATATTCGTACAGCTCTTACCTCTGACGGAACCGGGGGTCTATCCGCAGGAGCTGACGTGAAGGCCGTGGACGGAAGGTGCCTAGCTGGGCACCCTCGACGGCTGACAGGTAAGACCGGTGGGACTGGTCAAGACCCCGGTCGAGCAGCTCTGGTGTAGGGTACGCCATACCTGCATACAAATAGAGAGTTAGCGTAAATTAGTTTTAATGTTTATAGCATTGTTACATGACAATAAAAAACAACAGTACGATACATGTCATTCTACAACAAAGATCAAGTATAGACTTACACTACACCCCAGCACCACCAATTGTTCAAGAATGTCTAAGACGGGGTCGTCTTGAAGTTGTGCCTTCACCCGTAGGACGACTACCATCAACGGCTGAACCCGACGGTCCAGCTTCTGCCGCACTTGGACCGGCTGCATCCTTTGGATATTTCTTATAGGTATGACCTGTTTGGTCACACTTTGAACAACGTTTAATCTTCCACCGGCTTCTGACTTATCCATGTTATTACGGATGCGTCTTGTCTTGCGGCAACCTTTTTTATCCCTCAATTTTGTTGGGTCAGGAATGTAGATAGCTTGAGGATTCTTCGTAGTAAATGTCCCCGCTATACCGAAACCGTATATCTCTCCACTCCAGGTATTATAGATTGCTTCTTTTCTGAAATAAGGTGAGACAAAATAACGTGCTTCGATTCCACACTCACCGCTCGCGGCAATCACATGGGAACATGGCTTGTGGAGCAGAGTAGGTTTTCGGCACGAGCACTTGCAGGTCCCGTCTTCTTTGAGCACACACTCCTGCACAACTCTTTTGCGGTAGATTCCGCGCATGCCCTTGTCGACACACAATATTTCAAATCTGTGTTCTTGTGTGCCTTGAGGTAGAGCACGATGTCTTCGGGCCTTATTACTTTTATCTTGCAGGTATTTAGTGAGCAGCGTTCCAAAAAAAAGATTATTATCCATCATTGAGGGGCCAGCTGCTCTGAACCGATCTCTAAAGTACTTGCATGTCCCATGCAAGATAAATTCAACTATTCCAACAAGTGGGAGCCCTCGAACACCACGCATCACCCAGTTATAGACTTCTGCCAAATTTGTGGTCATTATGCCAAATCGAGAACCATCCTTGTCATACAACAATGCACATTTCTCCTTTGGCTCATTCTCAATCCACTCTGAAAATTTTCTAACTGAGGATACATGCCTTCTTATCATACGAGGTCCATCGCTTGATAGAGGTTCAAGAGCTTCCGGAGCCTCGTCACCTCCAATGGTAGCCGTCCTGAACTGCTCATCTGTTTGTTTAGAGGTCAGCTCATCCAACCTCCTCCAAAGCTCGTTGAACTTCTTCTCTTGATTCTGGGCGCAAAGCCTCTTGAAAAGATCCATAAGGTGCTTATTTCTAAACTGTTTGTAGAAATTAGCACCCATATGACGCATGCACCATCTGCTTTGTACATCAGACCACCTTGGTGGGTATCCCTTCTCAACACTTCCATCTCTCAGTTCCTCAATTGCACGCAGCAAGCCGGAGTTACGGTCATGTATGAGGCATACGTCTGGTCTCATCCGTACAACTGCTGTCTTAACCCTTTCTAGGAACCAATACCAGCTATCAGTGTTCTCACTCTCAACAAAAGCGAAAGCCACCGGTTGAACTTGGTTGTTTCCATCAACTCCAATTGCTGTTAATAGCTGTCCTCTATATTTTCCAGTCAGAAATGTCCCATCGATGCAGAGGATAGGACGATAATGGATAAATGCCTGAATGCAAGCACCTAGTGTAAAGAATACACGTTGCAACACACTTTTATTACCATGGTCAATTGATGGAAAGGTTTTCAGGTCATAGCACGTCTCCAGATTCCTCTGAAGAATACAACCTAATAGACGAGGCAAATTATTATAAGATGCTTCAAATGTGTCAAACCTCATCTCTACAACCTTCTGTTTTACCCTCCAAGCCTTATCATAGCTAATTGTATATTTGAATTTCTCTTCAATATGCCTAACAATTGACCTTGGTTCGTACCCCAGATTGTTGACAATATGAGAGTACATCTTTGTTGCAACAAATGCAGAGGTCATGTTTCTATGATATTTTTCAACACCTGTCAAGTAACATGAATGCTCCGTCACGATTGAAACTTGCCAATAATCTTTCCATTTACCCTTGAATGCGTGCACCCGCCATGGACACCCATCCTTCATGCACTTCACTTCATACACTGATTTGTTTGACTTCACGACCGAGAACTCCCTCTGAAGTGACACCGCCCATTGTTTGACTGCCTCCTTTAAATCTTCTACATATGCGTACTTAGCCCCCTGAATGACCTCATTCTGCTTGTACTCCCACGGCACATGATGCCGCTCGGAGATAGTAAGCGCAGAGAAGTTCTCGTTGCTCCATTCTGCAGGCATCACGTTGTCCTCATCAGACGAGTCATCATATTCTGTATGCTCATTTTCAGAATCTTCTCTAGCTATTTCTTGGACAATCGTGTCGATATGTTCTCCCTCATCTGCCACACCTGTTGCCTGTCTATCTTCTTCATTCCCTCCTTCATTTTCTTCTATTGTTTCACTATCACCTCCCGCCGTACTTGGACCCTCATCATCTTGTACGAGCATTGCACCAGCGTTGTTATCTTTCTCATATATGGACACAAGTATGCCCAGTGGCCAGCCACGTTGAAATGCATTCTCCATATACCATCTCCAAGTGGCAGTGCAATCCACTGGCATCAGTTCCTAAAAAAACCTTCAACTACACGACTGACTACTACATACAAGGTTATTCCGCTGAGCTGAGGGTCCAGTCGAAACCCTCGCATCAGCCAGTTGTATACTGATCCAAAACTTCTCTCAGCTGGCCTATCAATACCCTTAGCCGTTGAACTAAACTCCGACAGATCTACACCGTCTGGACCATATCTCACATTCCCTTGCCCGTGAAATAACTGAAATATCACCTTATTTGACATATCTGTTGATGAAAAATACAGTTAAACTAGGTACTAACATCCTCCTAACATCTAAAACCGTGTATTCCAGATTTTATAAGTACCATCTGTACAAAAAATAAGTCATCTAACAGATTAACTAAAAACTACAGATCTATATAGTACTATACACGTAAGTAGTACATTACTACATCAATTCTTACATACAAATAGAAATTGCAAAGGAACAATGGATTTTACCTGCAGGCAAATCAGCAAACGGGCAGAGCTTCGCTGCTTTCGCCCTCTCAGCTCTCTCCTGTTTTTTTTCTAATTTGAGTGAATTTTATGATATTTTTTAAGTCTGGGAGGGGGGTTTTATACCCGGGGGTTAAAAACCGCCCTCCCAGAGGGCGGCGAGGGGGCCGCCTGCAAAAAACCGCCCTGGAAATGGGCGATTTTGCAGGCGGCCCCCTGGGAGCTAAAAACCGCCCTTTTAGAGGGCGGTTTTTGGGCACATTTTGCAGGCGGCTCCCTTGCCGCCCTCTGAGAGGGCGGTTTTTAGGAGGCCGGGGGGCCGCCTACAAAATGGCTGACGGCCGTCGGCGGGGGGGGCCAACGGCCGTCAGCCACGTCATAAAATCGCCCCCCTCCCAGAGGGCGGTGGGAGTCTATTTTTGCAATTTTTTCAAACAAAAATCTAGTTTTGCAAATCTTTTAATAAATAAATACAAAAATCAAAAAAATTCGTATTCGGTGCCAGATATAACGAAATGTCGAGGGCCCAAGGCCCATCCATCCATCCTGCCACCTATCAAGGCCCCCATCTGGGCCGCCCGTCTCCGCCGCGCCCAAGCATCCCACCCACGATATCGGTTCGCCGGCCGGCCGGCTCCGGCGCACGCACGCGTCGCACCACGACCGCGCCTCCTTGGAGTTTCCTTTCCCCGCCGCCACGGCGAGGGGTGATGTCCGTGCGCGCGGTGCGCCCGCCCCCCCTCCGTACCCCGTGCGGCCCAGCTTAGGTGCACCAGAAAAAGCGACCCCGTCGGTTGGCGCCTCACCTCACCTCGCTCCAACCACCGGCGAGGAGGGGAGAATCAAAAGCGCGAAACCCACGCGAGGCGAGCGCGAGAGCGAGGGGAGTGGAGTGGAAGAGTGGAGGTGGCTGTGGACGAGGAGAGGGATGGGCTCGAACAGCCCGGTGGTGCCGGACCCGGTGCTGGGGCTCCACCTGCCGCTGCGCCACCCGGCCGCGCTCTCCCGCCGCGTCGCCATGGCGCGGGACGCCGCCGTCGTGCTCCGCCCCTGGCTCGTCGACCTCCTCCCGCTCCTCGTCGTCCTTCTCATCGCCGCCCACGTCCTCGCCCTCGTACGCCTCGTCCTCCCAGCTGCGCATGGCCGCCGCCGGTTAATTCGGGCTAAATCCGGGTGCCTTTTTCTTGTCCGTCGCAGGGGTACTGGATCTACAGGCTCGCCACGGACGGGTCCAGGCAGCCCGCGCGGAGCAAGAAGCACTAGGCGGCCGGCAGCGCTGCTCCGCCCTCCGATGTAAGCTCCGTCTCTTCTCCTTTTCATTCCCCCCATCTGGTTGTACTGTGTTGCTGTGAGGGATAGTCATTTTGAGAAATTGGTAACACGAGGAGGAGCAGTGTCACGAGTGGTTTGTGCGAAATCTGCAGAATTGTAGCTACTCGGCAGGTGCATGGAATGGTAAAATGTTACTCTTATGGTGAATCAAGTCACAATTGTACATTTTGGTCTGATTTCTCTTGTTGTTCTGGGTTCTGCTTCGATTTCTCTTTTTGTGTACTGACCTGTTGGGCAGCTTATGAATAAAAATTTCTTCTTACCTGACAATATATGGGGACCCTGGTTAGATATAGGATATTGGATAATGATTTGTTTTGGCTGGATATGTTTGGTAGATTAGGATTGATTTCTCCATTACTACTTTAATATGCAGGCTCTGGTCCTTATTAATTCTGAGTATCCATGTATTATCATTGAACATTTTATGCTTGATGATTGTTAACAACTTTACTTCATGAAAACCTGACATTTGATCTATGGATTCTAAGCTGCTGTTGAACTCTGCATGAACCATGGTGTATTCCAAACCTGGTGTACTCATCATTCTTAAGATTGATGTGAATGAACCACTAAACTTTGTAAAGATTAATTAAACATATCTGTGTAGACTTATTTTATGAATTAGATGAATTGGATCTTTTAGAGCTTCTCTACTACCTACTCATTTATTCTTTGTGGGCGCTACTTGTGCATTGTGCCATGAATAGTAGTTGGAAGTTTTATATCTAAGCACTAGTTTGATGCGTGTGTTATCAAGGTTTCAGTAAAGCTTTATTGGCTTACATTTATTTGACTATGGGGTGGTAGCGACTGCAAGCAAATTTTGAATATGTGTTTGTACTTCATTCATCTTTTGCCCTGTTCATGTTGTTGTTCTCTGCTCCCCCATATACTTTTGGTTTCCACTGCCCACTGCACATAAGTTTCAAGCCTTGTGCTGTTCATACTTCATACCTATTACCCATCTGTACTGAGGTTGAATTTATGACAATGAAAATTCTTGAGTCTCAACAAAATCTAATTTATAAGTTGTTTAGCTGATATGAATCTCACATCTTGTCCCAAACCTAACTCTGAGTCCGAGGCGTAACTAGAGTTAAGTTTTCCAACATACAACTATCTATCATGCCACTGCCACTCCAAAATTGATCATCCGTTGTTTCTTCAGCTGACATTGACAAAAGAAAGAAGGACAGAACCATTTCTTTAGCTTGTACAATATTTAAACTGTTAGGTTCAAATGATGGCAATGGCAATATGACATAAATTTTTTTGTCCTCAACATAACATTCTAACAAACTAAGATGGGGTGACTAAAACATTGGCAGCTTGTGTGCTACTAGTATATTTTATTTAGACAGCAAAACAACCTGCAGTGATGTCTTGCAATATTTATTCACTGGACATTTATAAAGAAGATAACTGTTTCTGACGAGCTGATCAGCTGATGACAAAAGCTTGTTTTTTTTTCTTCTGTGCATATATTACATTTTTCTTTTGAGACAACATTGAAGGGAAGAAACAACATTAATCTGTTCGCTTCTTTTGTTGGGTGTACTGGGTACAGACTCTGTTTATATATACCAGTAAAATGCCCATGCATTGCAATGGGCTAGGCCCATAAGACTGGGGATGGGCTGGGAGTGTGGATCGAGCATAAAGCACTAGATCCAATTGGTTTTTTCGTTAACCAACCGCTTTGCTTTTTTTTTCTGGTTTTTTTGGAGATTTGTGGAGGAGCTTACGGACGACTCCACATTTAAGTAGTAGAGAAATAGGACTTCACTTTCAACTAGTCATGGCCTTTATTGAAGGCATATAGGGTCACACTACCATCTAACCAAGGCAGGTGGCCTGCACGATGGCAGTGCCCACCACCTAGCCAATGTTCATGCCCAAACTTCGTACAGACGCAGTCTACACTCTACAGCAACCATAACTAGTGACTTTGTGTAGTCTGTTAATTGATACGTTAGCACAAATGCCTTTTTTTATTACTGCTTCAATTCTCCTATTGCTCCCGTCTAACAGAGAGATGACAGTTTAACTGTCACCTGTTATTTTTTAGATGTGAGAACCTTTTCAGTAGATTTATCATTAAGAATACTTTCATGCCATTATATTTTTAATAATTTCTACTAGGATATAAAAAAAAATCAATTGTCAAAGGTGTGTATTGGGTACCATACTAATGTCTAAAATGGAAGGTAAAAAATATTAATGTCTGTGCTATGGCGTCTTTTGCGTGACTGTCCTCGTTCTGAGTTATTACTATGCTCACCTTACAGGTGAAACATCTCTTTCTCTTCCTGCATTTCATCTGTTGCACGGAATAGCATTTAGTAAACTCACTAGAACCGGAAAGCTGAAATTTTGAATGGCCCCAAAGTTCCTGTAGTAATTTTCAAATGTCATAAGCAAGCTGTTTGATACTTGAAACCAACTGGGTTCATCCATTTTGTTGCAGGTTTCCTGAATGTTTTCCATTTAGATCTGGCATCCTCTGCTTGTTGATCTCCAAAGGTTTCCAATGTGAAGTGATGGTGTGGAGAACTCGTGAAAGGGCTAGAAACGGAACCAGTCTCTTCCAGTGATTTTTGTTCAGATGTTGGTTTCAAAAGTGACGTTAGCTGAATACTCCTATGTGAAAAGAGGACCTTATGATCATAAATAGTTGTTGAAAAGGTTTGTCATTAGTTGATCTTTCATGTAAAGACCAGTAGCAGGTAGACAAGTGTTGTCATTTCTCTCTGATTGGTGTGGACATCTTTTGAGCAACTTTTTCTTTGCTCGACCCAGATACAGGCGAACCTTCAGGCCCCATGCTTCTATCTTGTCTGAAGAACACAAATGCAAATAAGTAACTGAAGATTCCACATGAGCCATGCCTCTGCAAACCTGCTTGCCTGACGCTCATGTACACACCTTGGTGGCTATTTTGCAGCCCAGATCAGCATACCATTACCAGATGTTTCTAACGCGATTTGAAGTGTTCTTATCTGAACCCTAGTGTCGGCATCCCATTTGGTAGCTCTTTACACCTGCTATGAACTTTTAATTTCCAGCACATACCCAGTTCAAAATAAAGAAGATTAAAAAGATCACACACAAAGGCGTGAGAACAAGACATGCCCAACCGTGTCGCCTTTTCTCGTGGGGCGGCACGAACAAAATGGTACAGAACACAAAGCAGATCAGATGCACGATGCTTCTGATCTTCAGCAACATTCTGATCTTCAGAAGAATGACAGGAGAATGAGAATATCATGCTTTCAGCTGTCCAATCCCCCATATGAATATAACAAAACGAACCAAAGAGGCAGAGGGATTCTCACAGCACATATATGTATGACATTCAGAATCAATGTCTTTTTGCCATCAGAAGAAAAAAAAAGGGTAAAGCTTAGGGCCAACTAATCACAACCACATAGGCCCCCCAATGACAGTATGAGACGCTCCGTTGAGTCATGATATACTAATTAATCGACACATGATATGTTCACATCAAAGATGGGTCTGAAGAACAATGGGGTGTCGCCGTTCAACTAGCGGCAGATGATGCAGAGAACCACCGCGATGATTATGATCAGGATGAGGAGTGGAAGCGAGATGATCAGCACGAACTCCATTATTCAGCTCTCCCTGCAAATCAAACCAAAATTTGTAATTTTCTTCTTGTCATGCCTAGCCAATACCAAAATGCCTCTATAAAGAACAGCAGAATACTACCATCCTGGTAAATTTTTTTTGTACTTATATGTTCGAAAACTTGTAATATGAGGGAGCTCCAGCCATAGGTTTGCGATTTGCAAAGTTGTATGGCACAGTGAATTTATTCACATAAAAATACATTTCTTTTCTTCAGAAGACATATCAATGGGTGAATAAACCGTGTAAATGTGGTATGATTGAGTGAAAAGGGCAAGAGCTCTGCCTCATTCATTAAAGAGAGGAAAATGAGCTAGGGTACAGAGAAAGGGAGGGGGTGGAAGCTTCCTCACACAGGCCGAGTCACACGCCTCGCTCTCAAGGCAGCAAAACCGCATGAGACACGGGAAGGAGGAGAAGATGTGCGATTACATGAAAGTCACACTTGCACACCATAATCCATCAAATCAACATTTGTTCTTGGAATCAATGCGAGTGAGGAGATAAATCTCACCGAATTTCTCAAGGATTTCTTAACTTCTAGCACATAAAACTGATTTTCGTTGTTCGAGAAATAACTGGAGCACCGAATGCTTAGAGAAGGGCGCGATCACTCCATTTGTTGCAAAGATGAAAAAAGGGGTCATTTCCAACACTACATCATTCCAGATCAATGTAATATGCAGGCTAGTAGCCTTTTGGGTGAAACATATGTTGAGCATTCTAGAATGAGTACCAAAAATTCCAATATGAGGGAATTTAACACAGAGCAGAAGATTGAAGGAGATAGATAGGTCCACTAATGGTTGCTTCTTGAATTTGGCTAAGATCAGAACAGTAGTAACGTCATAGTTTCATCAGCAAAATGTATAGGTAAACACTAGGTGCTTCTGCTGCTGGGGTAGTATCTGCCCATGTTACAAGTACTACTAGTACTAGCTGGAAACAGTTGGATCCAATTCCAATTAGATAATACTAAGCCACATCTCACTCTTTGACTATAGACGACTCCACAAGTCAACAGATGAATCTTGAAACTTGCTCTACCACTATTGAAAGCTACAGCTCTTGGTTTCTCAACCACTCCATTTACTAAAGAATTACTGTATTTTCAATGTATCCTTTTCTTCGAGCAAAAAAAAAAACTCAGAGCAAGCATGAGTAGTCTCAAATGTCAAATCTACTCGAGCTAATTAACCAGCTAGATTAAACAGATGCTTCCGATTAATTAATACGAAATCTACCCGATGAAATGAAAAGTATAGCGCATCAGTAGTTCAGTACAACAGCCAGTCTTGATTTAGCGAGGAGGGGCATAGATATCACAGAGATGCACAGTCGCAGAGCTAGCTACAACATTAGCAAGATCGAATCAACCTGGGAAGAGTGAGATTCCAAGGGAAGATCGAATCAACAGCTCACGGGCCATGGCGAGGATCGAGCTTGATCGAGTGGAGCACAGCAAGTGTCCTTAGATAGGTTCACGCTTGGGGAGTATGATGGATGCAGAGGCAGTAGTACGTGCGTACCTGCAGCAGCTAGCGCCTGAGCGAATCGATCGGCAGATGGTCGATCCCTCTTCTTGGGCGGCGTCCTTCCCTGCTGCTGCTGCAGTTACTCCTGACGATGATGGCGATGGCGATGTGGAAGGGAAGGGACGGTAAGGGTGCGGAAATGGCCGGCTCGGGAATCGGGTGGTGGGGTGCGAGGCAGGGGAGGGGAAGGAAGAAGAGACCAAAACTAAAAAAGAAAAACGCGTGCCACGTGGCGGCCGGTGCCCAAGTTGAATGCACGCAGCGAGGGGTATATATTAAGATGGGACCATATATTTATCAAATATTTTTAAAAAAATCTATCAAATAATTTTTTTTATATTTAATACTTAAGATACGAACCATTAAATACCGTTATATATATTTATGAGAACTCGTAAATCAATCATACTGATAATAATTTTCTATGATACTAAATCGTTTTTATTACTGATAATAATTCTATGATACTGGATCGTTTCTATTATTGATAATAATTCTAATAGTAAAATAGTATATAAGTTAAAACTACCATAAAGATACTTGTGTGACGATATTCTAGGCATATGTTTGGTTCATTTTCTTTACGCACGCGCATGGTAGAAACATATCATGCAGTACGCACGCTTGGAATCGATGCCTTTCGCGTTAAATAACCAACAGGAAAAAGAAGGAAGAACAAATGGACGACATAAAGGCCTGGTTTCAGTGCACTAACCACACCAGGCCAAAGAAGAAGAAGACGTGTTTGTCACTCACTGTGCCCAACAAACGGACGGGCTGCAAAATCATGTGATGCATCACACTTGACAAATACGGAGTATGTAGTCTACTACGTATACTAGATAAAAATTCATTAATTTCTTCTAGTAGTCCTCCTGCCATGCGTGCATGCATCTATCCTGGTTTGTCGAGGCCAGCTAGCGGCAGATCACGCAGAGGACGATGGCGACGATTATGATGAGCGCCAGCAGCGGCAGCGATATCACCAGCACCAGCTCCATGATCTTCTTGCCGTCTCAAACACTGCAAGAGAGAAAGTAGCTACATCAGATAGTAGCTTATAATTTTTTATACATATCCTCACGTACTACGTATTATGTACGTGTATATAGCCTGCAAGAAACACAAATCAAGCATGTCAATCCCACTCTATCCGAATAGTTAACGCTCACGCTCATAGTTAACCACCATACAAGTGCTAACCATGGTATAAATTAAACATAGAGTACGTGGCTTAAGAAAACAGAAATTAAAGCTTCTCCTTCTAAATAGAAATTAAAATATATATCTACAGAGATCTGTGGAGACTCGTATAGCAAAAACGCAAATACATATATAAAACATGCTATTGATAAAGGAATTAATATTTAATCGAGCATGTACCTGATCGATGTGAGAGATCGGCTGATGGGCGAGCGAGATCGTTGTGGAGAATTGGAGATGGCCCGGCCGGCCGGAGCTGGGCGTCGGTTATAAGTAGCGGGAGGAGAACCTGGTGCGGATTTTCGCAGCGAAAAAGCTGGAGCGTGACACGTAGTGCAGGGAGCATCTGAGCAGCTAATCCGCCTGGCACGTAAGGCACCCTTTGCAGCACCTTTGTAACTTGCGCAGTTATGCTTATCGGCGACACACGAGATGAATCATCAGTGGATGATTAATTAAATATTAATTATTATAAACTTAAAAAATAGATTTATTTAATTTTTAGAGAAACTTTTATACATAATTTTTTTAAAAAAATAGTACCGTTTAGTACACGTCAACAAGAAAGTAGCATGATTAATTAAATATTAGTTATTACAAACTTAAAAAAATTTATTTGCTTTTAAAAAAAATTTTATATAGAATTTTTTTAAAAAAATCTCGTTTAATATTTAAAAAACATACTTACGAAAAACGAGATAATACACTTAAGCCAAAACGCTACCTTTCGAATCGGCTCAATGAGCTGAGCTTATTTTGGCACATAAAACGAGATAAGTCATTAACGTATAATTAATTAATTATTAATTATTATAAATTTAAAAAATAGATTTATTTGATTTTTTAAAGCAACTTGTATATAAAATGTTTTCGCACAAAACATAACATTTAGTAGTTTAAAAAACATACTAATAGAACCTAAGGAAATATTCCAACCATTAAGCCCTTTGGAACCCACCCTAAGCCGTTTGGCTCGTGGTGCTCGTGTGGCCACGACAAGTGTCGTGTGCTCCTAGCTAGCGCTGTCCGCGAGAGTAAACACTGTTTGGATTAGGGAGCGCGCACTGGACGGCGCGTAATTGGTCGGTCGGGAGAGACGTCACGAGTCATTATGGCCTAGCTCCATCTCGATCGCTCCATGCTCTTCGTTCTTTTCTTTTCGAACGAGTGATCCTGAATTCTCATCTAGTAGTACTACATCTGCAGTGTCGGTCTATCCAACCCGCACGTGTAAAGTTCTTTCTTTTTTGTGCGTGCGTGCGTACGTGTGACATTTGCCGGATGTGAACAGGTTCAGAGGTGTGCCAAACAGTTAACGAGTTCCTCTTATTTCTTTTTAAAAAAACAAAGATGGTATCTTATGCCTGACTTATATTAAATAAAATAAGATTAGTACCATAAAAAAAGAAAAATTACAGTGGCTACTAATTATTCACTCGGATCGTAAATATTTGATGTTTAGAATAATATTTATTCAAAATTTTAAAACTTTAGCCACCAATAAACTCACAAATACTTTGTTTAAAAACAAGAAAAATAATTGATATATATATATATATATATGTGTGTCTTAAAAAATACTATCGTGTACCATAAAATGGGACCACTTATTGGTCAGACGTTTAAAAATTTTGAATCACAAATCAATAATGACAACTCAAAAGTGCAACTTAAAACTCACTTTTTCTGTCCCGAATCTCAAAGTTCCATCCAACGGCCAGAGTTGTTATTTGACAGAATCCAAAATATCAAACGTTTGGTCAATAGTAAATCTGCCATAAAATTGATCGCCAAAGTCTAAAAAGTTTAACCATATATATTTTTTCTAATCTAACCATCGAATATTTATGACCGGCTGGGAGTAGTTCATTTCGGTCAATATTTGGGCCAGATTTCTGTAGAACATGGGCCGTACACAGGTGCAGAAAAAAATCCAAATTCACACACTCACGGCCTAATAAGAAAAATCAAAGCCCACAAACACTCGGCCCACTTCGCCGTCACTCCCCACCCCACTGCCCCCCCCCCCCCCCCCTTAAAATCCCTTCCTCAAAGCGCCGCCCACACAAAAACCCCCGTCGCCGCCGCCGCCGACGACGATAAGCCGGCCTCCTCCTATGCTCCTCGCCGCCGCGGCCGGCCAGCGCCGGTGAGCGCGACCGATGCCGGTGGCCCAGCTCGAGATGGATCCCGAGCTCTACTCGCCCTCCCCGCCATGAGACCCTGCCCCCTCCTCGGATGCCCTTCCGACCGCGCCTCCCGCTCCGCCTCCTCCTGCCTCACCTCCGGCGCCACTGCTCTCCCTGCTCGCCCTTTCCTGTATGGAGGCCGCTCTCGTATTATGTCTCGACAGCGATGGCCGACGCAGAGGTGACGGAGTCTGAAGAGGACGCGGTGGCTGTTGGCAGGGACACTCGAGTCCCTCCCTCCATTGGCGGGATAGCACGGGGAGCGCCTAGGATTGGCTGCAAGGGCTGGGCGGTTGGGGAGGACGAGGAGGAGCTCGAGAGGGAGGCCTCCGTTGTCGCGCGGATCGAGCTCAGCCATGAGCTGCTGCGGGAGAGGAGGTGGCGGGAGATGCGGGCATGCTTGGCGCAGCTGGTGAGCGAGCAAGGTGAGCGTGATGAATTTTCCCGTTTCTGATTAGCGATCATTATATGCTCTTAGTCATGTGGTAGCTGAAAAGCTTTTGGTTATTGGCGTGAGGCGGCATAGAAACTGTATCAGTACTTTTGATTGATATGAATGTATGGCACATATTATTATAATGTTATTCCGGAGTCATGATCATTAGCATGTAAAACAGTAAGAAAAAGGTCGAAAGCAATGTACAAATAGTTGGCCGTTGGGTAGCATATTTGGTGAAGTATTATTAGTTTATCACTGTTGTGCGTTTTCAAAAGATCTCTATACATATAACAAACTAGCAACATAAAAATCTTCACATTTAATCTTATTGCGCTTCCTACTGTAGGATCTGGGTCTGCGCCTACCCTCTGTGACATCTTGTGGAACAGATTCAGAGAGTGTGATTCCAACAGTTCTGTGTGGGATGCTCTAGCAAATTGTTATGCTAGAGCTCAGATGGTTCCTGATGCCCTATACGTTCTTAGTAAAATGAGCAGCCTAAACATGCAAATCTCGGTATTCACCTACGACAGTTTATTGCACAGCTTAAGGATGACAGACATGGCATTGGAGCTTTTTGAAGAAATGAAGTCGTGTGGTGTCTCTCCCAGTGAATATTCACATAGTATTGTCGTTGATGGCCTCTGTAAGCAAGATAAGGTTGGAGAAGCTTTATCTTTCCTTCAGGATGCTAGGAAGGAGGGAAAGTTTAAACCCTTGGGAATGACCTTTAACATCCTTATGTCTGCATTGTGCAATTGGGGGTATGTTCAGGCTGCAAAATCATTTTTATGTCTGATGCTCAAATATGGATTAATCCCTGACAGGTATACCTTTTCTACTCTTATACACGGTCTATGTAAAGTAGGTTCCATGGAGGAAGCATTGGATCTTTTTGAGAGAGCGACAAAAGAAGGAATGGAACTTGAGATCGTGACCTACAATAGCCTTATTAATGGGTACCGATTGCTTGGTTTAACAAGAGAAATTCCTAAAATCATTCAGATGATGAGAGGCCAAGGCATTGAACCTGACCTTGTTACTTATACTATACTTATTGCTGGTCACTGCGAAAGTGGTGATGTTGAAGAAGGAATGAAGATTAGGAATGATATCCTAGACCAAGGTTTGCAGTTGAATATTGTGACATATAGTGTCCTTCTCAATGCTCTCTTCAAAAAAAGGTTGTTCTATGAAATTGACAACCTACTTGGCGAGATATACAATATCGGTTTGGATATGGATGTTGTCGCATATTCCATCCTCATCCATGGGTATTGCAAGCTAGGGGAAATTGAAAGAGCTCTTCAAGTGTGTAATGTGATGTGCAGTTCTCAGAGGGTAATGCCAACATCACTGAACCATTTGTCTATTCTTCTAGGGCTTTGCAAGAAAGGATTGTTAGTTGAAGCAAGGTGGTATTTGGAAAACGTAGCTAGAAAATATCAGCCAACTGATGTAGTGTTCTATAATGTCGTCATTGATGGTTATGCAAAAATGGGTGATATTGTTAATGCTGTTCGTTTGTATGATCAGATAACTGTAGCTGGTATGCACCCAACCATTGTCACATGCAATTCTCTTCTATATGGGTATTGTAAAATTGGGGATCTGCAACTTGCAGAGAGCTATTTTAGGGCTATTCAGCTAAGTGGACTTCTACCAACAGCAGTGACATACACTACCTTGATGGATGCACTCTCTGAAGTTGGAGAAGTTAATACCATGCTAAGTCTTTTTGATGAAATGATTGTGAAGAGGGTCAAGGCAAATGCAGTAACTTACAGTGTTGTTATTAAAGGACTTTGTAAGCAGCTCAGATTCGATGAGGCTATCAATGTTCTCAGGGATATGGATCGAGAAGGTATTAATGCTGACCCAATAACTTACAATACCCTTATACAAGGTTTCTGTGAAGCAGAAAACGTTCAGATGGCTTTCCACATACATGACATTATGTTATGCCGTGGCCTTGTGCCGACACCTGTTACTTATAACTTGCTTGTTAATGTGCTGTGCTTGAAGGGAAAAGTTATTCAAGCAGAAATACTTTTGGAGTCCCTCAGAGAAAAGGGCATTAAGTTGAGAAAATTTGCCTACACAGCACTTATCAAAGCTCAGTGCGCAAAAGGAATGCCTACCAATGCTGTTTTGTTAGTTGGTAAGCTTCTAGATGCAGGGTTTGAAGCTTCTGTCAAAGATTTCAGTGCAGCAATCAATCGACTTTGCAAAAGACAATTTGCCAAAGAAGCCTTCATGTTTGTCCCGATTATGTTATCTGTTAGCATTTACCCAGATACTCAAATATATTGTGTGCTAGGCAGAGCTCTGCAGAAAAGTAACGAGCCTGTCTATCTACCCATATTAAATGCACTTGCTGTCAAAACTGGTATTTAATACCTTGAGCATGTGAGTACTATTGTGTTATCGCTTTTACTTTTAGTGTACATTACTACAGTACATTGAATGACTAATTCATATTGTACTTTTCTGTTCATGTTTGGGGTAATACAGGTTTTAAAGGTGCTCTGTCCTTCACTCCTTGTGTCTGGTTAATCGACAATTGAGGACAATATTGGCCCAGGGAACCACAAGATCCATATGTTGTGCCAAAGGGTAAGATTAAATCAACTTTTTTATATTGAATCACGTGATCAGAATATCCGCATCAAGAAGTTTAAAATCCCAAGACTATATTTAAAATTCTGTTTGTCCTCTTTTGGCAGTGCCTGGCCTGAGTACATGTCATATGGTGATCTTTTTAGCTGAATCTGCAATGATGAATATTTCTTAGGTAACTGATGGTCTGTCCAGTGTTTTGTTTGAAAGATAACCATGTACTTGTTATGTCTTTTGAATTTGGAGTAATATTAGTATTGCTAAGTTTTGTTGGCTTGTCCACTATTGGAACTTAGTTGTTGCGTTTTTCATCCTTGTTTGCATGTTTATATCAATATATGTAAGGTACATGTTTAGGAAGACAAATATCCAAAGCAGCTGAGTCTGGATACAAACAAGTTCTTGTTTGCTCTTACCCAGCCAACAAAACATATGTGTGAAATGACTTGTTTTGTTCAAAGCTCTTAACTTGGGTTAGTCATTCTTTAAGCCTTACAATTTACATCATGGAATTTGTGCAACGATGAAGCTGTCTCTGTGCAGCACTAATTTGGAGATCCAAGAATACTAATGTGCTTACTCTTGGTGTAGGTCAAATATATTTGTTCTTGTTTGATCTGAGTTTCATGTGTGTTGCTTGGTAGGATTGCTACAATTTCTTAGCGATGAAGACTTGTTTTGTTCGTTGTCTATATCTAAATACCATCAACATTACTATACAAGAGCATAGTTGGTTCATTGTCTATATCTAAACTCACAACTCAATATCTAGAATCCTACCATATAGTTGTTTTGTTGGCATAAATCCTTGCTTGACAATTATCATGTGTACAAACATCAAAATTTCATTTATGTATTCTTGCAATCAAAAGAATGGTGAAAGAATGCTAGGTGTCACCTTTTGTCTTGTCATTTTATTCTCACTCGGTGTCGAATATATGTCCACTATGGCACTGTCAATAAGCAGAGTTTGGTAGTCCTGTCATACTTTCTGAAGAGTGCTTTGTTCTCTCATTCTCAGATCCATCAATGAGGCAGATAGGCAGATGGCATTAAGGTGAACTGTCACCGTCAGCCATCCATGGCTCGTCGGTGGACGGAGCAACAGAGCAATCAAGAAAGTAACATGAATGTACTAGTTGTAGAGAGGCCATGGAACCAATTAAGTGTCACCTGGTGCTGACTGGAGGTACGGATTCGTTAACTGTTTCAATCTATCCTGTGCTGATAACATTGAGAAATCACTGGCCTGTGGTGCAGGTCATGGAATGTGAAATTCTGACGTAGAGATGCCACCCCGGTTGAACTTCAGCCATGTAACGATGAATTTTTGGTCATTGAATGGTCACTGTGTGGGCATCACTGAAAACCAAGTTGATCAGAGGGGATCCATGAAGCATGAAAACCTCCTACTTGTCGGATGGAAGAGGACAAGGATGAGGCTAGCCATCCCAGTCTCCCACTGAAGGGCATCTTGTCAGGTGGCCCCGCCCCCAGGATCTCTAGTCTAAGCCCCAGAGATCTCTTCTACCAAGCTAGCATCTTCTGAGATCTCTGTTAGCATCTGTTGCGTGACCGAAAGCCAGAACTTCAGGGCTTGGTAGAATGGTAGATGGCTACCCTTGTTCTGTTGTTTTTTTGTCCTTCATGTGCTTTAGTCATTTTCCACCATGGGATACCAGCGATTCCCTCTTTATGTAGTTTGTCTAGCTTGCATTTCACAGTTACGCGTTTGTAATCAGATCATGATTATTAGTCAAAAACAATAGCACTTTGTATTAAGATGTACAGAATTCATGATGTAGCCAACTGCATGTGTATGTCCAATGAATAGGCAACAGCTCAGGTTTGCCATCAGTCCTGAAGAGAATTGACACTGTCTTTACTTGAGAACATTGTAAACCTGGTCACCACTTTTGTGAACCTTCAGCTGAGTGAATTGACGTCACTTACAGTCTTCACCTTAACTTTTTCCTTTTTTACAGGAAAGAGCCAGGATTTGGAAGCTAGAGGGTGTTGTCTATGCAAGAAGTACAACGCGTGTGCATTCGTGGCATGGTGCCAAAATGTTGAGCTGATGCCCAACACGCTCAAGGACGATGTGCTAGAGGACAACCGGATAAAGCCCTCCACTGTTGATCATCTGTAGCAAGAGGGATAGTGACACTTGACCAAGGTAAAAATGAAGAACGGTAAGCCAATCTGCCGGTCTGTCCTCTGCATTTGTCACTTTATTCTACTCATGGCAGGTTAAATTTGTACCAATTTTTCTCAATGGCCAGGAATGGATCTACGGTGTACTAGCAGAGCAGACATCTAGGTGGACGGCATTTCTGCCTGAACACGCATCACCAGCAGCAGAAGCAGATCAAAATTGCCAGTTTCAGAAGGCAAGGGTGGAGCAGAATCATGGGCCAGGTGCTGCAGCACCGGCATACGCTTTCGCTTCATCACTCTGCTCTGTTGCTGCCTGCTGCTGTTTTGCCTTCCACCAATGGAAAACCTGGAGGAACCGAAGCGGCAGCCTGTCGTTGTTGGCGAAAGCTGCGGCAAGAGGATGGCAGATGAAGAAAGGTGAGGTACTGGCCCTCTGTCTACTACTCGTGCGGTGCCTCCGAAACCTGGGAGAACATTAGTACGTACGCACAGGATGTGTCAGTTGCGTCTATTTTGTTTTTGTAGGTGACACTGGCATTATACTAGAGATTTTATGGTAATTGATAGTACCGATAGGTGCCAAAAGCTTTAAGCAGAAAATTTGGCATATCCCGGTTCTTCCTCAGAGCAACTTCAAAAGTATACCCAAATCTGGCTCTCTAAATGTCCATATGGCTAGCTAGCCAAAAAAAATCACTCTCCGTATTATCTTTGTACTTCAACCACCTCTCTATTTAGGTTTTTCAATCTGACAATGGGTCGTGGGCGTTAGCCTCAATTTCTCTTCTTCTTTCCCGTTCTTTAGGCTCGTCGGAGTTAGGAGGCGGCGTCGGCCGGGGAGGGCAGGCGCGTCGGAGGTAGGGGACAGCACTGGCCAGGAGAGGGCAAGCGCGGTCGGCTAGGAGGCGCCTGACGGCCGGGGCGGAGATGGCGAGCGCATGGGGCGGTGGCGGGCACGGCGAGCGCGGAGGGCGGCGTGGCAGGCGGCGGTAGCCGGGGACGCGCGCAGTTGAAAGGCGATGGTGTCGGCAGAAAGCCCTCGACGCGCAGGAGCTAGTGGGGTAGGGTTTTTTCACGTGGGTCCCATAGATGGTCGATGAATTTGGTTGGTCAAATTTGGTCAGGCAAGAAACTCCTTTGACTAGCCAGATAGGCAGGCGACTAGCCAGATAGGTAGGCAAGTGGGATGGTATTTTTTTTGGAGTCTATTTTTTTTACAAACTTGTCAGATTTTAGCTTGATAAGCCAAATAGCTATTTTTTAAAGTTGCTCTCAGAGTTATAAAATCACCTTATACGACTAACTGTAGAGAGTGTATTTGTGTTTCAGGGTCTCTTAGGACCAGATTTCGCAAAACCTATCAAATTGCCAACCGGTTATCGCAGGTATGGCTCGAATTTCGTCCAGATCTATCGAATTTTACTGATTCGCACGCCGTCCATGATGTCAATATCCGAGCGGTTATCGTCAGTTTTGCGAACCTGCTCGTGACGCCGGAACTTTCTTACATTTGGTTGCAAATCGCCTCTTTTATGATTGCAGCGGATCAGTAAGATCTCGTGGCCGATGTGGACCTCATGTTCGCGGGTGGCGCCGTGCTGTCTCGTGGAGGCTGAATCGGTGTAAGACGGTGCAGGCACGCATCGCTGGACGCCACGCTTTCTGTCGCGCGGTCGCCAGTGCCGGAGCCCAACCCCGCCGCTTGCTCGTGTTTGCGTGGCATTGGTTGCTGCTGGTTGGTTAGCAGGACACAGCCACACAGGGGCCAGTGTTTTGCGATTGATGGGATGGGAAAGACTTAATTTTTTGGAAACGCCGTATAAACACAGCTGCGACGGCGCCTTGCATATGGGTACCACTAGGGCGCTCATGCCCCAACGGTAGGGCCTTATGGGGAAAGAGCCTAGCCCAATAGAGACAGCACACCCTCACTTTAAGCGCATCTATGTATCATATATACGTACGCACATTTATTCCATAAACACATACTTTATCTCTATAAGTATCTCTGAAAAACTTAATTAAGAGGTGCTCCCTTGATATAAAAATATAGGATGTCCTTATTTTTCATAAGGTCAATATTCGTAACATTTGATTAAAGACATATTTGATAGGCTTTAATTCCTAAACTATAGAGCTACCCAAACCTCGCTCTACCCCTCTAGTTTATTTTTTTCAGATTACTCTAGCCCACTCTATTCTATTTTTTGGTGGAGCTAAACCGTTTGGTTGGGCTTCAGCTCTAGAAGAGGTGGATCTGGGAGGTGAAGCCCTGCCAAACATGCCCTTATTATTATTAGACTAACAATATATATATATATATATATATATATATATATATATATATATATATATATATATATATTACATTACGCGTGTTATATCATTATATTAATATTTGAAAATATACTTTTATATTATATTAATTTCATAGTTATTGATAATACATTATAAAAGTAATTAAGGGTCAAAATATACTATTAGAAACCATGTCAATAACATGCACGTATTATATTTTTGTACAGAGGTAAGTCTATGTGATGGTCTGCTAAACAGTAATACTCCCTTCAGTAATAAATATTTGATGTTTAGAATAAAATTCGGTCAAACTTTTAAGACTTTGATTGAATCATAAATAAACTTGTATAAAGGTTTGACCAATTATTGTTCTAAATGTTAAATATTGATGACCAGAGGGAGTAATATTATTGTTGAGTTCAAACTCTACTTATGTGTACCCGTAGTTGGTTCAGGGGTTGGACACTATCTCGAAGACTTAAAAGAAAATAAAATTCATCTTTGGCCTCATTTTCCCCATACTTTACGGATGATTACATCATGATCATGCTAACTTGTTCATAATTGATCAAATTTATGTCTCCGATATTACTAACCTCAGATAAAACATGAAAGCTGATTAAACTTATCATGAAATTTCATGGCAAGATTTTTAGAAAAGAGAAAATTCCTTGTGCACACCTGAAAACTTACACAATCACTTCTATGCACTTGAAATTTACTCTATCCCTTGTGTGCCCTCGAAATTTCGCTTTGATCCCTCCCATGCCCGCCCCTCCCATTAGGTTTCTGTTAGATTTCTGAGTGCATACATAATTTAGCTTGTTAGTTTTTTAAAAAGACCAAAATGCCCATGGTAACCCTAAGTAACCAGCCACACCTTCAATCCCCATTTGTCTCCCTATCGCATCACATGCGCGAGGTCACTTGCGTTCCCGTCGCTGGTGTCGAAGGCAGCTCTTGGCGGCGGCGGCTACCTGCGACTCCTCTCCCCGCTTTCCCAAGCTCTCCCGTGCCTAGCCCCCGATCTCCTGTCCTCAGGCCCCGAGCCCCCATGGCGGCGGCGGTTTCTGGCCCTGGCCCCCAAGCTCTTGGCCGGTGACTACGGGCCCTGGCCACAGAGCTCCAGAAGGTGGCAGCGTCTACCGGCCCTCGGCGCCCGAGGTCAAGGCAGCAGCGGCTACCAGGCCCGGCCCCCGTGCTCTAGGAGGCGGCGGCGGCTACTTTCCCCGATGGCCGAGCTCCAGGTGTCTACCCGCCTGAGCTCCCGGCAGCGATAGGCCCCCGATCTCCTGCCCCGACACCTGAGCTCCAGGCGGCGGTGATGAGTACCATCCCCGGCCCCCAAGCTCCCAATGGCGTTGGCGGCTCCCATCCCCAGTGCCTTGGCGGCTACCATCGGCCACCGAGCTCCTATCCCCCGTGGCTTTCATCCCTCAACCTCCGATCCTAGTAGATTGATTTCTTCCCTTGTTTACAAATTGTGCAGAAGTGCCTAAATTGCCTTAAATCACTAGCTTCTAAATGTTTACTTTGTTCTCAAAAGTTAGGAAGATTGGATGCAGTAATTTGTAGAATTCAATTTAACTCGGGGAAATTACATTCAACATTGCTTATCTTGATTCCTTCTTTGGTTCAATTGGGGTGGGTAAATGCACACACTTGGGCCAGAAAAAGGGAAGCCAGAGCAGTGGAGGCTTGAATGGCGGATTCAAGGCTTAGCACCCTTTTTTTATCCATTGTCTAGTACTAATCTTGTATTTTCAGCTAGCTATATCATAGTTATGTACTAAATTTGTTATTCAAAATTTATTTTAACTTTTCTATGCACTAATTATTTAGTATCATAAAACACACATGATGCACTCATGAATAATATTTTAATCTTTATCAAGAGCTCTCCACTGCTAACTATATGGTCCAATTTCAGTTTGTCCATTCTCAAGGGCATAATGGATATTTCTAAGCAAAGTAATCTCCAAACTGTAGGAAACTTAACAGGAGAGGGTATAAAAGGGATCAAACCGAAATTTTAAAGGCACACTATAGTAAATTTCAGGTACATAGAAGAGATTGTATAAGTTTTTAGGTGTACATAAAAAATTTTCTTGAGAGAAAATAAGATATACCCAGCCTATACATCCAACTGGATGTACATGGCCAATCATGGTAAGATAGGGTGTTCATAATTGAAACATAGTGTTGCTGATTAATTTGGTGTTCAATCTTTTGGCGGACATTCAGCGTACGTGCGCTAGTCCACGTGTATGTATAGTATCGTCTGTATTTATAGTGTGTTTTGCAAAAAAGAAAAAAAAGGAACTACTTTTCCTCTCTTACGCGCTTCACCCACAGACTGAATTCTCTACGATCATAAACCTTACGTGCTAATAAACAGATCCACCGAACTTGCATACATGTCAACTCTAGATAAACCATTATTGTTGGGAGGAGCGCGACAACTCACGAGAGTCCCCCATACCGCACGCCGTGGACCGGCTCACGACGACGCACAAAGTCAGACCACCACTCAGCCGCTCGCTGCTCTATCGTCCACCGCGTTGGTCGCACTAGCGCGCGACACCTCGCCCACGTTCCGCCGCGCGCTGGCTGGCTGGCTGGCTGGCCCTGCATCCCACCGAGAAAAACCCCGAAATGGAACGTGAGTTTGCTCCCCTCGCGCGGCTAGCTGCATCCCAGCCGCGCGGCCGGGCAGCTCGCGCGTTGTCGCGGCCGGTGCGAACGCGCGTCGTGATCCCTTGGGTTATTAGTTCGGGTAGCTGGTTGGTTGGTTGGTTGCACGTCCAATTGCACGTTTTTGATAGGGATCAGGTGCTACCTTAGACAGTAGACTAGCTTAGAACATGTTTATCGATGCTTTGCACCGACAATAAAACTATAGGGTTACTCGGCGAGGGTGAATTCGGTGGATTGCAGAGGAACACAGGAGAATTATACTGGTTCAGGCCCTCAAGATGAGGTAATACCCTACGTCCAGTTGAGGTGTTATTCCTCTGAAGTATATGGGGATCGGTGATCCGGTTGTTCTTGTTGTGCTTGCCCTGAGGGGCGCCCTGCCTCCCTTTATATACTAGGGGACATGGGTACATGATAAGCATCCTGGTCGGATACAACTAAGGGATTTCCTTCTTAGAGATAGAATCCTATCCGACTAAGACTTTGTTTCCTTATTATCCAAGGTACAGCCTATCAGGTGCTATCTTATCTCTAATTACATGGTCCGGCCCATCCTCTATCCGAGTGGCCTATGTACTGGTAATGAGGTACCCGGGGCCTATGGCCTCCACAGTAGCCCCTGAGACCTTCATAGTTAAGTCACAGCTGATGCCAAGTGCTCATCCTCCTCAATGAATGTGGCCCGAGTGCGATGCGCCCGAGTAAGTCTTCTCCCGAGTCCTGCTTTATGTCAGCTGGCAGCGAGATTATGAAGGGCTTCATGTAGATATATGAATAGTGTGCGCCGAATAGGCGCACCTATTAGGTGTAGCCCCCGACTTTGTGCTTAATTGTGAAGACAATTAAGCATAAAGTCCGAGATCTTTAACCTAGAAGTCTTTCCCGAGTAGATTACTACAGGTATTTGTGACTCTTCGGTATCATGTCAACCGGAATAAACCTTATAGTCCTGCCGAGTAGAAGACTACTCGTATGTAGGACTCTTCGACTTCATGTCAGTCGGAATATGAGTTCATAGTCTTTTCCGAGTGGCATCCCACTCAAAAGTTAGACTCTTCCACATCATGTCAGCAGGAATGAGGATTTATAGTCTCTCCCGAGTAGTGCACTACTCGAAAGTTAGACTCTTCAGCGTCATGTCGGCTGGAATAATGTTGCTCATGGCAACTGGTGGCCACGCATGTAGGCCGAGTACCACTCAATGAAAATAAATCCATTGCGTGGTCAGGTGTACTCGAGAAAGATACCTGCATCCCCAATTTTAATGAAGACCAGCTTGGGATCCTTATAAGGATGTATCCTCGAGATCTGGTGAATAAAGCAGATATCCAAACATATATGTTTAGCAATAAGGCTCTCATGAAGCATATCCATTTATCTCATCGGCTCCTGTTAGCGGCACCAGCACTATAATTTCAACTCAGCCTGCGGGCGGCCCACATGGAGCATGCTACTGTAGGAACTCATATCTTGTTGGCCCGATGCGGACTGTGTAGGCCCAAGCCCATTTAGTCGGCATCGGTTATAAAAAGACGGGGAGAGAGAGAAAAAGATTCCGTCGTCTTCCCCAAATCAGCCAATCTCTTCATCTTCCACCTTCGCGCCCAACTTTTCGCCTCCCGCCTGGCTAGGGTTAGCTGCTGCTATTCCCCACCCGAACTCGGGCGATTTCGATCCTCCCCGTTTGCTCCAAGCCCCTGATTTGCTTTTTCCCAAATCTCGTCGCCTCCAGTCATGCCGAAGGCTTCGGATCTTGCGGGGGCACCAGGAAGTTCTTGGCCGGTGTCGGATTGTGGCTCGGTGAAGCTGAAGCGGCTGGAGAGTGAATTGAAGTTGCCCAGCCAAGAGGTGATTCGCTGGCGGCCGGCTAGGGATGAGTCGAGCCTGAATCCCCGACTCGGAGAAATGGTAGTCTTTGCCTCTTTTTTCGATCGAGGCTTGTGTCTCCTGTCTTCTGATTTCTTCCGCCGCATTCTCGACTTTTACGAGCTGGAGTTGGTGCATCTGAACCCCAACTTCATTCTTTAGATCTCTATTTTTGTCACTCTGTGTGAGTGCTATTTGGGTGTGGAACCCCATTTCTTCTTCTTCAGGCATCTGTTCCACATTAAGCCTTAGCCCACCAAATCTAACATCAGTGTAATCAGGGGGGCTGGTCTTCAATTGAGGGGTGATAAGAAAAAGTCGTATCTCGATCTTCCCTTGAAATCCTCCTTGAAAGGCTGGCACAAGGAGTGGTTCTATTGCGCAAATCTGGCACCCTCCTTGCGGCCATTTACCGGCTTGCCGCCGGTGTTTTCGCCGAATTGGTCGGCGGACCTGACCTACGAGGAGATGGGTCAAGTGCACCTGCTGTTGGCGAAGCTGGATAACTTCAAGAAGGCCGGCTTGACTGGTCCCTGGGTAGCCAGGCGGTTCCTGACCTGGCGCTTCCTGCCCCTGAAGCTGAGGAGCGCGTTCGGCTGGGACTACCAGGGAAAAAATGACCCTGACTGAGTTAGTCGGGAGTCGGCCGACGAGCGGAAGGTGACGGAGACGTTGTTCGGATACTTCTCCAGCGGGGTAATTGAAACTGAGGACAAGAAGAGACGCATTGCATCTTTTAGGCACAACCGGCCCCGGACCGAGGTAACATCCGTCTTCCCTTCGTATCGTATGCCTGCGGGCTCAAATATCTGAGTTTCCGGCAGCATATGATGTATCTTGTGGATCTTCTTGTAGTGGTGCGTGGAGTTTGATGAGGACTCCCGTCCATTGTCGGCCGTCGCGTCGAAGAAGAGGCCGAGAAGTCCCTCCGCCGCCCAGCCCGACTCCAAGAGAGCGGGAAAGAAACCGATTTTATATCGGGGCGAGGGGGCCATGACGGCGCGTGCCGTGAGCGGAAGCTTGAAAATAAAGGACGCCGCCGCCGCGACGCCCATTCGATCGAGCCCCAGGTTGAGACCTGTGAATTTGAGCCCGACGCTGTCGAGTCCGGTCATAGCGCCGGCGAGGGGCCGGCCGGAGCAAACGCCAACGGGGGCGGAGGCGCCCGAGCCGACCGTACCGGAGTCGGGGCCGACTCGGGTTGCCACGCCACCGCCGACTGTGACGCCGACCGGGCCGACTGCCAGAGCTAGCGCTCCGCCGGGGAGCAGGTCGCCCGGCAAGAAGCTGAAGTTCTCTAAGAGGTGCGCTGCTCCGGGTCTTCTGGAGTCTTTGCGCGTCGAATTAATGTCTTGATGTCTTGTTTCATCGTGCAGGAGGCAGGCCGATATCGATCCCAAGGAAATCGATCCGACCACTCCACTTGATGAGCCTGCCCCAGCCGAGCCAGCGGCCGCGAACACGCCTGTCGAGCCGGCGGCCAACCCGATCGCTGAGACTGAGGTGGTCCCGACTACAGGGCCGCTGCCGCCGCCCGACCGAGAGGTGGCTGCTGAGACTGAGGCCCCAGCTCCCGAGGTGCCGCTCGTCGCGGAAGCCGCGGGCGAAGCCCCTGAGCCTGTCCCGGAGGTCGCGGGGGATGATGGCGCTGAGGCTAGGACCCCATCGCCGTTGTGGTCGTCGCCGTCGTCGTCGCCGTTGCCGCCGCCGCCAGAGATCCCACGCCTGCCTCGGATTGAAGCTCCTCCACGTGTGATGCCCCGGACCTTCACATGGACAACACGCGACGGTACTGTAAAAAGCTTCAGGCTCGATGAAGTCGTTGCAAGGAGAGAGCGCGAGAGCCTGCTTCGTGCCGCCATCAGCGGGTCACAGGGGGTCGCGGTATGAGTCTTGTAGTAAAGTTCTGGTAATCTTCATGTTCCGATGTCTGACTCCGTCCTTGATTCGTCTTTTATCCTGAGCAGAAACTTGTCGACCGCAATGAGGCGATGCCGGAGATCTTGGTCGAGGTAGCTCCCCACCTCGCAGAGTTGGAATAGCTCCGGGCCTTAAAGGCCGAGATGGAGGAGCGTCATGCGGGGAGGGAGGCCTGGCTGAAGAGTGGTGCCGATCAGCTCAGGGCGGAGACATGGGCCCTAGCCGGGAAGGTCAGAGGTGAAATCATCGAGTATATCTTCCCGACTGAGCCGTTGATGTATTCATCCAGCTACGTTGTTCCCGACTGCCCAGTTGTGTCATGACTGCACGGTTGAGCTCTTGGCTAATCTGTGGTGCAGACCTCGAAGCGGAGTTAAAGACCCGAACGGAGAGGGAATCGCAACTGAAGGAGGCCGAAAAAGCCAAGGCCGAGCTTGAGAAGGTCAAGGCCGACCTGACAAAGGCCAACACCGAGCTTGACCGGGAGAAGTCCGAGTTGGGGAAGGCCGTCGTCAAGCTTGGTGAGGAGAAGGCTGAACTGGAGAAGACCGTGGCCGGGTGGGAGGCCGACTACGAAAGTAAGTCTTCAACCCGACTGTGATCTTAGCCAATCCATTAGTTATCCTGTGTGTAGCCAAATTTGACAAGCTTACTTGCCGGCTGATCTGGGCAGACATGAGAACTAATGTCCGGGCCCAGTATCAGTTCTACACGGAGGAGATAAGGTTGATCAGGTAGTCACGGGAGGCCCTCGTCGGGTCCGTGAAAGGGCTCCTTGACCTTATAGATCCCCGCCCGGTGGGAACCAGCTGCAGCAGAATCCCTCAGATAGTGGGGCGTCTTGAGGACGCACCGAGTGCCTTGAAAAGGTACTCGGATGAGCGGGTTGTCGCAGGCGTGGCTCAAACCCTGGCGATGACCAAATCCATGTACCCCAGGGCGGATATTGAAGCCATCGCGGAGGGGTTTGCCGAAGAGACGACGCCAGAGGAGGCGCTGGAGCTGATCGCCCGGGCGAAGCCGACTGCAGAAATAATTACCCGAGACCTGGGTCTGTGAGGGTAATATGTCATGTAGTCGGGACATATGAACTTGTATAAACAAGCATGTGTAAATATATGTGCAGTGCCGCCAAGCTTATTATCCAGTTGTCATTAGCCTTACTTGACCGTGTAGTATGCACCGAGTTAGTCTGTCAGAATTTAATAAAAATGTTCGAAGTAAGAGGCTGTACTCGGGCGAACGTGACAGTCATAGTAAGGCTTCATAACCGAAGTGAAATAAGCTTGTATGTTATTGACAACGCACATATATACGTGCAGCCCCCGACTCACTACTCGGTTGATACAAGCGGCGTAGTGAGTCAGAAGAACTGTACACATGAAAATTATAGAATTCAGGTATAGAAAGGACGTAGCTGTTCTATGTTCCATGAGTTGTTGATGAGAACGCCGTCTTCGGTCTTTAGTCGGTAGGCGCCTGGCCGCGTGACCTCGGCTATAATGAACGGCCCTTCCCAGATTGGGGATAATTTATGCCTGTCTTTGGTGGTCTGTATTTTCCTTAGAACGAGATCCCTGACCAAAAAGGCGCGGCCACGGACATTGCGATTGTGGTAGCGACGTAGGCTTTGAAGATACCTTGCCGACTGGATAGTTGCGGTGTCTCTTGCCTCTTCTAGTTGATCTAGTTCGACCAGTCGGGTATTGTTGGAGTCATCTTCTGAGTAGGTCCGGACTCGTGGAGAGCCGAACTGTAACTCGGTAGGTAGCACAGCCTCGGCACCGTAGACCAAAAAGAAAGGGGATTGCCCTGTCACCCGACTAACCGTGGTTCTGAGTGACCAGAGAACGGATGGGAGTTCTTGTACCCACCGGCCCGCGTATGGTTGTAGTCGGTCGAATATCCTGGCCTTGATGCCTTGTAAGACCATGCTGTTGGCTCGTTCAACCTGCCCGTTGCTCCGCGGGTGTGCCACAGATGCATAGCAGATCTTGATGCCGAAGTCGTCGCAGAAATCTTGGAATACGCCCACCGCGAACTGAGTACCGTTGTCGGTGATGATGCGGTTAGGAACTTCGAACCGGTATAGTATACTCACGATGAAGTCCTTTGCTCGTGCCACTGTAATTGTTGCAGCGGGTTTAGCCTCGATCCACTTGGTGAACTTGTCCACCGCGACGAATAAATGTGTGAATCCTCCTGGTGCTTTCTTGAAAGTGTTGACGCCGAAAACCGCCGGGTGTGCCGAAAAGCTTGCTGACGATCTGGTTCGGCGTCTGGTGACACGCGAAGGCCTGGGAGATCTGCTTAGCTCCAGTGCAGGTCCTAAAATATTTGAGGTTCGCGGGCGTGCCAGTCAATTTGACCCAGCAATTGACAAGGAGATGAAGAAATCTGATCACTGATCCAATCGGCCAGCAAGCCGATACGGATCCCCTTCAGCCGATCGCCGCTATGCTCGTGCCCGGGCCCTCGCCTGTACTCGCGCCCGGGTCTCGCTCGTAGTCGGATCCTTGCCCGTGTCCGAGTCTTTGCTCGTGCTCGCGTCCGACTGCCAGCAGCAACTGCACATCGGCTATCGGCCTATACGGGCTGATGTAGACTTCTTGTAGCCGATGGCCAATGGCACCTATGTATCGGCTGGGAAACCGATAGTGCTATGAGCAAATAGACAAGATGTCAGTATAACATGTGCATCGGCTAGGAGCCGATGATAAAATAGATAAGCAAGATAGTAAGCTAGCCGACTGCCGAGGAAACACATGTGCAACGGCTAGAAAACCGATGATAATATAGATGACCAAAACAGTATGGATAATACAGTCGGCTTTATAAAAAGATAACCTATCGGCTAAGCACTCCGATAGAACGTCGCATATACACCGATCAGCCCGACAAGGATAAATCTATTATTATCGATCTAGTAGTTCAAACCTAACTGATGCAGCACAGATCGATAATAGTAAAGGAACCTCAACGAGCTGATAGACCTAATGCAACTGTGATGAAAATAACTTACCGGCTATACATTCCGATAAGACGCTTGCGCAAAAACCATCAGCCTAGCAGGAACGATTTATCGCTGGCAGTTCAGTAGGTCAGACCCAACCGATGCAGCACGAACTGATGATAAATCGCCCCCAATAAACTGATAAGATCTACGCACGCGTGACGTGATATACCTGACCAGCCTAAGAGGTCGGACCGAACCGATGCAGCCGTAGACAGATCCGATACACCGTGGTAAGCCGACTACCATAGACCGACTAGAATATCGGACCTAACCGAGAAAGTCCTAGCCGATTGGTAGTCGGGGTAACGAGACTTACCCTCTCGCAGGAGTTCGGACCTAACCGATGCAGCCCCGCTCGAGAAGCAAGAACCCGTTGGTAAAGGGTGGCGATGCGCCGAAGTTTAATTGATCGATTGATTGATAGTTTACAAGGTACCCGGGCATACGTATATATAACCCGAGTTGGTACAGTCCTAATAGGACACGAAACAGAAGTTTCCTAATTATAAAAGGAAAAACTAACAAACCCCGATCAGATACGAGATCAGGTTTCCTAAAAATTATCAAAACTACCTAATTAGTAGATAAGGTAATTGACTGCCATGTCGTGGTCCTCACGATTCCTTCCTGAATCTGGCTTCTTCTGATTAGCTTCCAACGGCTGATATATCTTCTTTCCTTAACCAAATCCAATGTGAACCGTGCCAAATTTTGGCGTTAACAGAAAGGCCCGACCATGTCGAGCCCCCATACTGCAAATGGCCAGGAGATGGGGATAGTTTGGAGTTCCTGGGCTGGAAGGTTTGTTTGTCTTGCGTAGAACTGGCAACCCTCACACTTGCGAACGATGTCTTTGGCGTCTGTTACTGCTGTGGGCCAGAAGAATCCCTGCCGGTAAGCCTTTCCGACTAACGTCCTGGATGCGGCGTGGTTGCCACATATGCCCGAGTGGATCGAGTGCAGGATCTGCTTGCCCTCCTTGGTGGTGACACAGCGCATGAGGACACCGGATGCGCTCCTTCGGTACAGGTCTTCTCCGACTAATAGGAAGCTTTTGCTTCGACGCTTTATCTGCTCGGCTTGACTGTGATCTTCTGGGAGTTCGTCGTCCGTGAGAAATTTGACAACAGGAGTCCTCCAGTCTTGACATGTGTGCAGCACCTCATCTGTGGTCAGGGTAGGCTCGCCTCCCGACTGATCTGGTACTGGTTTCTTCTTGATTGATGGCTCCATGAGTTGCTCGACAAAGATTCCAGCTGGAACTGCTTCTCGTTTGGATCCCATATTTGCCAGTTCGTCTGCTGCATCGTTGTATTGGCGCAGGACATGTGTGATTTCCAGCCCATCGAACTTGTTTTCCAGCTTGCGGACCTCCTGACAGTATGCCACCATGGTGTCGTCGAGGCAGGTCTAGTCTTTCATGACTTGGTTTACCACGAGTTGAGAGTCTCCGCGCACAACCAGTCGATGTATGCCGAGTGATATAGCGATGCGGAGCCCGTGAACGAGTGCCTCGTACTCGGCGACGTTGTGGGAAGCCGGGAAGTGGATTTGCAGAACGTACTTCAGTTTTTCGCCAGTGGGGGTTGTCAATATGACTCCAGCCCCGGTGCCGCTGATCCGTAGAGAACCGTCGAAGTATATTGTCCAGTACTCTAGCTTTGCTGTTGGTGTAGGCTGTTGGACTTCTGTCCATTCGGCCACGAAGTCGGCTAGAGCTTGAGACTTGATTGCTGTCCGTGGCTGGAAGGTGATGTCGAACGCCATCAACTCGAGTGCCCATTTAGCGATTCAGCCAGTGGCCTCGCGATTATGAAGGACATCCCCGAGTGGAAACGCTGTGACCACCGTGACTTGGTGTGCTTGGAAGTAATGCACCAGCTTCCGGACTGTGGTAAGTAGGCCATATAGCAGCTTCTGGACCTGCGGATATCTCGTTTTGGAGTCGGCAAGGACCTCGCTGACGAAGTAGACTGGCCGTTGTATTTTCTGAATATGACCCTGTTCGGATCGCTCAACCACTATCACCGTGCTGACTACCTGTGTTGTTGCTGCCAGATATAGCATTAGCGGTTCCTGGGGTAGAGGTGACGCCAACACCGGGGGTGATGTAAGGAATTGTTTGAAGTCTTCGAAGGCTCGCTGGGCTTCCGGAGTCCATTGGAAATTGTCGGTCTTTTTGAGTAGCTTGAAGAAGGGCATGCCCCGCTCGTCCAGTCGGGAAATAAATCGGCTGAGTGCCGCCATGCAGCCTGTCAGCTTCTGGACGTCTTTGAGGTTAGTCGGGGGTGCCATGTGCCTGATGGCGTTGACTTTCTCCGGGTTGGCCTCAATGCCGCGATGCGAGATGATGAAGCCGAGTAACTTTCCGGATGGCACCCCGAAGGCGCATTTTTCCGGGTTCAACTTCATCTTGAATCTTCGAAGGTTTTGGAAGGTTTCTTCCAAGTCAGCGATGAGGTCTTCTTTGGACTTGGTCTTGATCACCACGTCGTCGACGTAGGCTTCCACGTTGCACCCGATCTGAGTATGCAAACACCGCTGAATGGCCCTTTGATAGGTTGCGCCCGCGTTCTTCAGACCGAACGGCATTGTGATATAGCAATACGCTCCGAACGGTGTGATGAAAGATGTCTTCAAGCAGTCTTCTTCCCTCAAGCTGATTTGATGGTATCCCGAGTAGCAGTTAAGAAAACTGAGTAGGTCGCACCCTGCCGTGGAATCAACCACCTGATCTATCCGAGGAAAACCAAATGGGTCCTTGGGGCATGCTTTGTTGAGGTCAGTATAGTCGACGCACATGCGCCATTTACCGTTTTTCTTCCGGACCAGAGCTGGGTTTGCCAGCCAGTCCGGGTGGTAGACCTCCTTGATGAACTCGGCTGCAAGGAGTTTGGCAATTTCCTCCTGGATAGCGTCTTTGCGGTCTTGAGCGAAGTACCGCATCCGTTGCTTGACTGGCTTGGCGTCTGTCTTCACGTTTAGGGCGTGCTCGATCACCTCCCTTGGTACGCCCGGCATGTCGGACAGTTTCCACGCGAAGATATCCTTGTTGGCTTGGAGGAAGGTGACGAGCGTGTCTTCCTATTTGGGGTCGAGTCCGGTCCCGACTAGAGCAGTCTTGGAGGGGGTCGGAAGGGTCCAGGGGGATCTTCTTGGTGTCAGAGTCCGCTGAAATTCCCAACTTCGCTGCTTTTTTCGCCGGAACTTGATCTTACTTTTGTTGTGACGGCTTGCCGAATGCTATCGCGCCCGACTGCCGCCTCTTGTGATTGAGTCAGTTCGCAGCTCTCCTTGTCACAGGTGAGGGCTTGCTTGACGTCGCTGCGGAGGGAGAGGACTCCTGCTGGCCCGGGCATCTTCAGCACCATGTATGTATAGTGCGGTATCGCCATAAATTTGGCGAGTGCTGGTCGTCCGAGTATCGCGTGGTACGCAGTCTCGAAGTCGGCGACCTCGAAGCAGATAGTTTCTGTGCAGAAATTATCCCGCGTGCCGAAGGTTACCGGTAAAGTTATCTGCCCGAGTGGAGTTGATGACAGGCCGGGAATTATCCCGTGGAAGGGCGCAGTGCTCGGCCGTAGTTCTGAACGAGGGATTTTCATCTCGTCCAAAGTCTTGGCGAATAGGATATTAAGCGCGCTGCCTCCGTCGATGAGGGTTTTCTTCAGCCTGATGTTTCTGACGACCGGGTCCAGGACGAGTGGATAGCGTCCTGGGTGGGAAACCCGATCTGGGTGATCTGCGCGATTGAAGGTGATGGCCATCTCTGACCAGCGCAGGTATTGGGGGGTGTCGGTCGTGGAGACTGTGTTGATGTCGCGCGCTGAAAGCTTTTGTTTGCGCTTGGACTCGTATGCGAGTGGTCCCCCGAAGATATGGTTGCGCTCGGCTTGAGGATCTTGGAAGTCGTCAGCCGGACCCGAGTCTGGCTTGTCTTTGTCCTTGTCGGCGCCAGACGATGAAGTCTGCTCGGAGGCAAACTTTTTGAGCATATAGCAGTCTTTGGCCGCGTGCTTTCCCTTGGGGTGAAAGGGGCATGGCCCGCTCATGACTTTCTGGTAGTCGTTGTTCCGCTGGGGCCGCGACCGGCTGCGCTCCATGTTGGCCACCTCGTTGTCCGACTTCCGTTTACGGCTGCCGGACTTGTTTTGAGACGGCTCGTTGTCGGCTTTCGTCTTCTGTTCTTTCTGTCGGGGCTCCTTCTTCTCGTCGAGGGCCTCGGCGACCGCTTCGGCCGAGTCGGCGTATTTGTTGGCCATGTTGAAGAGTGCCCGGACTGTGGATGGTGGCTTCTGAGTGAATTTCGCGATGAGCGGAGCGTCTTTTACCCCTTTACGAAAGGCGGCGATGACGGCTTCGTCTTTGACAGTTGGGATTTGGTTGCGCTTCTTGGAAAACCTTTTGATGAATTCACGCAAAGACTCATTTTTCTTCTGGTGCAGTTGATAAAGATCATGCTCCGAAGCGGGTCTGTCGTAGGTCCCCTGGAAATTAGCGATGAACCGCTCCCTGAGTTGTCCCCAGGAATCAATTGACCGCCTCGGGAGACCTGTCAGCCATGTCCTCGCCGAGTCGGCTAGCGCGACCGGGAGGTAGTTAGCCATGACTCTGCTGTCACCCCCAGCAGCACGAACTGCTAGGGTGTAGACGGTGAGCCAAGACTCGGGGTTTGTCTTGCCGTCGTATTTTTCGATCCCGGTGGGCTTGAAGCCAGTCGGCCACAGGACGTCCTGTAGCTCCCGAGTGAAGGCTGGAATGCCTTCGTCTTCGTGAGGGCTCCGACTCCGATCTTGGCGATGTAGTCGCTCATGGTGGATGCCGAAGCGCTCGTTTTCGTCTTCCAGTCGGCGGCGTTCATCTTCTTCGCGTTCTTCGCGTCGGGCGTTTATGGTGTGACGAAGGTCTCGGTGCAGTCGAACTCGGAGGTCCTGATTGGGTCGGCGATCGTACTGGCGACGCCGCCGGTTGTCATTATTGGTATTGCCGAGCGTTGTTTGTCGGGACTCTTCGCGTTGCCGACTGGAGCCTGCCGCCGGAGAACCCGACCGGTTGGTCGGTATAGCAGTGTCGCCCGACTGCTGTTGCTGTTGACAAGCGGCAGCTGTGATCATCGCCTTGATCTTGGCGATAGTCGGGGTGGCCTGGTGATCGGCCCCGAGCTGGAGTGTGTCCAGCAGAGTCGCTGCGGCTACAACGTTCTGTTGTGGCGTGACAAAGACGTCGTGGTCGCCAATCTTGGTTTGGAGGATCTGTTGCTGAGCGACTCACCCAGCCTGGCGCAGCTCGTTGTTGCGGGCTTCGCAGTTAGCCTCCTCTTGTTGTAATCGGCGCGCCTCCTCTTGTCGCTCCTCTTGTAGTCGGCGTCCCTCGGAAGGTGGTGTTGAAGTCATGAAGATCTCGAGGGAGAGGGGGAAGCTTGCCGAATTAAAGTCCGAGCTAGCGCTTGAACCGCTATCCGACTTGGTGTCGGACTCCGAATAGTTTATTAGAGTGAGAACGAGTCCGACCTCTCTAGATCCAATCTGAAACGGCGCTTGGCCATGTCCAAACTGAGTCGCTGGAGATCGGGTCTGCTGCGTGAGGTAAAGGTGCGCAGCGTCGCCGGAATTGTACGGGAAATTGACGACCTCTCCCCTTCTCGGCCCAACTCGGGCTGGCTCAAGGCCTAGCGCAAGCCGGACGCCGAAGGAGAGGGTTGTCCCCATGTTCGGCGATGTGAAGGACTGCCGCAGGAAGTCACTGAAGGAGACGGCGGTGTCCTGTGTGCTGACTGGCGCAACGTCGGCTGATTCCCCGGCTGGCAAGATTGGATCTGCCTCAGCCAGGGTGAGATTGCCGAATTGATCGGCAATGAAGTCTAAGCTTCCGAAGTTAATTGCATCTCCGGGGAAGAACTTGCTGCTGTCGACTCCGTTGATTGAATCCATCGAATCTTCAGATGAGGAATTCGCCAGCGTCACCCCTACCTGGCGCGCCAACTGTCGATGCTTTGCACCGGCAATAAAACTATGGGGTTACTCGGCGAGGGTGAATTCGGTGGATTGCAGAGAAACACAAGAGAATTATACTGATTCAGTCCCTCAAGATGAGCTAATACCCTACGTCCAGTTGAGGTGTTATTCCTCTGAAGTATATGGGGATCGGTGATCCGGTTGTTCTTGTTGTGCTTGCCCTGAGGGGCGCCCTGTCTCCCTTTATATACTAGGGGACAGGGGTACATGATAAGGATCCCAGTCGGATACAACTAAGGGATTTCCTTTTTAGAGATAGAATCCTATCCGACTAAGACTTTGTTTCCTTATTATCTAAGGTGCAGCCTGCCAGGTGCTATCTTATCTCTAATTACATGGTCCGGCCCATCCTCTATCCGAGTGGCCCATGTACTGATAATGAGGTATCCGGGGCCTATGGCCTCCACAATGTTCTATTTAGTTTATTCATCGGATTATTAAAACGGATGCTTCACGTTTTAAAGATATTTTTATAGAAAGGTTTTTCCTAATGTATTAGCTAGATCACATGTTTCACTTTTTTTACTTTATTTTTTAAATATTTAGTTTATCTTTATATTTAACTACATAATATATGATAATGGTTCGCTCAATGATATGCTTCAAAGGCTGTCTTACTCAGCTAATGGTCCTGTTAATGAAGGGTGGCACTGTACTAACCACACGTTGTTGGTTTGGTTCGATTTCACATCGGGGCCGAGAGTTACTAACAACTTAGAAAAAAAGATTTAAAAAAAGAGAGAGAGAATAGTTTTAGTAGTGCACAAACACGTGCCAGACGGCACAATGGTCCTTTTCTCGGTCAACTTTGTTTTGGGCGTCATTATTTTCACTTGTTAATGAACTGTTGCTGACACAAGTGGTATTGGAGGGGAAAATGTCATTTTCCTAACAAATCCGATTTCTTCATGGTGGCTCAAAAGGGGCCTAGATTTTTTTCCTCCAGTGCGACTGTCCAAAGGTACTAGGAGTATTATCTTTATGGAGTATATAGTGTTGGACATCACCGGTTGGTTTTACAGTTAGGCTAAAGGCCTCTACCTAGTGGCTTGGTGCTCTCATTGTCGATGCTTGGAAGTTTACTTTATATAAAGGGAGACTATCTGCATCCATTCATGCCGTGGAAGAATTGTGATTACAAGATGGATTTGATTGCAATGGAGTCTAAATAGCATTAGGCATACCCAGAAAAAGAAACTCTAATCCATACCTGGGAGGCACACAGTTCTCACAGTAGATATAATAGTCGAAGAGGCATGAGAGACAATGGTTACTGTTCGGACACCCAATTTAATTAGGGCGTGTCATTTTACCGATTGTTGGTGTCACATACCCTTCGAGCGGCAGGTTGATACAGTCCATCCTTCACTAACTACCTTTACGTTTATCTATTAGTAGTTTCTTGTATCCACTTAATTGAAACGTTTGGGTGTGTGAGTTTTGTGGGCTGTGTGGGTCTTTTATGCAGAGATCCCGAATGATTTTAAATTGTTATATCACCTTAACGTAATTATCTTGATTTTATAAAAAACTTTCTCTCTCTAAAAATCTATTATAATAAAATTAGTTATGCAATTATTTTAACGAGTTTTATTCCTTGTCATTTTCTCACAGGAACTGAAACATACACCATGTTCTATGTTCTTCTACTTTTTTTAAACTCGGTACAAACACACGCTTATATACACGAACGCACACACATACACCTTATCCCTATAAGCACCCCGAGAGACTGGCCAGTATATCTTGAAATTAACGAAGTTAGCATTAACAAGTATTTTAGGTTGCTTACCATTAAAAAAATAATTAGCCATAAATATAAGTATCTATACCAAATCTAGGACTTAAAATCTGGGTGAAAAGATTCCACCATAATAAACCTTACCGGTTGAACGTGTTGTTCTACTCTTTACTCCAAGGCATATCCAGTACATGCACAACAAGCTCTTTTCCAGGCCTGTAACGGAACAGCTCAATTGAACACTGTCGGCACATCATGATCACAAGGAGAAATAATAATCATTTGGAAGAAAGCAAGACAAAAAGAGAGAAAAAAGGCTTGGCAGGGGGAAAGATAAGGGGATGCATGTATGTTGGGAGATTCCTGGGGCTTATGATTTTCATATATTATAGTGCTGAGCACACTAGGGGCCAAATCATTCCAAGCAGGTGCCGATGTTGGAATTCTAAGGAATTCAACTCAATTGGTCGGTGGAAGTGTGATGTTAATTTGTTAAACTCATTGTGCATAACGAAGAAAATTATGTTTATGCCATTGGAAATTGGCCATCGAAATGAGCGTGTGATGACAAGTTGTCATTGGATGACCTAGCTATAGTTTATAAGCCGAAAAAAATAAACAAGAAAAAACAAATCTATGGTAGGATTTTTATACTTCTACTTTTTGCGATTTAAAAGTCCAAACTAAAAAATAGTAGAAAACAATGAAAAAAAAGCTTAAAATCAACTTTAAAATTAAGTTGATCTAAAATTCAATTCTGGCTGTGGGTTAATCCAATGAGCAACCACTGACAGCCTTACTATATATAGCAAAGATGTGTTGAATTAAGCTTCAATCTTCGTGGCAACGCCTTAGGAAAAGCACATGAAAGGATCAAACTAATAAAACAATCGGGATCGAGAATTGGATCCAATATGCTTCTACGTACCTAGTTATCATTATTATACCCATACAAGAGAGCTAATGGTTGGTCGCAGCGTGTGTTGTGTTGGGTGACTCAAGCTAGGTTGCAACCAAATGCTTGGTCACTTAATCAGGGGCCTTGATATGATGTTCCATAAAGTTGATGTGCCCAAGTATTAATTTCTGGTGTCCACTTATTTGTTCCAACTTGATTTCAGCTAAGTGTTGTAACTGTAGATAGCACAATGTGCACGGTTCAAACAAAAAGATTGTACAATGTACTGGTGATCACTCGCTCTTTCATCTTATTATTTTTTAATGTATAAACAAAGGACTCTACATATATACAATCCAATAGCAGATTTATTTTCCACCATATTTTGTGTTCCCTTCTCTACAGCCCGGGAGTACACATACCAAAAATACCGCTTACTTTAGGGGAAAAAAATGCCATATACCATATGTATGTCAAGTACAACAAAATATCTCATTTTTGTGTCATTTTAGGATTCACCACACCTAACAGATGCAGGTGAGAAGTAGTAAATCCTAAAGCCCTAATTAGCCCTCTAGTGGAGAAGAACCTCTTATTCGCGCGCGCGCGCGCGCACACACACACACACATATATATATATATATATATATATATATATATATATATATATATATATATATATATATATATATATATATATATGTATGTATATATATGTATACCTGTACATATTTTTTTTAATTGTTTAAATACAAAGGTTATTGCTTGAGAGATATTAATTTCGGCTCCTTCGGTTTCTTTTTTATATTCTCTGAAAATCATGCTTCCTAACGGGTCAGATAATTTATTAAAATAACGCTCAACTATGCCTCTATTATATCCTTGTTTAGCAGTAGTAGCGTTATATAAATAGTGTTGAGAAAACTCTTTTATTCCCTTCCAGCTTATCAATGTTAATTTTTCTATTTTTTTGAGTCTTTCATTTTGCAAAGTTGTGTAGTCTAGTTCTGGATCCTCAGATATGATAATATTGGATATTATATTTGCAAAGTTGTGTGGATTACTACTAGCTCTTTTTAGTTCTTCGTAATTATTAGGATTCTTTTCAATCCATTGTTCCTGTAAGACTTTAGCAGATTTACCTTAAAATGTTTCTAAATAAGTTATCATATGTTCTACCTTGCTTCCTATATTGTATTGGTTTTGTATATATTTTTGAACTATTAACCCCTTCTAAATACTAATAATATTTGGCCAGTCAATGAGATCATGCGCGGCTAAATTTAATATAGCACCCTCACTTTTCTGATAATGAAATTTTACAGGTCTCTCAAAATCTCTTCTCTTAGTGCTCATATGACTATATTGTCCTGAGATATAATTATATGAATATTCTTCTCTGTCTAGAGGCCATTTTCCCGCTGCTCTAGCTGGTCTTTCTTTTTCACCTTCATTTTTTACAGAACCTTCACCATACCTTTTCCTCTTTCCTGTTCCTAGGTCTACTTCCATGACTTCCATAGCATTATCAATATTATGCAACCCTATACCATCTAAAGAGTTTATAAAATCATTATATTGTTCCGAGTTGTCTTCTACTTCTTCTATATTCTCCATTTCTTTTATCAAACTAATTTCTTCTTCATAACTTTCTAAAAACAATTTCTCATTTTCTTTCCATTGCTCTTTTTCACTTAATTCTTTGCTAGCCTTCTGCTTCCCTCTATCATCTTCAGCCTTTTTTTAAGCTTTATTTGTTCTATTTTACTTTCTTGGTTTTGGTGGATTTTTATATCCATGCCTTTGTTCTTTTTTAATTTCTTTATCCTAGACAATTCTCTGTAGAAATAAAGTTCTATATCTCTTATTTTAGGCCACTCACTCTTCATTGAATTATTATATTCTATGGCTATTTCTTTTAGTTTATCCTCATAACATTTTATTTCACTTTCTTGATCTAACCTTTCCATAAATTCAGAAATACTATGTCTTCGATTATCTATAATATCTTTATCAGAAGTTTCTGTATCTAGGTTATCTGCAGTTCTAGACTTACAATTTATAAATCTAATACTGGTATTTCCTTTACTATTTTGGTAGCTTATGTAATTTTCGGGCTGATTCAAAGTTTTACTTTCTATTAATTCACTAATTTTTCACTCTTCTCTTGCCCTTTCTTCAGAACTTATTTTTAAAGGGCTCATGAATGTTATTCCTTTGGATTGCATGCTTTCAATCACATCATTTACATTTAATTTATATTTAGAAGCACTTCTGTTAGTTAATCTTCCTATGAATTCTATACTTACTAACAAGTTTGTCCCCTTAAATTCTTCATATCCCTTTGTTTGAAACCCAAAACTCATTTTATCTATAAATTCTTTTACAGGCATCATTAATCTAGAGCTATGTAGATTATTAACCTATTTTCATTCATATCACCTTCTAAAAAGTCTAATGCTGCTTTGTCTATTGTGTCCCATCTTTTGTCTAACAAGGTTATTAACACTTTCGCTCCTAATTTCTTTCTTGTCATACCTTTGACTCCTATTATGTATATTCCTTGGTGAATATACTTATATCATGCATATTTTAATCTATTTTCGAATTCCTTGGCTACAATTTTTAGCTCAACTGGTTTTGTCAAGACACTCAACTCTACTTCTCTAGATATTCTATATAACCATTTTTATTCTCAAAAAATCCCATACAATATATCTGTTGAGGTTTTATTGCTCTTAAAGTGTCTCTCTGATATCTTTCGAGTTGTTTGTTTAATTCTGCAACATCTTCCAGATCATCAACTTCATCATATTTACCCTTTTTCTTATTATTATTGCTTAAAGGTCTGTCATCTCTGCTTACTATTCTTCTGAGGAGATTCCTAGATAGGTCCATTTTTTTGAATTTATAATTTGTGAGGATACAACTATACCTGATGGAGCCAAAACTATTTCTTTGCTTCCTTGGCTAGAAAGTACTAGAGCTTTTACTTCTTCAATTAATTTCTTGATTTCAACTAATTCTTGATCTAGATATCTTAGATCTTCTGCGGTACTCTTTTTAACTTTGTCTGAATTTAATAAGACGTCTATCTTCTTATTTAGAGGAACAAAGTCTTCCTTGATATAATCACTATTTTGTACAATTTTACTTTGCCTTGTCTTAAAATCTTCTAGTAATTTTAATGCAGAGTTTAATTTACTATTAAGAAGAGAATATTGTTCTTCAACTTGCTTATGTTCTTTATATAACACTTTAAATTTTTGCTCCAAATCGTCTTGTCTTTTCCCCCAATTTATATAGAAATTATATATCAAGTCAACAATTAAGTTTAGTTGACTATTATTAGAGTGCTAACTATGTTCTTTAATATGGTTCAGTCTACACCTTAGATTGATATTATCCTTTGTATTTATTACCTTTTCGATATTAGCTTCTAGATTTAAATACTTTAGTTTTTCAATGATGACCTGGCTCTGATACCAAATTAAGACTGCTTAAATTGATGATATATGATTAGGCTATTAATTTACCTAGTCTAGTATTATTTAAATTACCTTTAATAGGTTTATTTTTACCTTTCACTAGTGCTGGCACTATTTAGAGTTACTGTTCACTATGTTCACTATTATTCACTCGATTCTTCATGATCTTAATGGGTTGGCGAAACCTACTGAGACGGCTGGTGCTTGTTTTAGAAAATTTTACGTCCTATTCGGTACTCACCATATTTCTCGCTTGTTGTTTTTAGAAGAGCCTTCTTTAAATATCCTTGGTCATGCTTATTCTAGTTAAGGGTTTATCTTCTCCTCAGACAGTTTCACCCGAAGGGAACACTTCTCTACGGACACTGGTTCTCCTGATGCCTATGCGAGATGCAAGCTATTAATGAGAACTACCGAAGAGGTTTCTCCTATAGGGTTCTTAGCATAAACACTCGTCTAGAATAAATAGGCAGGCAGACTTAAAGAAACTTCTTCATAATAAACAAACAAGCTTACATATGGTTTTCCTTTCGGGAACAACGAAGGATGATACAAACAAGCTGAACTTGCTTACCTTACACTGATGTATATTACACTCCTTGCTTCAATATACTTGCAAGGTATCTTTTTAGCAAACTACTACTACTAAGGCTAGAGAGTGGTTGTGAGCTCTGCTTGGAAGAGTTCTTGCTTCTTCGATGTGTGTCTTTGGCTTGGCCAACTCCTCCTTTTATAGAGGCCGAGAGGAGACTCGTCCGAGCTTCGTTCTTATCTTTAGCACCAAGGTGCTTCATGAGCTGGCACCCACGGGTGTCCTTTATTCGGCTAAAGTTGAGACACGCATGCCTTACCTTTTGTCGAAAGTTATATTCTTCACAATATTCTTAGCAGGGATATGTCCTTCACCGCCGAAAGCGCTTCTAGATTTATTCAGCCTAGGTTGCGTGCATTATCACTCTATGCTTGTAGAGTGTCCATCCATTATCACTCTATACTTGTAGAGTGTTCTTCTGGACTTATTTTTTTACATATTAGGCGTTGAGATTAAATTAGAGGGTATATGTTTACCACGCCCGAAAGATTGATAATACCTTATCAATTTAACTTCTCATATATATTTTATATGTTAACTATTCTTCCTAATGGTCTAGCTACCCATGACCTCCGATATCCATAATATCCATCTTGGATAAAGAAATGTCAAATTTATCATCATATGTTTTTCTTATTTCTTCAAATTTTTCATTTATTTCTTGTTTTAATTCCTTAAATATTTCTTCCTTTAGCTCCTTCTTCCATTGTGGAGAAACTTCTTCGAATTTTTCTATTATCTTCCAATCAATATATTCACCATCTAAGGGATCTACTCCTTTGGTTAAGCATTCTTTATATGTAGGTTTTTTAGATGACCCTTCTTCCTTTATATTTGTATAATATGTGGACTCTGGAGACTTCTTGTTCTTGGCTTTCTTGCATTTCTGAATATATTCTTTTGTAGCTGGCTCCAAATAGTAATTTATTCTTAATATTTTTCTTGCTTGTTAGGAATGTTGTAAGCATCCTCTATGGTATTATCATTTAATCTTTTGTAATTGATGACCATCCTTGATTTATGTCTAACTTCTTCAGCATGATTTCTTACTATAAATGCTGCCGATCTATGTGGGCTTCTACTTTCCCTTATTGCTCCTAGTTTTAATAATTCTTCTATATGCATTTTAAACTCTTCTATATCCTTTGGGGTTGCCTCTATTGGATATGTTTTAATTATATAGTCCGGATTTATTATATTAATTTTACAGGTAATTGAATTCTTCTCCTAGTATTTCATCGGGATTTCTCCTATTATTTGAGTGTCCTCTAATCTTTGGACAATTCTTTCAATATCTTTTTTGAACTTAATATCTCTATACCAATTTGGTGCAAATGACTATAGTCCTATGCATTCTATATTATAATTTGATATATAGTAGTCATCTATATTCTCACTTAGCTCATAGTTTACACTTATTTCTTCAGGGTCGGATCTTGACATATCAAGGTTATCTAGATTTGTTGTGGTTATTCCACCACGCTTTCGTACTTCTAAGATATATGGAACATTGTCCTGATATGGAATAAATGTAATCCCCTTTTCATGTATTACTGTGGTTTGTACCGACTGTTGTAAGAACCTTAAGCCAATTATCATGTCATCGTTTATCATTGATAAATCTCTTATTGTAATCTCATCTATTATATATCTTGTCCCATTAATATATATTTCAATATTATGAGCTAACTGGTTATAAATTTTCTTTATCCTAGACATATCTGTAGAGATTTCTGCCTTATCATCATCTATTGTATGAACTATTTCAGGCATTTTATAAAATATTTGTCATGAATAATATTCTTTATACATCCTGTGTCTACTAGTGCTAATATTTTATAAGATACCTTTGGTGATAGCTTTACTTTTACAGGGATCCTTACTCCTAAAATTTCTTTGAAGGGGGATTTTACTATATATTTATTTCCAAAATTGGTTATGGCATCTTTTAGCTGAATTATTTTAGAAGTGTTACTGTCCTTTAATGTTACTAATTGTTCTTTGACTTCAGTATTTTGTATAGCCTCATTTTCTGGCAAAGCCTTAATATCATCTTTATTTTTCAAATTTTCTAACTCTACTTCTAATTTATTTATTCTATTTTCTAAAACTCGTACTCTGCTTGATAATATCTTCTCATCTGATTCTAATTCTATTTCCTTTCTCAATTTTTGTTTATTTGCTCTTATGCACTCGGCACAAGCTTGTTTTAGGCATATACTACTTGTGACTCTATTATCTTGACTTGGGTAGTAAATACAAAATGCACATTTAATATTGTAATCACCCTTTCCTCTAACCCAATCATGTTCACAATTTAACTGATCCATCATTTCTATTTTTATTCCTGCTAGCTCATCAATTAAGTCTAACTATTCGTCACTCGACTCATATTCTTTGTTAATATTATCTACTTCATCTGTTTCTATGATTGAGTATATTGACTCATCATCCTTTATTTCATCGTCGCATACTAATATATTTTCATTTACACTATCTATAATTAAAACTCTCTCTTGCTCTTCATATTTGCTAGAATACCTCTTTTGATCTTTATTTGGGCATGTCCTACTCAAATAGTCAGGTGAATTGCATATAAAGCATTTGCAAGTTCTATCATAAGTCTTCTTGGGATTGTATCTTCTTACATTTCTTTTATGTAAAAAGAGGGCTTTATTATATGATCTTTTTAGAAAATACCTTCTCTTTGTTTTAATATTATTGTTATTTCTATTTTGATATCTATAGCTTCTTTTACTTATGTGCCTATCTTCTCCATATGATAGAGGTATTTGCACTATTTTGATATCATGCTGAAGAAGTTAGAGATAAATCAAGGATGGTCATCAATTACAAAAGGTTAAATGATAATACCATAGAGGATGCTTACAACATTCCTAACAAGCAAGAATGGATCAATAGAATACAAGGTAGTAAATATTTCTCAAATTTTGATTTAAAAGCCGAGTTTTGGCAAGTAAAAATGGCAGAAGAATCTATAGAGTGGACTGCATTTACATGTCCTCAGGGACACTACGAATGGCTTGTTATGCCACTAGGGTTAAAAAATGCCCCTGCCCTCTTTCAAAGAAAGATTCAAAACATATTTAACGAAAATCAAGAATTCGTATTAGTCTATATAGATAACTTGTTAGTTTTCTCAAAAACATATAAGGAGCATATTGCTCACTTGGAAGTATTTTTTAGAAAAGTAGAACAAAATGGGTTAATTCTATCCAAGAAAAAGATGAAAATTTGCAAGGGAAAAATCAATTTCCATGGTCATGAGATAGGAGAAGGAAAAATACATCTATAAGAACATATTGCTAAGAAAATCCTACAATTCCCTGATGTCATGAATGATAAAATGGAGTTACAACAATTCTTAGGGATAATAAATTATGCTAGAAATTACATAGACAATTTAGCAAAATTAGCAGGACCTTTGTATGCGAAATTAAGAAAAAATGGTCAAAGATACTTTAATTCTAAAGACATTAGACTAGTTAGAATAATAAAAGAAAGGGTCAGAGGTTTAAAACCCTTAGAATTACCATTAGATGATAATTATTTCATTATTGAAATAGATGCATCCCAACAAGGCTGGGGTGCTGTATTAAAACAAAGACCCACTAAATTTTCATCCAAAACAGAAAAAAAATATGTAGATATGCCTCTGGAAGTTATAAATTAAAAACTATGAATAATACAGACAGAGAGATACTTGCAATAATTAATGCGATAAATGCTTTTAGACTCTATCTTGGTTTCAAGGAATTTATAGTTAGGACGGATAGTGAAGCAATATGTAGATATTATAATCAGCTTAATAGTAAGAAGAGTTCTACCAGGAGGTGGATCTTATTTGAAGATATTATTACCGGAAATGGATACAAAGTTATATTTGAGCATATTAAGGGAAAGGATAACCATTTACCTGATTTGCTCTCTCGTTTACCTATTTTGTAGGAATGAAGAAATCAATGAACTATAATGGAGTTAAATTCTTCAACTTTGGAGTAGGGGTGAAAATGGGCCAGGTATTTCCTGCCTGCCCACCCGCCCATATTTAAACGGAGCAAATTCGGGTCATATATTCGGGTACCCGGGTGATTATTCGGATTTCGGATCCGAAAAGGGTAATTTTATATGGATATGGGTTCGGGTTTGGGAAGACGGTATCCGAAGGATACGGATTATCCGGGTATAAAAACAGATATTACCCGGTAAGAAATTCGGATATTACCCAATAAGAAAACCTAATCCAAATTGATTGGGTCACTGCATCTGTTTCTTAGATCAGATTTCACGCAGTCATGCGGCTCATGCCTCACGCAGCCGCCGCCGTTGCACCGCCCGTCTGCTCCGCCGGCCAACCCCCGCGACCCCGCCATCCTCGCGCTCGTCTCCGGCGATCGGCGCCTCCTCCGCCACGGCTCACGTCCCACGCAGCCGCCGCCGCTGCACCGCCCGTCTGCTTCGCCGGCCGACCCCCGCAACCCCGCCCTCCTCATGCTCGTCTCCGGCGGTCGGCGCCTCCTCCACCACGGCTCACGCCTCACGCAGCCGCCGCCGTTGCACCACCCGTCTGCTCTGCTAGCCGACCCCCGCGATCCCGCCCTCCTCACGCTCACATTTAGTTGGTATGGTTACCTCTCACATTAAAGTGCCGACCGGTCCGACCGGGTGGGGAAGGTGGTCTGACCACCACCCCCACTAGAACTCCCTGTCGGTTCTGGATCGAGCCGGTCCGACTGGCCAGGGGTGCGCGGTCTGACCGGCACGCCCATCAGAACTCCCCAGGAGGTTCTAGATGAGGCCGGTTTGACCAGCTGGGAGGGATGAGCTACCTGCCTGCTCGTAGCCCTGTGCCTGGTCGCTGCCGCCGCCTGCTGGTCTTGCCGAGTCGATGCAGCCTGCAGAAATATGTCCCTGTTATTCGATCTCAATGTGGTTTCCTGAATTGTTTTATGTAGGAGTGTAGGTAACTGAGTATATATTTGCTCATTTGAATTTTTCTTTTTGATTGTAGGAAAAACTTAAGATGGGTAGTGGTGATGCAAGTTTAAGTGCTTGTGCTAGCACAGGGGCATCTCCGACTGGTACCTCAACAGCAGCTGGTACAGGTCACTCGGCATTGGCACCAAATGCATTGGTGCCACATGAGACAACCACAACCACTGGAGGTGGAGGTACAGAACCTGTCATCATTGTTGATGAAGACGATGGGGCATCCACAGGAGAAGTTGAACCTGCAGCCAAGAGGCAGAAGAAGTGTACCTCTGAGGTTTGGAAGCATTTCAGCAAGTACACTAAGAAGGTTAAGAACAAAAATACTGGTGTGATTGAGAAGCAATTTAAAGCAAAATGCAATAAATGTGGTAGAGTGTTTGGTGCGGAGACAAACAATGGCACAAAGCACTTATGGAATCATTTGAACCGTATTCACTCATTGAAAAGAGGTCAGCAGGAACTTGAGTTGAAGCATGGAGAGGTTCAAACTTTCAGGTATGATCCTGAAGAAAGCTTGCAAAAGTTCTATACAGCTGTTATCATGCATGAATATTCATTTTCTATGGTTGAGCACGAGTATTTTGTTGATTTCATCAAGTCACTTAGACCTAGCTTTGCATTTAAGTGCCGTATTACCACTAGAAAAGAGATACTAGAGATGTTTGAAGCTAAAAAGAAAGTGATGTATGATGAATTGAAATCAGTATCTACTAGAATTTCTACAACTATGGATATGTGGACATCAAATCAGAACAAAGCTTATATGTGCATCACTGCTCATTGGATTGATGAAAACTGGCTGATGCAAAAGAGAATACTTAGGTTCATTCATATTAAAGGGTAGCATACAGGAACTAGGCTAGCAAGTGCATTTGTGAAGGGAGTAATGTCTATGAATATTGAGAAAAAATTATTTGCTCTCACACTAGACAATGCTTCGTCAAATGATAAATGTGCTAGAGAAGTTGTAACAGAGCTTAATAAGCTTTACAGTACTACTAAGGTCCCTCCATTGATATGTGATAGTGCTTTCTTTCATGTGAGATGTCTATGTCACATATTAAATCTTATTGCTCAAGATGGATTGAAAATAATTGCATCTATAGTTAAGAATATTAGAGCTACTATTGGTATTGTGAAGAATTCTACATTACAATAGGAGGAATTTCATAAATGTACAGCAGAATATGACTTGAATAACAACTCTAGCCTTCCATTTGATGTGCCTACAAGGTGGAACTCCACATATGACATGTTAAAACAAGCTATTTACTATAGGAGGGCTTTTGATAGGCTTTTGTTCTTACATGACGATAAATATGGACATTGTGCTCCTAGTGTTGAAGAATGGGATATGGCTGAATCATTAAGCAAGTGTTTGGAGAAATTCAATGATGCCACCTTGTTATTCTCTGGTTGTCTATATTCAACAGCAAACTTATTTTGGTGGAAGTTTTGTGAGATTAAGTTAGGACTTGCAGAATGGTGTCAAAGTGCTGATGTCTCCATTGCTTCTATGGCCATGGCCATGCAAAATAAATATGACAAATATTAGGACAAGTCTAACCTAGCCCTTGCTGTTGCCTGCTTTTTGGATCCTAGGTACAAGCATAAGTTAGTGCAATATTTTCTAAATAAGATCTATCTTGAAAAGTCTGATGATAAATTTAATCGTGTCTTGGATGCTATCAAAACATTGTTCCAAGTTTACAACAGTTGTGTTGCAACTAAATCTCCAAAAGATAGTGCCGTAGGACCAAGTGAGAATTTACGGCCACGTGGTAATACTGATTTGGGTGTTAATGACATTGAGGAATTCTTATATGATGATGGAGGTGTGACCAAAGAAATGGATACAAATGAATTGGATGTCTACATGAGGGAGAACCCAATTCGTTGGGTTGATCCAACAGGTCAAGGTGCAAAATTTGATATCTTGTCATGGTGGAAGAGCAACCAAGTGACTTTTCCTATCCTCTCCACACTTGCTCGTGATGTATTGGCTATTCAAGTCTCTACTGTTGCTTCAGAGTCAGTTTTTAGTGCTGGTGGTCGTTGTCGGCAAAACGGGACTAGGGGCCCCACATTCCCCCGGGACGCGTGGATCTTCGGCAACGTCAGCCCCTCCGGGACCCACATTCTGCACAAGCGACGGCCGGCTACGGCCGTTTTCCCGCTAAGTGCCCGGGCCTGAGCACTGTCCGGGCCCGGGTGCACCTTTCCCGGGCGCGTCGCGACGACCGCTCGTATCCACCTCGGGCCCCATGGCCCGGGGACATTCCCGGGCCCGAGTCTCGCCCCCCCCGGTCCCGGGACCCACAGGCTCGGTCCCGGGGCACGTTCTCGGGGCGCATCGCTGGGGCATTCCCTGTCTCAGGGCGCGCTTCCCGAGCCCAGGACTCACAGCCTCGGTCCTCGAGGAACTCGGCGCCTTGTGCGCGCGGAGGGTTCGATAAGCTCTCTGCCCCGGGCACGAGCTTGACTCGAGCGGATCAACTCTCTAACTACCTGCATTAATGACGAGGCGACGGGGCGTGTCACGCCTGTCGCCCGCGTGAACTCTCATGATGGCCCCTCGTGGGCCCGCTTCCTGTGCAGTCAGAGAACATTTGACTAAGAGGGCTTCGGTTTTCCACGCCCTGGCAGCGATGGCGTGCACTGTCACATCTTCATAACCTAGCCGCCCACAGCAGCCAAGCAACGTGACGACCAGACGTGCCAAACCAACTCCGGCGTGGCTCAGCAGGCGGACGCGTGCGACAAGACATATCGTACCTAGAAAAGCTTTCTCTTGGCATGTGTACTAGGCACGATGGACTCCCCTTGGACTATGAAAGGAGGATCGATGCCAGCAGGAAAACAAGAGCTTCTGGAGAGGGTTGAGTCCAGCCTTCGAGAGAGACTGAGTACCCAAGTTAGGGCTAGCTCCTGAGCCACCCCTCAAGAACATCTTGTAAGAACAAACCGCATTGATCTCCCAGAGAGCAGATACACACAGGAGTAGGGTATTACGCCTCCGCGCGGCACGAACCTGTCTACTTCTTCTGTCTCCCTTGTGTGCCATCGACCAGACGCCGTAGCCGTCCTGTGAACCACTCTCCTGGCCGAACCTCAAAGGGGGGGTCCCCAGACTCCCCGTGGTTGGAGTTCCCTCCTCCGACAGTCGTGTTGTTGGACCTTTTCGTAGTTCTCTAGATCCTGAGATTATTGAGGCTTTAATTTGCACTAAGGACTGGGTAAGATCATCTAGGAAAGGTAACCATTTTTGGAGTATTTTTGGAGCTTCACTTCTTCAATTATATAATCTCTCCTTTGGTTGCTAATTTTTCAATTTTAATTTCAGGACAATTTAAGGACAAGATAGCAACAATTCTTAGTGAGATTAATATAAAACTAAAGGATAAAGATTGTGCTAATATAGACATGGATGAAGAGGTTAAGTTAAAATTTCTTTCCTGTGTAAGCTAGATGCAATATATGAGTGACATATCAAGTATTGTATTAATCTAAATATTGTGTTGTTTTCAGGATGGTGCAGGGAATGGTGATTGAAGATCAAAGCAACTGATGCTTGGAGTTGGTGATATAAAGATGATTTGGTCATATGTTTGGCTGCGTTTTTTTTGCTGGTTTGATTTTAATGGCAGAGAACAGGGGCATTGACTGTTTCTATCCGTCTGTGATAAATGTATCTTTTATTCTTTTGCCTTGACTATGTGTTTGTATGTCTAATTTGAATATGGTTATGTCATTTTACAAGTACTATGCCGTTATGCCCTAAGCCTCTAATATACGTGCATTATGGATGTATAGAATGGTTGCATTGCTATTTCTATGTGGTATTAAATGGTTGTTGCATTGACTTGATATCCGAATAAATATTTGTATCCGATATTGTTCGTATCCATCTCGATACATATTTGTTCCATATTTATATCCGACATTATCCGTTTTTTATCCGTATTCGACAATATCTGTATCTAACCCGGTTCCGAATAGAAAATGTGGGTTAGGATATGGGAAGGGTGAGATTCGACCGTATCCGACCCGTTTTCACCCCTACTTTGGAGATGACATCAAGTTTAAAATATTTCCACCGAATTCCTATAAATTTAAGCCAAAAAACCATATAATCATAGACGAAGTGCAGGAATGTATCTTGGACAATTTCTAGTACCAATATAACAACAAAAGAGAAGAAAAGGGCTATATGCTATCAATATTTAATATCCTTGCTGAATATTTCCATATGCTAAATGGATTAATACCAGAAACAGAAGACCATGATATAATACAACAAAAACCCATCTATGTGGTGTTTGACAGAAAGCTCCCAGGGGTCTATATATCTTTTGAAGAAATAATAGCCCAAAAAATAGATGCAAAGTTAATGGGAGGTATATCGTGGAAGAAATATAAAGATATTGACGAAGCATTAAGCCAAGCAAGAAAAATATTAGGAATAAATTACTATTTAGAGCCAGCTGCAAAAGAATATATTCAGAAATACAAGAAAGCCAAGAACAAGAAGGCTCCAGAGTCCACATATTATGCAAATATAAAGAAAGAAAAGTCATCTAAAAAACTACATATAAAGAATGCTTAACCAAAGGAGTAGATCCCTTAGATGGTGAATATATTGATTGGAAGATAATAGAAAAATTCGAAGAAGTTTCTCCACAATGGAAGAAGGAGCTAAAGGAAGAAATATTTAAGGAATTAAAACAAGAAATAAACAAAAAATTTAAAGAAATAAGAAAAACATATGATGATAAATTTGACATTTCTTTATCCGAGATGGATACTATGGATATCGGAGGACATGGGCAGCCAGACTATTAGGAAGAATAGTTAACATATAAAATATATATGATAAGTTAAATTGATAAGGTATTATCAATCTTTCGGGCATGGTAAACATATACCCTCTAATTTAATCTCAACGCCTAATATGTAAAAAAATAAATCCAGAAGGACACTCTACAAGTATAGAGTGATAACGGATGGACACTCTACAAGCATAGAGTGATAATGCACGCAACCTAGGCTGAATAAATCCAGAAGCGCTTTCAGCGGTGAAGGACATATCCCTACTAAGAATACTGTGAAGAATATAACTTTCGGCGAAAGGTAAGACATGCGTGTCTCAACTTTAGCCGAATAAAGGACGCCCGTGGGTGCCAGCTCATGAAGCACCTTGGTGATGAAGATAAGAACGAAGCTCAGACGAGTCTCCTCTTGGCCTCTATAAAAGGAGGAGTTGGCCAAGCCAAAGACACACATCGAAGAAGCAAGAACTCTTCCAAGTAGAGCTCACAACTACTCTCTAGCCTTATTAGTAGTAGTTTACTAAAAAGATACCTTGCAAGTATATTGAAGCAAGGAGTGTAATATACATCAGTGTAAGGTAAGCAAGTTCAGCTTGTTTGTATCATCCTTCGGGGTTCCCGAAAGGGAAAACCATATTTAAAGAAGGGTTCTCTTCGGGTGGAACTGCCTGGGGAGAAGATAAACCCTCAACTAGAATAAGCATGACCGGGGATATTTAAAGAAGGCTCTTCTAAAAACAAGAAGCGAGAAATATGGTGAGTACCGAGTAGGACGTAAAATTTTTTGAAACAAGCATCGGCCGTCTTAGTAGGTTTCGCCAACCCGTTAAGATCCTGAAGAATCGAGTGAATAGTAGTGAACAGTAGTGAACAGTGACTCTAAATAGTGCTAGCACTAGTGAAAGGCAAAAATAAACCTATTAAAGGTAATTTAAATAATAGTAGACTAGGTAAATTAATAACCTAATCATATATCATCAATTTAAGCAGTCTTAATATATATATATATATATATATATATATATATATATATACACACACACACACACACACACACACACACACACCCCATCGTTTGTTTATATACGTCCCTGTCAAAACATAAGGCTCCCTTTGCCACAAAAGAATTTAGAAGGTTTTCACGGGTATTATACTGTTTCCTGTAAAAATTCATGCGCTCTGAAGAAGTCCTAATTAAGAATATAATTAAGACCGCGTTCCAAACAGGGGCTTAGTGTCTAGAAGCAGTGATTAGAGTGTAAGTTAATAAAGTTCTTGAACATAAAACTTGATCTTAATCTAAACATGAACACCAACTTGATGCAGAATTTAGAGTAACTAGAAACCAAACCAGAGTAGATGCAGTCCAAAGAGGGGCTTAGTGTCTAGGCCAAGGTCTTGTTGATCGTCGGAGTAGTTCTTCGAGTAGATGCAGTCCCACGGTGAGGCTGAGGATGACGCCGACCCTCGGGTCTCCACCTGCACTGGCCGTCTATTGTCGTCGTGCGAGAGGCGGTCTTTCGATCGTTGCACCGCCCTAAGGATCGGTAATTTAGGGAGTTTTAGGGTTTAGCTGAACTCAAAAGAGATGGGGGCCTCTCCAAGTGCCGATGTCCCTTTTTAATGTACGCTGCGCGACCGAGGGCCGATCCCAAAGTTTGTTGGGGTGCCTCCGATCATGGCGGTTGAATTGGACGTGAGAGATAGTCGTTGGACTCATCTCCCTTATCCCTAATCGGTTAGTTAACCTTATCCGAAATTAACTCCAACATTCTTCCACTTAATTGAAGGATTCATAAGCCTCCATTCAGCAGAGTAATGACCAAGCTAATTGTACCGTCCCTCTCCCGTTAACCCGTACAGGTTAACAGAGAAGGAACGCCATTACCTGTAATACATGTACCAGTCCTAGGAGACCAGCTAGTACATACAGGATATCGGTGGATCATTGCCAAACCTGCTTTATTTAATTTACATAGTCCTTACATAAGTTGTAGCCTTAGACAGAACCCGAGACATACAACGATACATTACAAAAGTAGGCAACAGAAAAACACGGGTAGACATATACCCACAAGCAAAGCTTGGGAACTAGATCGAAACCCTAAAACTCTTCGTACTTGACTTGGTCCTGATAATACTGGCTAAGGATGGAGTCTTCATCTTCATAGACTTCTGCGAGAAAGTAAGCAAGGGTGAGTACACGAGGTACTCAGCAAGTCATGGAAATTAGGTGGCATGCAAGGGTTAGCAAGGAAGGTTAGGGTTATTTTGCAAAAGTGGTCTTTAAAGATTTTGTGGTTTTAAAAATCTAAGTGTGCTCTTTGAGTTGTTGGAAAGAAGCTCACGCATCAATCCATTCCATGAGTTGCGTTGCAACAACTCACCTCAGTGAAGTTAGTTGGGAAGAGACTCGCGTCTCAACCCATTCCACAAGTCTAAGACTTGTCACAAATTCCAATTCGGAGTGTACCATCCTCTAGTACCTCCATTTAGGTGGATTCTTTGTTTTAAAACTTGTCACTTAACTCAGACCACTCAACTACGGTGTCATCCAACACTCTAGGTCACGTAGGCCCGTTTCAGGCCACACAGGCCATCCATCAGTCACACACACCGATTCTGGTAACGGTTTCCATCCCGCAAAACAATTGCACATATATTTATAAAATAAACTTTACGCTAGAGGAATCACTTTACATTCGCCCGTAACCGTGGGCACGGCTATTTGAATAGTTTATAGGCCTTTGCAAAGGGTGCACGCTTTTCCCACACGACACAAGCTTACTCCCTCACTGGTCAAGCGGGGAGGTTCGCGACAAGGCCTTTTCAGAGCCTTCCTAGGATAGCACGTTGCCCTATAAATGGGTTCTCTCAACCAAGTACCAGGAACTCATTTCCTGTACTTAGGGACGGGGGTATATCGCCCTCTTGGCACCCAACCGCTCCCATATTTATTAGCAACCAAAAACGATCCTGGGAACACTAGTTACTCGGCTAAGGGCATCACATTCTATCCGTATAGTCTCACTGTTATATGCTCATTGCAATTCCTCAAGGAAACGGTCCTTAAATGTTACATGAAGTCGGAGCCACACAGGCAGTGACGACTCATGACCAAGTTTTGTAAAGCTGTTTTATTTTGCAAATACTAGACCAATGGTGCCGAGGTTTAAAATCATTTTATTTAAACCCTGGTTTTCCCATCGTCATATTTTTAGTTTAGATAAAATGGGATCATCGATATTCATACTCAAGTACAAATACCAGGATGACAAGGTTACAAATGACAGGGCAACAATTTATTCAAGGAGGGTAATATGCAGCAAATAGGTTAGGCCTGACGGATTCGATCACGAATTGCGGCCGATAACAGTCATGTTCCTAATTATGCAAGTTTTAGGAATTAAAATAAAATTTTAAATCATGGGTCCAATATGGTCAAGGGTGACTTGCCTTGCTCTTGGCCCTGCAAGTTTTTGACAAAATCTTCCTTTGGTGACTCCTCAGGAACGGTTTCTACGTGTCGCAAAAAGAAAATAGGCAAAAACACCAAGAATCAGAACCTATCTCATACAACTAATAGTGCCACTGTGTAGATCTCATTTTTAAAAAAATTTTGAGAGTTGAATGGGCTCAAACGGAGTTACGGTTTGAAAGTTATGATTTTTCAAAGTTTGAGTCAATTTCTTGGAAATAAAAAGGATTAAAATTGTTTAAGGAAAGAAAAGGAATAAAAGAAAAAGAAAATTACTTAGAGACTGACAGGTGGGGTCCTCGGGTCAGAGAGAGAGAGAAAGGTGATGAGGCTGACATGTGGGACCGGTAAAATAGTGAGGAGAGAGGAGATAGAGAGGCTGACAGGTGGGACCAAATCAACAGTGAGGAGGAGAGAGAATGGGAGACTGACAAGTGGGGCCGAGATGTCGGTGACGAGGGATGGGCGCTGACGTGTGGGCCTGACGTGTCAGCGCTAGGAGGAGCGATGGGGACGTTGACGGGTGGGGTTGGTTGTCAGTGTCTGGGGAGGCCACGTGGATCTGGTGTGGCCCGCATTTGCTGACGCGGCGCCTACATGGCCATGCCACGTCAGCTCGGTCTGACCGGGCTGCCCCTCCTCGGCGGATTGACGGCGGACGGTCTCCGGAGTCGATCTCGCCGGCGGCGACGAGACTCGGCGAACGGCCTGCGGCGGGGGAGAGCGAAGGTGACGGGGAATCAAATGAGCTGCTCGGATTGGCCTAGCGGGCGGCAGAAGATGGTTGGCGACGGTTGTCTAGAACCAGTGGCGGCGATGGAGGGAAAAGGTCACCGCCGGCGACCATTCTGGTGGCGGAGAGGACTGGGATAGGGGTCCTTAGGGGCAGGCTTACATGAGGAAGCGAATAGAGAAGCCAATTTGGGCTTTACCTGTGTCAATGTCGCGAGTTAGGTCGGCGGCAATGGAGGGCGACGGCGAAGGGATTTGGGTGTTTCTGTTGTGGGGGCTAATCGGTGGCGGCGAGGGGCGAGGGAGCTTCATGGTGGCTCAAGGAACTCAGCGGCGGCAGTGGCTTGGTCTGCGGTGGTCTGGAACGGCGGCGGCGCTTGGGTCAGAGAGTGGTGGAGAGAGGTTCTCGGCGGCGAGCTAGCTCGGCTGGGCTTCTCTGACATCGGAGGAGGGAGGGGTGGTGCTCTACTTATAGCCGAGCTCAGGCGCTAGCGGACGGCAGTCAACGGCGGTGGCAGCAGGGCAGAGCAGCTCGAGCTCCTCGACACGACACAACAATGGCGCGGAGCACTGTGGTGTGCGTCATGGGCTACAGAGGGGAAAAATGGGAAAGAGAGGCGACGGCGAAGCGACGGGACGAGGTGCTTGCGCATGTGAAACGACTTTGGGGCTCGGTGTCAAGGAAAAAGCTACGGCGGCCATGTCTTCTTTGACTTCGGCGCTTGGGATGAGATGATGGCACGGATTTCTCGCCAGGGGACAGGACGGCGGGGGTTGACGAAGGCGTCCCGCGCGTTTTAAGATGTCGACTGGACGGTATGGGCACGCACAGAGGGAGAACAGAGAGAGCTCGAGAGAGATTGAGAGAAGAGAGAGAAAGCGAGCGGCAGTGGGAGGAAGACGACGACACTGTGTCGTCGTCGGTTGACAAGCGGGGCCGAGTGGCAGAGATGATCTCGACCGTCCACGCATGTGCATCGGGCGGCCGTGAGGAGAGCTAGGACGGGGTCGCTGACATGCGGGGCCCGCGGGGATTTATAATTCCGCGCGCGCCGCGGCTGCTGGGCTGAGCGGGCCGCGAGGAAGAGAGAGAGCAGGCCAAGAATGAGGGAAGGCGGCCCAACTTGCATAGTAACATTTAACTTTTTTCCAGGGATTGTTTTAATTGGTTTTTGAGGATTTAAATTTTGGGAATTTGATTTTGAATAGGGTTTTAATTTCAGAAAAAATTAGGGGATTTTTGTAGGGTTCTAGGGGCTGATTTTTGGAGAAATTTATTGAGACCACACATGGCACAAAATTCCAAACTCAAGTAAAGAGCCATTTTTTGAATTTAGATTTTTATTTAAAATAGTTTAGCACAAAATAAAATTGCAACCATTACAAACCTACCCCCCTAAAGAGAATCTCGACCCAAGATTCGGAAGCTAAGCGAACAACTCAAGGTATTCTACACGAAGGTGGTCTTCTCGTTCCCAAGTGGCTTCATCCTCTGAGTGATTGCTCCATTGCACTTTGTAAAATTTGGTCGAGGTTCTTCGCGTGCATCTCTCGGCTTCTTCTAGGATGCGGATTAGTCGTTCTTCATATGTCAGATTCTTGTTTAGCTTGATGCCTTCGAGGGGAACTTGTTCTTCGGGTACGCGAAGGCACTTCTTCAACTGAGAGACATGGAATACGTTGTGTACGTCTGCAAGTTCATTGGGCAACTGTATTTGGTAGGTAACTTCTCGTCGAGCGATGATAGGATAGGGACCTATAAACCTAGGGGCCAACTTTCCTGCCATGCCGAATCTCTTCATTCCACGCAACGGGGATACCCTTAGGTATACGTGGTCTCTGATTTCGAACTCTAGGTCGCGGCGTCGGTTGTCGGCATAACTTTTCTATCGGGATTGGGCAACTTTCAGATGTTCCCTTATTATTTTTACTTTTTCTTCTATGTCCTTTAGGAGATCAGGTCCAAATATTTGTTTTCCCCCATATCGGTCCAACAGAGTGGGGTACGGCACTTGCGTTCATATAGTGCCTCGTTTGGGGCCATCTTGATCCTAGCTTGGTAGCTATTATTATAAAAGAATTCGGTGTAGGGTAGGCAAAGGTCCCATGTCCCTACGAAGTCTAGGGCACATGCTCTTAACATGTCTTCCAGAATTTGGTTTACTCTTTCAGTTTGACCGTCTGTTTGAGGGTGATATGCAGTACTGAAGTTGAGATGGGTTCCCAGGGCTTCATGTAGTCGTTCCCAAAACCTTGAGGTAAACTGGGTACCTCGATCTGACACGATCTTTTTGGGAACTCCGTGCTGGCATACTATTCTATTCATATACAATTCTACTAGTTTCTTTCCTGTCTAGGTGGTCTTAACAGGTATGAAGTGGGCTACCTTGGTAATTCGATCTACGACCACCCAAATCGAGTCGTACCCGTTGGGCGTCCTTGGTAGGCTAGTTATAAAGTCCATTCCGATCTTCCCACTTCCATTTAGGAATTTTCAAGGGTTGTAGTAGTCCTGTGGTTTTCTGGTGTTCTGCTTTCACCCTTTGGTAGATATCGCACATGGCGACATATTCGGCGACATCTCGCTTCATCCCGGACCACCAATAATGTTGTTTAAGATCTTGGTACATCTTCGTACTGCCAGGATGTATGGAGTATGTGGATTCGTGGGCTTCCTTGAGGATAAGATTCCTTAGTTCCTTGTTGTTGGGCACACATATTCTCTTTTCACTCCATAGGGTTCCTTGTTCATCTATCGAGAATCCAGGGGCCTTGTCTTTGGGGACATTCTCCTTAATGGCCTTGATTTCTTTATCTTCTTGCTGGGCTTCTCGAATTAGACTTTCTAGGATAGGTTGGACTACTAGAGTGGCGAGTGTTCCTTTGTTTACCATGGTTATTCGGAATTTCCTAAGCTCGTGGCATAATTCTGGTCGAGGCGATCGCACCAAGGCGGGGTTGCAATAGCTTTTCCGACTAAGGGCATCTGCCACTACGTTGGCCTTTCTGGGGTGGTAGTGTATTCCTAGGTCATAATCCTTCAATAATTCCAGCCATCTTCTTTGTCGTAAGTTGAGTTCAGTCTGGGTAAATATGTATTTTAGACTTTTATGATCGGTGTATACTTCACACCGATTGTCGATAAAGTAGTGCCTCCATATCTTTAGGGCATGTATTACGGCAGCGAGTTCCAAGTCGTGAGTTGGGTAGTTCATCTTATGTGGCCGCAATTGTTTAGAGGCATAGGCTACTACTTTTCCTTCTTGCATCAGTACGCATCCGAGCCCTTGCCGAGAGGCATCACAATATATTTCGAAATCCTTCCGGATATCGGGCAAGGTTAGGAGAGGGGCGCTGGTCAACCTTCTTTTTAGTTCTTGGAAGCTTTTCTCGCAAGCTTCTGTCCATTTAAACTTCTTTTCCTTCTTTAGTAACTCGGTCATAGGCTTTGCTATCTTAGAGAATCCTTCGATAAATCTTCGGTAGTATCCGGCTAAGCCTAAAAAGCTTCTGATTTCGGTGACCGAGGCTGGGGATTTCCAAGCAAGGACGGTCTCGATCTTACTTGGGTCTACTTCTACTCCTTGGGCTGAGATGACGTGCCCTAGAAAAGCCACTCGATTCAACCAGAACTCGCACTTCGAGAATTTGGTGTACAACTGGTGTCCTCTTAATTTCCTTAGGACCAGTCTCAGGTGCTCGGCATGTTCTTGCTCGTCCTTGGAGTAGATGGGGATATCATCTATAAACACCACGACGAATTTATCGAGGTACTCCATGAATATCTTATTCATCAGGTTCATAAAGTAGGCCGGGGCATTGGTGAGTCCGAACGACATGACCGTATACTCGTACAAGCCATATCTCGTGGAGAAGGCAGTTTTGGGTATATCTTGTGGCCTAATCTTCAATTAATGGTATTCGGTTCTCAAATCTATTTTAGAGAACACGACAGCTCCTTTGAGTTGATCAAACAAGTCGTCGATCCGAGGTAACAGGTACTTGTTCTTTATGGTTACCTCGTTCAAGGCTCGATAATTTACGCACATCCGTTGAGTTCCATCCTTTTTCTTAACCAGGAGTACTGGGGCTCCCCATGGGGATGTGCTTGGTCTGATGAAACCTTTAGCCTCTAATTCTTCTATTTGTTTCTTAACTTCGGCCAGTTCATTTGTGGCCATTCGGTATGGTCGCTTGGATATAGGTGCGTTTCCTGGCGCCAATTCAATGGAAAACTCTATTTCCCGATCTGGTGGCATCCCAGGGAATTCCTCAGGGAACACCTTGGGGTACTCACTTACGATGGGCACACTTTCCAAGCTGGTAGCCTGAAGGCTAGTCAGAATTGATCGGGTCTTTTGGGTTCTTGAAGGAGTAAACTTTGCTTCTTGCCCATTGGATCCTTGTAGGGTTATGTTTTTATTGGCACAGTCTATTTGTCCTTGGTGTTCAGCCAACCAGTCCATTCCTAGGATCAAGTCTAATTCTTGGGATTCTAGGATGATGGGACTGGCTAGGAATCGAACCCCTTCTATTTCTAGGATTACTTTTGGGCACGATAGATCCGACCTCATCTCCTTTCCTGGGGAGTGTACGATCATCGGTACCCTCAAGTCCCAGGTTTCCCAACCATTTTTGTTCACCAAAGCCCGAGAGATGAAGGAATGGGAAGCTCCCGAATCAAACAAAACGACTGCGGGTATAGAGTTAAGAAGAAACGTACCCATGACCACATCTAGGGCTTCCTGAGCTGTATCTGCCTGGATGTGGTTCACTCAGCCCCTTCCAAAGGCTGGAGTCGTACGAGAAGCTTGCCCGCTGACTTGTGGAGTAGTCCTTCCTGGTGCAGGTGCAGGAGCTCTAGCAGTACTGACGTTGGATCGTGTTGGTGCGGTAGCCTCCTTGTTCTTAGGGCAGTCCTTGGCATAATGCCCATAGTCGTGATAGGCGTAGCACCTTATTCCAGCAAGATTAGCAGGGTTTCTTGGCTGGGCATTGGTTGGGGTAGGGTTACTTCTCCTGGAGCCTGAGGTGAAGCTACTTGGTCGAGGTTGTTGTGGCATTGGTGGGCGGGGTGTGCTCCCAGTGGGTTGACTGTATTATGGGACAGCCGGACGATATTGGGTTGGCTGAGTCATTCTCGGTCGTTGCCCACCTGTTCGCACCAAAAACCACCGGGTGTGCCAAGAAGCTTGCTGATGATCTAGTTTGATGCGATTGAACATACGAAGGCTTGGGAGATCTGCTTAGCTCCAGTGCAGGTCCTAAAATATTTGAGGTTCGTAGGCGTGCCAGTCAATTTGACCCCGTAATTGACAAGGAGAAAATATTAGCTCAGGGATTCAATCGGCCAATAAGAATCCCTCTAGCCGATTGCCGAAGGAATGCTTGAGCATCGGCTGAAAGCCGATGATAAGACTTTGTCCGGGCCCCAGCTGTCCGCGCCCGGGTCTCATGCCCGTGTACTCGCTCCCGGGTCCTCGCTTGTGTTCGTGCCCGGGTCAGCAACAATTGCACATCGGCTATCGGCCGATACGGACTGATGTAGGCCCCTTGTAGCCGATGGCCGATGGCACCTGTGTATCGGCTAGGAAACCGATAACGCTAATAATGAATAGATAAGCTACCAGTATAACATGTGCATCGGCTAGAAGCCGATGATAAAATAGATAGGCAGAATAGTAGGCTAGCCGACTGCCAAGGAAACACATGTACATCGGCTAGAAAACCGATGATAATATAGATGACCAAAACAGTAAGGATAATACAGTCGGCTTTATAAAAAGATACCCTATCGGCTAAGCACTCCGATAGAACGTCGCATATACACCGATCGGCTCGACAAGGATAAATCTATTATTATCGATCTAGTAGTTCAGACCTAACTGATGCAGCACAGGTCGATAATAGTAAAGGAACCTCAACAAGCCGATAAACCTAATGCAACTATGATGTAATAAGATAACTTACCGGCTATACATTCCGATAAGACGCTTGCGCAAAAACCATCAACCTAGCAGGAATAACTTATCGCGACAGTTTAGTAGGTCGGACCCAACCGATGCAGCATAAACTGACGATAAGCTACTCCCAGTAAGCTGATAAGATCTACGCACGCGTGATGTGGTATACCTGATCGGCCTAAGAGGTCGGACCGAACCGATGCAGCCGTAGACAGGGAAGATACACCTAGGTAAGGGGTGACGAGTCTTACCCTCTCGCAAGAGTTCGAACCTAACCGATGCAGCCCCGCTCGAGAAGCAAGAACCCGTCGAAAGGTTGGCGATGCGCCGAAGTTTATTGATCGTTGTGATAATTTACAAGGTGCCCGGGCGTACGTATTTATACCCCGAGTTACATGAGTCCTTATACGACACGGAACAGGACTTTCCTAACTAAAAAAGAAAAACTAACAGACCTGATCGGACAAGAGATCAGGTTTCCTAAAAGATAAAACTATCTAATAGATAAGATAAATAACTGCCATAACGTAGTCTTCACGATTCCTTCTCAAATCCGGTTTCTTCTGGATTAATTTCCTCCGGTTGATATAGCTTCTATCTTTACCGAATCTGATATGAGCCGTGCCAAATTTTGGCGTTAACACCACCACGAGGGTTTAATCCGGAATGAGCCATCTTTCTCTTCCGATAGTCATCGGCTTCCTTGCGGGTGTCTTCCACCATCAAGGCCTTGTTAATCATTTGCTGGAACGTGGGGAAATCGTGACTTATAAGCTGAATCCGTATTCCCACGTTCATGCCCTTAAGGAACCGTCGGATCTTCTTTTTATCCGTGTTTACCTCTTCTATAGCATATCGAGCCAACTTATTGAAATGGCTCAAGTACTCGTTTATGCTCGAGGATCCCTGTTTGAGTTGCTCAAACTCAACTTTCTTCATGTCGATAATGCTTTCGGGCACATAGGTTGCCTGAAAGGCGGTTGCGAACTCATCCCATGTGATGGTCGAGGAATCCTCATGGGCGGCGCAGTAGTTATCACACCAATCCGCGGCAGGTCTCTTTAGTTGGTGTGCCGCGAATAGCCTTTTTTCGATGGGAGTGCACTGTATCAAGTTAAGTTTCCGTTCTACGTCTTTAAGCCAATCCTCGGCTTCTATTGGTTCAGTGGTTTGGGAAAATTCTAGAGGACGGGATTGGAGGAACTCCGTGAGTTTAGCCCTTCCATTTGGTGGAGCTTATGGGGCTTGCTGAGGATTCTGTTGGAGTATAGCCAGACTCTGAGCTATGCCCTGTAGAATTTGCGTTTGGATAGCTAGGATTTTCTGTGGGTCCATGTTTAGTGGTGGGGGTGGAGGTAAGTCTTGTTGGACCGGGTCGGGGTGAGGGGGCAAGTTCATGTTGTTTTCAAACCTTTGTTCTTGATCTTGTGGGTTATTTCCTCGGTTCCGAACTAGTACTTGGTCATCCTTATATCCATATTGGGCTGGAGTACGCCTTTGTCGTTGGTTGCGGCGAGCCATCTATAGGGAAGAAGGGAGGAGAATAATGAGGAAAAGGAGTAGAGGAAGAAGGAAAGAGGCACACAAGCACAAACGGATTTTAAAACATAGGTACTTTATTTATATACAAGAGGGGTGGCCAAGTAGCATGGACTGGACGCACACCATACAAGATATGGGCTACCATACGTAACACACACACGCACTACTCACCACGACTCCTAAGGAGTTGGCGACGATACAAAAGGTTTGACGCCCACTATTTACATCCTACTACCATACACTGTTGCTGCTCTACTCCTGCTCCTCGCTCTCGATCATCATACGCTCAGAAGGGTCTTCCTCCTCGGACGGGACAAGAAGGTGGGAGGACGGTGGGATAGGAGCAACTGTCAGTGGAATGGCTGGGATAGGGGCAGGGGCTGGTGCGGGGGCGTCGGCTAGAGTAGTAGTGGTGGCTAGGGTAGCAATTGGGCGAGGAGTAAACTGTGCAAGGTACTCGCGCACAGTCATGCGGCGTCGGCGACGAGGTGGAGAAGAAGGTGGAGTCGGTGAGGAACTCTGGGAACTAGCGGCGTATCCCTCAGTGGGGTCAGGAAAGTCGGAGGAGTGGGCGAAAGTCAGGGTGTGTGGGGATGGAGGGATGCAGTCTCGGAGGGAGTGGTAGTGTCTCTCGAGGCTGCGGTATGCCTCTTAGAGTCGGCGGTACTGGTGGTCCAAGGTGGTGGTCATCTCGACAAAACGAGTCAGAGAAGGAGATGACTCACGGTAGGTACAAGGGTAGATGATAGTGGAGGATCCACTAACTCAGTGGGGAAGAAGGCAAAAACGAGAAGAATCAAGGAGGGGGTAGTACTGGTCGCAGAGGCGACGAATGGCCGCGAAGGCCACATCCTGGTAGGCAAGCTAGAGTGTGGGCCTCACCATCACGAAACGGTGACGGTGTAACTCGGGACGGAGGGGGTAGAGGCGGAGGGTAAGGTGGCAACGGGGAGGTACGGTGGTGATGGTGAAACCTGCAAACTGTGGAGTGGAGTATCCGAGGTAGTGAGCCAAGTCTCGGAGAATCTCGATGAAGCCTCCCTGGCCTTCACCGTAGGAGAGGTGAGTGTTGCTAGCGGCCATCTACAATTTGAAAACAAGAAAAGGGGTTAGTAAAATTTTTCAAAACTCTGCTAAGGGAAGGAAAGAAGTAAGAAAGTTTTAAGTTTTTGCAAATAGTTTTTAGAACGTATCGTCCTTAGGGCCTTCCTAATGTGGGGGATTCGTTCCTAGGGGCCAAACCTAGGCTCTGATACCACCTCTGTAACACCCCTCTCCCGTTAACCCATACAGGTTAACAGAGAAGGAACGCCATTACCTGTAATACCTGTACCAGTCCAAGGAGACCAGCTGGTACATACAGGACATCGGTGGATCATTGCCAAACCTACTTTATTTAATTTACATAGTCCTTACATAAGTTGTAGCCTCGGACAGAACCCGAGACATATAATGATACATTACAAAAGTAGGCAATGGAAAAACACGGGTAGACCTATACCCACAAGCAAAGCTTGGGACCTAGATCGAAACCCTAAAACTCTTCGTACTCGACTTGATCCTAATAATACTAGCTGAGGGTGGAGTCTTCATCTTCATAGACTTCTAAGAGAAAGTAAGCAAGGGTGAGTACACGAGGTACTCAGCAAGTCACGGAAATTAGGTGGCATGCAAGGGTTAGCAAGGAAGGTTAGGGTTATTTTGCAAAAGTGGTCTTCAAAGATTTTGGGGTTTTAAAAATCTAAGTGTGCTCTTTGAGTTGTCAGAAAGAAGCTCACGCTTCAATCCATTCCGTGAGTTGCTTTGCAACAACTCACCTCAGTTAAGTTAGTCGGGAAGAGACTCGCGTCTCAACCCATTCCACAAGTCTGAGACTTGTCACAAATTCCGATTCGGAGTGTACCAACCTCTAGTACCTCCATTTAGGTGGATTCTTTGTTTTGAAACTTGTCACTTAACTCAGACCACTCAACTACGGTGTCATCCAACACCCTAGGTCACGTAGGCCCGTTTCAGGCCACACAGGCCATCCATCAGTCACACACACCGATTCTGGTAACGGTTCCCATCCCACAAAACAATTGCACATATATTTATAAAATAAACTCTACGCTAGAGGAGTCACTTTACATTCGCCCGTAACTGTGGGCACGATTGTTCGAACAGTTTATAGACCTTTTGCAAAGGGTGCACGCTTTTTCCACACAACGCAAGCTTACTCCCTCACTGGCCAAGTGGGGAGGTTCACGACAAGGCCTTTCCAGAGCCTTCCCAGGATAGCACGTTGCCCTATAAATGGGTTCTCTCAACCAAGTACCAGGAACTCATTTCCTGTACTCAGGGACGGGGGTATATCGCCCTCTTGGCACCCAACTGCTCCCACATTTATTAGCAACCGAAAATGATCCTGGGAACACTAGTTACTCGGCTAAGGGCGTTACATCCACCCGTGTAGTCGCACTGTTATATGCTCAGTGCAATTCCTCAAGGAAACGGTCCTTAAATGTCACATGAAGTCAGAGCCACACAGGCAGCGACGACTCATGACCAAGGGTGTCGAGGTTTAAAATCATTTTATTTAAACCCTGGTTTTCCCATCGTCATATTTTTAGTTTAGATAAAATGGGATCATCGATATTCGTACTCAAGTACGAATACCAGGATGAGAAGGTTACAAAGGACAGGGCAACAATTTATTCAAAGAGGGTAATATGCAGCAAATAGGTTCGGCTTGATGGATTTGATTACGAATCGCGGCCAATAATAGTCGTGTTCCTAATTATGCAAGTTTTAGGAATTAAAATAAAATTTTAAATCATGGGTCCAATATGGTCAAGGGTGACTTGCCTTGCTCTTGGCTCTGCGAGTCTTCGACAAAATCTTCCTTCGGTGACTCCTTGGGAACGGTTTTTACGCGTCGTAAAAAGAAAACAAGCAAAAACACTAAGAATCAAAACCTATCTCATACAACTAATAGTGCTAGTGTGTAGATCTCATTTTTAGAAAAATTTTGAGAGTTGAATGGGCTCAAACGGAGTTACGGTTTAAAAGTTATGATTTTTCAAAGATTGAGTCAATTTCTTGGAAATAAAAAAGGATTAAAATTGTTTAGGGAAAGAAAAGGAATAAAAAGAAAAAGAAAATTTCCTAGAGACTGACAGGTGGGGTCCTTGGGTCAGAGAGAGAGAAAGGTGCAGAGGCTGACATGTGGGACCGGTAAAATAGTGAGGAGAGAGGAGATAGAGAGGCTGACAGGTGGGACCAAATCAACAGTGAAGAGGAGAGAGAATGGGGGACTGACGAGTGGGGCCGAGATGTTGGTGACGAGGGATGGGCACTGGCGTGTGGGCCTGACGTGTCAGCGCTAGGGGGAGAGATGGGGACGCTGACGGGTGGGGTCGGCTTGTCAGTGTCTGGGGGGCCGTGTGGATCTGGTGTGGCCCGCATCTGCTGACGCGGCGCCCACGTGGGCATGCCACGTTGGCTCGGTCCGACCGGGCTGCCCCTCCCCAGCAGATCGACGGCGGACGGTCGCCGAAGTCGATCTCGCCGGCGGTGACAAGACTCGGCGAACGGCTTGCGGCGGAGGAGAGCGGAGGAGATGGGGAATCAAATGAACGCTCGGATTGGCCTAGCGGGTAGCGGAAGATGGTTGGCGACGGTCGTCCAGAACCGGCGGCGGCGGCGGAGGGAAAAGGTCACCGCCAGCGACCATTCTGTCGGCGGAGAGGACTGGGATAGGGGTCCTTGGGGGCGGGCTTACATGAGGAATCGAATAGAGAAGACAATTTGGGCTTTACCTGTGTCAATGTCGCGAGTTAGGTCGATGGCAATGGCAAGCGGCGGCGAAGGGATTTGGGCGTTTCTGTTGTGGGGGCTAATCGGGAGCGGCGAGGGGCAGGGGAGCTTCGTGGTGGCTCAAGGAACTCAGCGGCGGTGGTGGCTTGGTCTGCGGTGGTCTAGAACGGTGGCGGTGCTTGGGTCAGAGAGTGGTAGAGAGAGGTTCTCGACGGCGAGCTAGCTCGGCTGGGCTTCTCTGTCATCGAAGGAGGGAGGGCTGCTGCTCTACTTATAGCCGAGCTTGGGCGCTAGCGGACGGCAATCAATGGTAGTGGCAACAGGGCAGAGGAGCTCGAGCTCGTCGATGTGACACAACAATGGCGCGGAGCACTGTGGTGTGTGTCATGGGCTATAGAGGGGAAAAATGGGGAAGGGAGGCGATGGCGAAGCGACGGGACGAGGTGCTTGCGCGTGCGAAACGACTTTGGGGCTCAGTGTCGAGGAAAAAGTTGCGGCGGCCATGTCTTCTTTGACTTCGGTGCTTGGGATGAGATGATGGCGCGGATTTCTTGCCGGGCGACGGGACGGTAGGGGTTGACAAAGGCATCCTGCGCGTTTTAAGATGTCGACAGGACGGTATGGGCACTCACAGAGGGAGAACAGAGAGAGCTCAAGAGAGATCGAGAGAAGAGAGAGAAAGCGAGCGGCAACGGGAGGAAGACGACAACACTGTGTCATCGTCGGCTGACAAGCGGGTCCGAGCGGCAGAGATGATCTCGACTGTCCACACGCGTTCATCGGGCAGCCGTGAGGAGAGCTGGGGCAGGGTCGCTGACATGCGAGGCCTGCAGGGATTTATAATCCCACGCGTGCCACGGCTGCTGGGCTGAGCGGGCCACGAGGAAGAGAGAGAGCAGGCCAAGAATAAGGGAAGGCAGCCCAGCTTGCACAGTGACATTTAACTTTTTTCCAGGGATTGTTTTAATTGGTTTTTGAGGATTTAAATTTTGGGAATTTGATTTTGAATAGGGTTTTAATTTCAGGAAAAATTAGGGGATTTTTGTAGGGATTCTAGGGGCTGATTTTTGGAGAAATTTATTGAGACCACACATGGCATAAAATTCCAAACTCAAGTAAAGAGCCATTTTTTTGAATTTAGATTTTTATTTAAAATAGTTTAGCAGAAAATAAAATTGCAACCATTACACTGATGTGTTACAACAGCTTATATGTCGCCACTGAACTCCATTACCCGTAGTCTATTTCTTTGCCTCAAGAGAATTTATTAGTCTTATTTCAACGGGAGTTGGTTTACTCATTATGACCCGTTAGTTCCAAAATCAGAGGTTGCCCCTTAAACCCATGGCGGCAATGTGCTCTCTAGAGAGATTGGGTGATAAGCCTTTAGTTAGTGGATCTGCAAGCATAGAATTAGTGTTTATATGTTGTAAAGTAATAGTCTGATCCTGGATTCTATCTTTCACAACATGATATTTTACGTCGATGTGTTTGGCAGCACAACTCAACTTGTTGTTACTAGAATAGAATACTGCAGCCTTAATATCGCAGTATAAATTAAGTGGTTTACTAATGTTGTCTACCACCTTTAAGTCTGGGATGAAATTCTTTAGCCATACCGCATGTCCTGTCGCTTCATAACTGTAACGCCCTGAAAATCGTCTTAATTAAAAATTATCGCGGGTAAATGGAAATACACGAATACACTAGAAAATCTTTGTTTGAGAAAAGAGTTTGAATAAAATTTTGAAATTTCTAACATTAAAAATCCCAAGTTTAAATCCTTAAATAAATACTTGGATGCTTTTATATTCCAGGGGTTTTGTCGGAGTATTTTAAGCGTTTGAGTATTTATAATAATAAATTTTTGGTGTTTCGTGGTGGTATTTACTTCTAGTAAATTCCCCGTGATTTAATAAACTCTCTGAAATTTTCTTGGATTTTTCGGAGCTACAAAATTAATTTTAATGCTATAAAGATCACTAAAGTAAGTAAATAAATATAAATAAATTCCTTTTCTTTTCCCCTGTTCGGGTCGTTTCTGATTCAGTCCTTTGAATTCTCCCCGTTCATCGTGAACTCTGACTCCTTTTCTTCTAGGGTTTTGTGTCGTTCCCAAAACCTTAAAGTCACCTCGAAAACCTAAATTCGGGGTTACCGGATTTATTTATTTTTGAAACTCTAGAACTCTTTTGGACTCCCAATCCGAGATCCTTTGTATTTGAAATATCTATATTTCCCTTTGAGATAAATCCCAGATATTTCTTTAAACTCCTTTTCTGTCAAAATAAATCCAAATCCCCAATTGTCTGAGATTTCTCCAAATTCCAGTCCTAATAAAACACCCTTGTCAATGCCCTAATCCCAAAATATTTTATTCGGAATATGCCATTTCCCAGTTCCTGGAAAATTTCCTCTAGTTCCCAACCTGATGGATAATTCGATATTTGTTTCCCCAAATATTCCTCGAATATCCCAATATTCTACTCCCCAAATTTCCATCGGGAAAATATTCTCCATTCTCGGAATCCCACAAAATATTCTGTTTCTTGGACCCTAATAAATATACTTTTGTTTTCTAAATTCGTCCAAATACCCTTCAATCCCCAATATATATATATATATATATATATATATATATATATATATATATATATATATATATATATATATATATATATATATATCCTCGTACCCAGATAATTCCAATGTCCTGAATATTTCTACAATTTTTGATTCGGAAATATTCCTCGAATCTATAAATTCCAATTTTCCAAATTCTCTCCTTTCTTTTCTCTTTTTTTTCCTGGTCCTCTCTCTCCCTCCTGTTTATCTCCCCCTTTGTTCTTTTGCTCTCTCTCTGCATCTGCCACTGGAGGCCATGGCTGGCCAAAGCCCGAGCTCCCTTGGCCGAGCTCCTCGGCTCAGGCCTCGGTGCCTGCCTCCCTCTCAGCCCAGGCCGCCCCGGCCCCAGCCCGCTACGCGCGCCACCGCCTCCGCCCCGCAACGGCCACCGCCGAACCCGCTGCCGCCCCTATATATGTACCGCCGCCAGCCCTGTGCCCTAGCCGGCTCTGCTCCTCTCCACGCCGCCCCGAGGCAGAGCGCCGCCGCCACCCCGTCGTGTCGCGCCGCCGTCTACACCTGCCGCCGCGCTGGCGCCCTGCGCTACTCCCAGCCGTCGCCGCCCTGCCTCTGCTGCCTCCGCCGGAGCCGCTGCCTCTTCCGCTCCTAGCGCCGTCGCCTGCGGAGCCGCCCCTGTTTCTCATCTGCCACCGTCGCTGTCCCCTCCGTCGCCGTCGTCTCTTCACGGTGAGCATCCTCGTAGCCGCCTCCCTCCTCCTCTGCCTGTTGTCGCCGTCGTCGTCATCTTCGATCCCTGCCGCTGGTGAACTCCAGACCTGCCGTCGCCGTCTTCGTCTCTGCCGCCCGCCGGCTGCCTAGGACGCCGCCTCCTCCCGTCGCCGGTGAGCATTCGGACCGAAGCCGTCCTTCTTTGATTCATCGCTGCCATCGCTCTTTTCCAATCAGCATCATCGCCCATCCTCCTCTGCCTCCTGTTCGTCGTCGCCGTTGCCAGGTAGTCGTCGTCGTCATCTATCGCCTGTGCGCCGTTCTCTCCAGTGCCGACGTCGCTGCCTCTGCCGCCCTCTGTCTTCCCCCATCTGCCGCCGTCGCTTGGAGTCCGCCGCCTCGCTGTCTGCCTCGTACCGCTTCTGCTCCCCGCCCGGCATCGTCACCGCCGTTTACAGCGACGCCCGTCGCGTCCTCATCTGCTTGCTATGCACCGCTGGTTGGTCGCCGCGCCAGCGGCAAGGCCATCTCGTCGCACCCACCTTTGCTTCGTCGTCGCCGGCATCTAAGCCTCCTCTCCGGCCGTGTTGCCCCAACGGCGCCTCCCCTCGTCGCCTCTGCCTCCTGCTCCTCGTCGTTTTTCGCCAAGCGCCGCTACATCCCCCCGCTGTCGTCATGCCGGCCGTCGCCCGCTCCCTCCTGGCCATCCGCCGTCGCGTTGCCCGGGTCACTGCTCCGTCGCCGGTCCGCCGCACCGCCTTCAGGCCGTCTTTTCCGCCACCCGGTGTCGTCGCCTGCCGTCGCCATTCCTGCTGTTGCCTGCAGCGCCACCATCGCTACACCACCTCATCCCATCCCTGCTCTACTCCCCATCTGCCGTCGTCCCGGCCGACGAGCCGTCATCGCCGTCTCTGTGATTCAGTGCCGTCGGTGAGCCCGAAGTCCGTCGCCATCGCCGTGTCCCTCCGGCTCGTCTTGGCCACGCCGTCCCCGGTCCGTCTCCCTTGTTGCCTCTGTATGCCACAGGACACCGTCATCACATCGTTGGACATCCTCAGCAGTATTCTCCTTTGTGACCTCTGGGCCCGGTGTTTCTCCAAGTGCATGACTAGGGGACCCGAGGCACAGTGCCCCAATAAATCTCAATCGTCCGATAATCCGAAGTCGATCCAAGCCACCTTGGCCGTCTAACCCTTTTAATCGGTCAAAGCCATGTCAGCCCTAGCCACCTCAGCTGCCACTTCGGTTGCCACCTCATCCCCTTCGGCCACATGTTATCCACCTCAACATTCCATTCGTCCCTCCTATTTCTAAATCCATGAACCAAGTCCACCATACGCCTGTTCACTGATCATGGATCCCATATCTCAGCATTTATCCAAAATAATTAGTTTTAATCCGAAAATCTAGAGAATATTCTCGAGAATATTCTTTTCCAATTCTTTTTGGATTTATTCCAAATTCAATATTCCGAAAGCCATATCTTTTCCATCCGAACTCCGATTCGACCCGTTCTTCTTCCTAAATTTATCTAAAATTATAATCTACTTGTTTATGTATTTTTATGTATTGTTTATTTGGAGTTTCTTAGGATTATTATCGTTTTACGTGTAGTTGCGTACAATCGTCGTTTCGGAAGATTGCGAAGTCTGCGGAAGAGTTCGGAAGATCATTTGAAGACTTTTGCGATTGCAAGGCAAGTCACACGACAATTTCCTTGAGCATGTTGATCCCATTTGTGAAAAGTATTTTATTTTAAAGTTATTGCATAAAATGCTTTTGAATGTCATTATATGGGTATTAATTTATTATCCTATGATTCTTGACTATTATGGCCATTTTGATGTTGATATCTATACCTTGATACCCTGGGTAATAATATTGACTAGCTAGATATTTAATTATTTATCTGGCTAGATTATTTAGGATTTGCTTAGCCATGCTTAGAAACTATAGTGTCATTATATGTGGGAAACTATTCATTCTGATTAATTAATGATTAATGGCTATAATTTCACGATCGTGAGTTGTGTTGATTAATTAAAATGTGGACAATAAAACTGCCTGAGGGTGGTTGTGAGCACCATGGTTGAATGTTGCTAGCGGTGCTCATGACAATTAAGGACCGGTTCGCGGACTACTTGTTGCGAAGCAATACTCGTGCTAACCACAAGCCAGCATGGGTAATGGTAGGATCCAATGTGTAGTACGTTCAATCGGGGTCCACCATGGTGTGTTGTGGTTGTGTTAATAAGACCACCATGGCTGCGTCAATAAGTCCATGTCTTGGGCGTTGGATCGTTTCCCTGTTGGAGGCCTGATCAGCTCCTGCCGGAAACTGGTGGTCCAGCGGGTGGCTCCTTGTTGTGCGGGTTACATAGAGGATCTTATCACAATTCCTTCCAAGGTACTGTGGTGGGTATTTAAGGCGCACAGTGATGTGTTGTGGAGTTGTTGTCTTGTGGTAAATTGGTATCATCTCTGGCCAGAGTAAAACTATTCGAATAGCCGTGCTCGCGGTTAATGAGCGGACCTAGCAATGTTTCTGTGATTAGTCCCACACTATTAATAATGATGATAATTGATGAAATATTGATAGCTCCTGTTTGGAGAGTTATGGTTTGGGCCTGAACTGCGTTGGAGCGTTGTTCAGTGGTTGATTCAATACTGATTAATAACTAAACTATACTGTTTTCAATGATTTTAAATGCAAATATTTTAAATGTGGTTTTATGCAAATAAGCCATATTATGCCTTTCCTTTGGTATCCTATTGCATTAACATTGCATTCCCTAGTGTGGCTTGTTGAGTACGGTGGGTGATACTCAGTCTTGCATTACTTGCAATCTTTAGAGTGAAGTTTTGCGTGGAGGAGAAGATGGTGTTTGGCTTATACCCCGTTGAGCTGCCTATGGCTTGGAGCTGAAGCTACGCTAGTTGCCATTCCGCTGCTGTTTTCTTCTGTGTGAGGACTAAGTGCCTCTGTTGTAAGTATTTATCGTTATTTCGTTTTGGTTATGTTTATCAAATTGTCAATTTGTGTGCCTCGGCTGATTCCTGGACGAGGATTTATTGCACAAATTAGCTTTGGAAATTCTGGTGAATTTCTGGGCGTGACAATAACATACCACAAATTCCACCTGCATCATAGACGACGCTGCAAGCATTTGTTTTGAGCTTTTCGTGAAATAGCTCCTCCTGCAAGAGTGAAGATGTAACATGATATCAACTTTTTACTATCAACACATCCCGCAAAATCAGCGTCTGAATAACCTATGACTTCAAGGTTGTCAGACTTCTCAAATGTGACCATGTAATCTTTAGTACCTTGTAGGTAACGTAATACTTTCTTAACAGCCTTCCAATGGTCCATACCTGGATTTGTCTGATATCTGCCAAGCATCCCAGTTACAAATGCTAAATCAGGGTGCATGCAAACTTTAGCATACATAATGCTTCCGACAGCCGAAGCGTATGGAATCGATGTCATCTAATCAGTTTCTAATTTGATTCCTTGGACATTGGAATTGTCCAAATTTATCGCCCTTAACAACTAGAGTAGGCATGATAGAGCAACTTTCCATGTTGTACCTCTTAAGCACTCTATCAATGTATGCCCTCTGAGATAATCCTAATACCCCTTTGGACATGTCTCTGTGTATCTCAATGCCCAAAACATAAGAGGCATCACCAAGATCTTTCATCTCAAAGTTAGAGGATAGAAAACCCTTGGTTTCTAGCAGCATATTCTTATCATTGCTAGCCAAAAGAATGTCATCCACTTAAAGCACCAAGATAGTAAATTTGCCACCTTTAGACTTAAAGTATATGCAATTATCCATTCTATTTTCCCTAAATTTGAATCCTTTAATTATTTTATCAAATTTAAGGTGCCATTGTCTGGACGCTTGTTTCAACCCATAAATGAATTTCTTAAGATGACATCCCATATGTTCACTACTTTCCACAACAAAACCTTCTGGTTAAGTCACGTAAACCTCCTCTTGCAGTTCACAATTAAGGAATGTCGTTTTAACGTCCATCTGATGGAGCTCTAAATCATAATGAGCTACTAAAGCCATGACTATCCTTAATGAGTCCTTCTTAGACATGGGAGAAAAGGTATCAACATAGCCAATCCCTTCTCTCTGTGTAAACTCTTTCGCTACAAGTCTAGCATTGAACCGTTCGACATTTTCCTTTGAGTCATGTTTAGTTTTATAGACCCATTTACAGCCTACTGTTTTGACTCCTTTAGGAATTTCTACTAAGTCCCAGACGTCATTCTGAATCATAGACTTCATTTCATCTTCCATGGCACTCAACCATTCAGATGATTTAGCACTCATCATGGTTTCTTTATATGAGGTGGGGTCATCCACTTTCCCAATGTCATGTATATCCTCGTTCATGTACACAACATAATCATTTGGGATAGCAGATCTCCTTTTCCATTGTGATCTTCTTATGGGTGCGTCAGTAGTCACAGTGGGTTCCACGGGTTGATCATTAGATGTTGTATTTCAGTGTGTTCTTCATTTTCAGTTGGAGTTGGATTTATTTCAGACAAAGGAACAATGACCTCTTTAATTATCGATAGAGGCACGTAAACCCATTTTTCTTTAAGGTCTATGTTCCTGACTTTAGAACTCCCACTGAATTCACCATTCTCTAAGAATACAGCATGCCTAGTTTCAACAAATTTAGTAGTCCTATCAGGACAATAAAAGCAATATCCCTTTGATCTTTCAGGGTATCCAATAATGTGGCAACTTACTATCTTAGGATATAGTTTCCCAATATGTGGGTTAAATAATTTGGCTTCAGCTAGACAGCCCCACATGTGCAAATAATTTAATGTTGGTGTTCTACCAATTCAGAATTGATAAGGTGTTTTTGACACTGATTTACTAGGAACTCGATTTAATATGTGTGAGGCTATCTTTAGAGCTTCCATCCATAAATTAACTGGAAAATTGGAGTGTGTCAGCATGCTTCGTACCATGTCCATAAGGGTACGGTTACGCCGCTCAGCAACTCTATTTTGCTGTGGTTCACCGGGCATGGAATATTAAGTCACTATCCCATTTTCCTCAAGATATTTAGCGAAGGGACCAGGAATTTGTCCATAAGGTGCATGCCTACCATAATACTCTCCCCCGCGATCTGATCTTACTACCTTGATTTTAGAGTCATGTTGGTTCTCGAACTCAACTCTAAATATCTTGAATTTATTTAGTGACTCAGATCGTTCCTTAATAGGGTAGATATAACCATAACGTGAGTAATCATCAGTAAATGTAATAAATGAGTCATGGCCATCTACCGACATAATGGGAATAGGTCCACATATGTCAGTGTGAATTATTTCTAAGAGGTATGAGCTGCGTGTTGCTCCCTTCTTAATTTGTTTAGCATATTTTCCCTTAATACAATCAGTGCAAGTGTCAGAGTCAGAAAAATCTAATGGATGTAGTATCTCTTCTTTAATGAGACGTTCCATTCCCCCCTCGAAATGTAGCCGAGACAACAGTGCCATAATTTTGACGAAGTCTCATTGCTAACGTTGCGTTTGCATTTATTAGAAGCATCACACACATTAAATAATAAGGAGAAATCTTGAAATAATAGCATATATAGTTGATCATGCTTAATGGCTAATCTAACATTATTACATCCAAATTGAATAACACATTTGCCGTTTCCAATAACACAATAAAACCATTCTCATCTAATAGGGGGGCTGAAATTAAATTCCTCCTCACGGAAGGGACATATAGAACATTATTCAAATGGAGGATGAAGCCGCTCTCTAATCTCAAGGAGAGCGATCCAATGCCCTTCACCTCAGCCTCTTCACCGTTGGCCACCCTAAGCCTTCGGGTTCCCTCTCTTATGGTCTTTATCGAATGGAATGCCTGCAAGGAGTTACAGACATGCACAGTAGCACCGGAATCAACCCACCAAGAATTATGTAGAAAATAGATGTAAAATGACTCATCTATAAAAGAAATTACATCGTAGTTACCATGCTTAGCAAGCCACTGGCGGAACCAGCACACTCCTTCCGCACGTGTCCTTCCTTCTTACATTAATGACACTTTATATCATTAGGTGCAGCAGGAGCATATGCCTTTGATGATAACTTAAATTGCTCCTCAATGGAAGCTAAGTACACAGTTGCCTTCTCAGAGTTGGGAATTCCTCCCCTAATGCCCATAGAGATAGTGTTCTCCATCATCATGAGTGATATCCTGTTAGACTGCTCCTACTTTTTGCTTGCAATATCATACGCCTTTTTCAACTCGGCATAATTCTCATGAGTTGAAATAGGGGCAATGGGGACGGCATGGCGAAGGGCGTAGTCAATCTTGTGCACGCCAAGCACCAACATTAGCTTATCCTTCCAAGCGGAAAAGTTGTTCCCAGTGAGTTGCTTAATACCTTCAATGGCATGGGCAACACCTGAAGCTGAAATTTACATGAAAACATAAGCACTTTAGAGAATAACATAATTGCATGAATTTAAACTTACGTTTGGTATGAATAAAAAACATGTGAAATCTTCTTCAAAACACCGTTGGGCAGTATTGAAAAGATCCAAACATAATAATCTAGGAGATTGAAATTACTCACGGCAATTATCAACGTTGGTCAGAAAATTATCCATGAATAAATAAATTAAATATCTCCTACAACAAAAAGTAGGCCTAAAATCAAAATGTCTCGTTGGTTCAATTTTTAATTTTAGGCACTAAATTTATAGTGCCCCCTTTTTTTTGCACAAGGGGGCTAAGGAACAGCAGCATGCGCGTGGCCGAGGGGGACTGACGCGCGCCTGCAGCCCAAGGACGGCCGTGCGCCTTATGCGCGGTCGGGGCCCAGCATGCTCCTCAGCCCATTACAGTGTCGGCAAGCCAGGGGTCGTCCAATCTCATCGGACGGCCGAGATTGATGGCACCGACGCACTTATAGTCTCTCAAGGAAACCTTAACCCTAGAGCTATTTCCCCTCCCGATTTCTTAGGGACTGATGGCAACAGCGGTGGGATACGCCGCGGCGGCGGCGGCCAGTGCGCGCGGTGGTGTTGAGGGTAAGTACGCGCAGCGGCGACAGCCACGGCGTGCGGCGGCTAATGCCGTGCAGCCCTTCGACCTTTGAAGACGGCGGACTGGGTGCAGGTGCGCGGCGAACTCGTGCCGCGCCACTGCTCTCCTTCTCTGTTCTTCACCTCGAAGCAGCGTGGGGCACTGGCGAGGCGAGCCTCAGTGTCGCGTGGCACCGGTCCGAGGTGATGGGAATCCAACCGGAGAAGAAGGTTAGCCCGATTAGATGTCTTAATTTGGGGATTTGTTAATCTAGGGTTCTTGAATTCTTGAATTTTGGAACCGAATTTTGTAAGATTTTAGTTTTAGGGTTTCACAGATTGGGGAATTTCTTTCTGGGATTCTTGATCCAATTGACTCATGCCGATTTCTCCCTAATTCCCTCCCTTTTCTCTGCTTACCCGAGGCCAATTAGGGTTAAACTAAACTAGGGTACAAAACTTAGACCCTAGTTCAATCCGAGGCAATTAAAAACACAATTAAACCCAAATAGAACTACACCTTTATCAACAGACCATAGATTCTAGCCAATTCTAATGGATCCATGATTAGATCAAGATTGCTCTGATACCAAATATAAGTTAATAAAGTTCTTGAACATAAAACTTGATCTTAATCTAAACATGAACACCAACTTGATGCAGAATTTAGAGTGACTAGAAACCGAACCAGAGTTAGAGGATGAGGCCATAGTCTTGTTGATCGTCGGAGTAGTTCTCCTAGTAGATGCAGTCCCACGGTGAGGCTGAGGATGACGCCGGCCCTCGGATCTCCACCTTGTAACACCCCACTTTCAGCGAGACGTTAAACGATATTTTCGCTAAAAACTACCCGTGAAAATTTCGATCTTGTGTGCTATGTTGTATGTCGTGCCTGGATCTCAATCTGTCTCTCCGCCTTGATCTCGACCAATCCCTCCTCTCAAACTCTTCCGTTCCGAAATAACCTCTGAGATCGAATCGCCGTTATCGAACTCCTCTTCAAAACCCTAACGGCAAAGTCCTTCAATCGTCTCCTTCAAATATCCGCTTCGATTTCCATTCTGAAAATCCAATGTTGAAAACCCTGAACATTCCCTCTTTTGAATCCCCGTTGAATCTTCCCGTAAATACCTTTGTTTCCTCTCTCCTTTGAAATCCACCAACATAAGTGTATATATAATTATATATATATATATATATATATATATATATATATATATATACACACCCCCATCTCTCTCTCTCTCTCTATATATATATATATACACACACACAAACAAACCCTCCACAAACATACCCATATATACGTATACATATATATATATATATGTACGTATACATATATATATATACGTATACATATATATATATATATATATATATGTACGTATATATATATATTTATATCCACCCAAAGAAGTCATGTATCAGTCCTAAACCCAGGAAAATTCCTCAAAACTCCCTTGAGCATTTCCCAAAAAGATTCGAATTAAATATGGTAATTCGAATTTAATCCTCCTTCCTTGAATTTTCCCTCTTTGGGTTCCCCCACAAAACTCCTCAGAAAAAGTTTAATCCCAAAAATACCAACAATTGCCACCTTGGACCCCTCTGTAAATTCCTCAAATTCTCCTGAGTTCAAAAGTAATTTTTGAATTCAAAATCCCATTTGAAAATCACCTCAAAAACCCCTCTCAAAAATATCCACTGAAAATATGAAATGTTACTGTACCACTGGGCCGCCCATTACTCATTTTGGCCCAGTAACCGCAGCTTCACCGCGCCATAGCCTCCCACGGCCACCGGATCGCCGCCACCTGTCCCGGCGCGCAGCTCGCCCCGCCATCCGATTTTCCCTGTGGACGTGTGCGCGCCCCGCCATGGCCGGATGATCGACACGTGCCTCCCCGCCTGCGCAACCGTTCGATCTCCCAAGCACTGTTTATCTTCAACCTCGTCGTTCCCTATTCACCTCCCGTTCCTGCCTTGACAGTGTTCAGCCTTTTGCCGCCTCAGCCGCCCGCGCCACGCCGGTCCCCTCCCGGCCCCACCGATGCAGCAAAATGCCAACCCTTGGACGGCTGCCCACGCTGCCTCACCCCGCTCCTTTTCTCCACGCCTACTCTCCTTTTTCCCCTCCTCGGTCCCGGACCGAGCCGGTCAAAAAGGGTTCCACTCACCGACGTCATCGTCGTCCTTCCATGCCCCCGAGAGCCTGTGCGCGGATTTCAAAAATGGCCACCCGATACACCGCCTCCATCACCCGACGCATCTCGACTGCCAATTCAAATCCACCACCGCTCGCAAACTTCCGCCGCGGCGCCAATTTTCCCCGCCCCTCAATAATTGAGCTCCATTATTGGGAGGCCTTAGCCGAGCTCTCCCCTTGCCTATAAATGCCCACCTATAGCCCCCCCCCCCCCCTTCCTCCTGTTCTCCCTTCGCTGCTGCCGCAGTTGGCCTCAGCTCGGTCGCCACTGCCACCGCATCGTCTCCCCCGAGATAGGCCATCCTCCGAAGCCCGGCCGTCATCCGCCGCCACTGGAATGCCCCGGAGCTTCTTCTCCCTCGGACCACCCACGCAGCCACACGCTGCTGCTGCCGTGACCTTCTGCTGCCGTGACCTTTTCATCGTCGTGCATCGGCCCTTCCTACTCCTTCCTCCCCGGCCGTCACCATGGCACCGTCGTCATCTCCCCGTCTTTCTCTCTCTCTGTCTCTCGGTGTCTCACCGCTCGCCGTCACCGAGCTTCGCTCTCCCTTCGGATCCCGAGGCCGGAGATCTCATCCTTCCTCCTGCCGCGCCCACTAGAGCTTGCCCCACCATCTCTCGGCCGCTGGGAATAGCCACGGCCGCCGCACCGCCATGGACGCCGAGCTCGCCCCCTTTTTCTCACTGTCGCTTCTGCTACTCCTGTCACCAGCCATCCTCCGCCGTCGGCAACTCAATCCGAGCCGTCCACGATGCCCGCCATGCTCCCCCCTTCCTGTTGGCGTCGCCGCTTGTCGTCGATCGCGGTTGCTCGCCGAAATCCTCCTCGCCGGTGTGAGTCGTTCGATCCCTGTGCCCTCTCTCGCTCCTGTGCACGCCGAGGGCGATGAACCACGTGGGCGCCAGCTCGGCCGAGCCGATTCCCGTGCGTGCTCCTAGCTTGCGTGACCGTCTGTCATTGGCACGTCGGCCCTCCACCCCTCGGCCCACGGTAGACCGCCCCTATGAGGACTGCATCCCCTGTCGCCCGGGCCCCACCCACCAGTGGCCTTCCACCCAGTGCAATTGACAACCGAGCCCCACACCTCTCTCGCGGCCCACCAGTCAAAAACCTCCCCTTCACTAACCACTGGGCCAGGTCTGCAGCGGCCCCCCCCACCTGTCAGTGACACCCCAAGGAATATTCCCTTGAATATTCTCCTCTGAAAATCAATAAATCCTTTTTCATTTATCAGAAATCCAAATAAACTTCAGAAATTCATATCTCTTTTCTCGTTTGTCCGATTTACTCTGTTCCAACTCCAGTAATTTTCTAAAATTGAGATCTATTCAATGGCACTATTATTAGCACTAAATATGATCTTTTTACTAGTCTTTGTGTAGATTTTTTGTGTTTGCGCATAGTAACGGTCGCCAGAAATTTCGTTTCGGAGTGGATTTCGCGACGATTTCTCGAAAACCAGTGAAGACTTAGAGCAAGGCAAGTCACCTTTGAACATCTCGAGCCTATAATTATGGAATTAAGTATTTTATTTGACAAATCGCATAAATTAGGTTACACTGAAGTTCTCGGCCGTGGTCACGAGACAACCGATGGGCCGCCAACCCATTTGCTGCATGAATTTCTTGATTAATTGTGATTCCCTTACACCTTCTTGTCACCCTCCTTGATAGATCCCGGTATCCGTGTCGACGGGCATAGTATCAGCGATCGCTTATCAAATTTAAAAATGTCTACGATGGGTAAAACTTGGGTTTACAAAACTTTGGAAAATCCGATACCTGGGTCGGTGCCTTGAAAATAAAATGGTTTGCGAAAACCGCGGTACGGGGATCGTGACATCTGGACGAGTCTCCTGCATTGCAGCTAAGGACCAATTCCTCTGGAATTTTATCCGAACATATGACAGTACAACCACATGGGTGATATGGGATAACTCCTGGCTGAGTAACTAGTCTCCCGAGGACGCCTTGCGTGCCATTGGACTGTGGATCGTGCGGGAGGGCGTCGGGGGTGCCTCCTGGATTTCTGGCACAGCATGGTCCGGACCTACCCTGTTGTTGGTCTGAGGACCCCTCCAATTGGCATGGGGTAACCTGGGAGGGTTTAGGAAATGCCTTGTCGCAAAAACCTCTATGTCACCAAATCGTACCCAATGCGTGTGAGCTGGTGATTAGAGTGAGTCGCGTCGTGTGGGTAAAGTGTACCCCCTCTGCGGAGGTTTTAACTATTTGAACAGCCGTACCCGCGGTCATGGGCGGATGTGAGGTGATTTCTTAGCGTAGTTTTGTTTGACAACTGCTTGTGAAATGATGTTTGCGGATTAGGAATTCAATTTCGGAAATGGTGTAATGCTATCGAGGACAGTCAGGCTGTAGGCCCTATGATGCTGGATCAACTGGGAAGCTAGATCCCCGAGGCCAACTCTTGAGAGTTGTGCCAATTCAAAGATTGATACAAATCACTCCAATCCGGACGAGACCGCACCTCACCCTGATTGTTGAGAAGCACACACTTAGACTATTCTGAAAGCGATTCAAATGAAATGAATTGTAAAACAACCAGTCGTTCCTTGAAGCTTGCATAAACCACCTAAGTTCCCATGACTTGTTGAGTACGCTAGTACTCACCCTTGCTCTATATATATGTACCTATCCTCCCCAGAGCTGGAAGACGTGCTAGATCCAACTGACGAGGAGTTCTTCCAGGAGCAGGCTGGCTTCGAGGAGTTTTAGGGTTTCGGCTTAGTTCCCGAGTCGCGCTTGTGGCTTTGGGCTAGTTCCCGCTTTCTGCTCTTTTGCTAATGTATCATTGTGAACTCGGGGTATATCCGCAGTTCCAACTTGGATGTAAGACTATGTCTATTAATAAAGACAAGTTGTGCCATAATGGTTCCATCGCCTGTTGTGCTAGCACTATATTCCTGGGACTGGTACAGGTTTGCAGGTTAATTGCATGATTCGAACTCGTCCTTCACAGAAGGTCAGTTTGGGGCGTGATACACTTGCACTGGCCGTCTATTGTCATCATGCAAGAGGTGGCCTTCCGATCATTGCAGCGCCCTAAGGATCGGTAATTTTGGGAGTTTTAGGGTTTAGCCAAACTCAAGAGAGATAGGGGCCTCTCCAAATGCCGGTGACCCTTTTTAATGTATGCTATGTGACTGGGGGCCGATCCCAAAGTTTGTTGGGATGCCTCCGATCATGGCGGTTGAATTGGACGTGGGAGAGAGTCGTTGGACTCCTCTCCCTTATCCCTAATCGATTAGTTAGGTGTGAATTATTTCTAAGGGGTATGAGCTGCGTGTTGCTCCCTTCTTAATTTGTTTAACATATTTTCCCTTAATACAATCAGTGCAAGCGTCAGCGTCAAAAAAATCTAATGGATGGAATATCTCTTCTTTAATGAGACGTTCTAAGTGATCAGAGAACTAGCTTAGGGCATGTTTGAGCTAGCTTAGGGCATGTTTGGTAAGGCTCCAACTTCTCAATTCTAAATGTGGAGTGGAGCTGTGGAGCTACCCGAACCCCACCCCACCCCTCTAGTTTATTTTTTCAGATCACTCCAACCAACTTCATTTCAGTTTTTGGTGGAGCTGAAAAGTTTGGTTAGACTAAAAAAGTGGATATGAGCAAGGTTGTTATAATCCCGATACTACGAAGCAAAAACGATATCGATCCTACCTAATATCCTATTTTTCATAGTATCCCGATCCTACTATTTACTTCCATACGATCCTACCGGATGAAACGTAGTATCTCGATCTTATGATCCCTACAATCCTATGAAAATATTATTTAAAATAAGGTGGATTGAAAATAATGTGAATAAGTTCACTCAAATTTACAAAATATTAATTAAATTTATTAAAATCAATATTATAGGTTTTAATTTATACGACATATTGTAAATGCTATATAAAAATATGTACTTTTTAAAATTTGATAAGATCCCGATTCTACGATAGAATCCCAATCCTATAATACTATCAAACAAAAAATAATACAATCTAGTATCTCGATACTAATTACCTTGATATCAGAGCTAAAGCCCTGTGAAACATATCAGAGCTAAAGCCCTGTGAAACAGACCCTAGTGTTTTGGACCAGCTGGGATACATGCATGGGCGCATGATGGCATCACAGTGCAGGTGGCCGGCCATGCATGGATTGATCTAGCGCATGCATGCATGCATGCTTGCTTGGTCGTCTCGCCGGCCGGCGGCCATGGCGACCAACTGCGAGAGCAACTGATCAGCAAGCATGCAGCCAAGCTACAGTAGCTAGCTAGCTAGCTAGCTGCAGGCAGGCAAGCATGGAGTGAGCCAGGGATCGATGCATCATCAGGGAGATCAGTGGCCGCTAGCTACCTAGGTCGCGAGTGGGTGGGTGCAGGCCTCGCAGCATTACCGAAAAGGCGCATGTCTCCTATCCCCAGGGCACGAGGGGGGCAAGGCAGGAGGAGGCTGCATGTATCCATTCCATCGACGCATGCATAGAATAAGACTAGCGCATGCATCATCATGCACCATCTTCTTCCTCCTCTGTTAGCTAGCGAAGCTAAGGTATTGTGTGGGGGGTGCATGGGCACCCCCTTGATGGCTTGATCCTCTTTCTCCCCCACCACCCTCCTCCTTGATCATTGGGCGGTTGATGTTTTTCTTGTCATCTCCATGTTACCTACATCAGCGGAGTTTTCTCTCCGGGCCAAAAATAGCGTGTCGTTTCAGGGTATTATATGAAGTAGTATGCACAGCTTCGGATTATAGCCGAAGTCCATTTTAAATTCTAAAATTCGATTTAAGGATTTTTTTTGGTACTTTTATTGTCTACCACTCTACCTCTCTTTTTTTAATACCAAAGGAGACATTAAAAAATCTACCTAATATGAAATTATGCTAAAAAAACTAAAAAAAATGCAATTTAAAATTAGCTTCGACATATTAACAGTACAATAGTTAGTGGAAAAGGCTAAAAGAGGTATAAATTTTTAATTTTAAAACTTGATTGTAGAGTTGATTTTATTTTTTTATCATAGTCTGTTTTTCAACATTGACTTTTAAACCGCTAATAAAACACATATAACAATTTTGTTTATTTTGATTGTTTTATTATATTTATTTCTCTACGGTTTATCAGTCGCAGTTTAAAAATCAAATTGTTAGGTTTATCTCAACTACTAGGAGTAGTTTTGGCAACTTGTGGCGTGCTAGCTCATGGCAATGGAGCAGACAGTGTCAGTGCCAGAGTGTAACTTCTTGTTTACGGATGGACATACCGATCACTAACCAGGCGAGGCATCAATTGTTTGCGTGCTATCTGTAGCCTGTAGGCATCCAGGCATGCAGGGGCAGCGTTAGGAAGCTAGAGGGTGGTCAAACGACAGTCAAATCCGGCCGGCCGGCTGTCAGAAGGCACAGCAGCAGTGTCCCAAATTATAATACTACTCTACTTACATTCTGATGCGTCATTAGCAACGGAAACCGTGGGGCAAAAGCGATGCTTAATTTCTCCCCCCACAGTTGCGTGGAATATTATAAAAATAATCCTCGTAACTTTGCAAGTGGTGGCCGATGCGTGATTAGGATGGAGTTCGTGGATTCCACTGTTAATTAAGCTCGTGTTAAGGATCGGATTAGGGCTATCAGAAATTCAGGATTAGTGACGATATGATCACCGTCACCTGCTGCTTTCTTTCCTGCGTGCATGTTAAAAGCTCCCTGCCTTTTTTTCTTCACGGTGTATCCGATCCGATTGGCCCCGTCTTTAAATTCTTTTTAGTTGTTTTGATTGGTTATCAGATCTTGCATCCAGCAACCATAACTAATTTTTTTAAAATGTTGGCATCCATTAAGAATCAAAGATTTGTGATGATTCAGTTCATTTCGCCACCATCTCCTGGTGCTCACCGTGGCGAAATGACGAAGCCCGTGTCGGCCGGCGGTGCGTGCGCCGTGCCCGGGGAGACAGCACGGCGGCTCCGGCGCCGACGAAGCGGCGGTTCTCGCCGGGTGACGACGAGCGAGCACGGCGTTACCGGCTCGGCGACGTATGTGCGCCGCCGGTTAACGGGCACGCGCGCGCGCGTGCTGACCGCGACTGGCCGGCGCCGAACGCTACTACGCGTGCAAGTAATTTTTAACCTCTTTCGGTTATAAGTTGTACTACTACTACTAATACTGGCTTAGCAAACAAGCATCATGAAACCGACACAGCCAACGACAACGTACAAATGGTACAATACTACCAGTACTCATCAAATTAACAAGCAGCCTGCAGCAGACAGCCAGAAACATGTAGCAGTATAATGTTGTGCTACTTCGGTCCAAAAAAATTTACTTGTCGTTTTGGGATGAATAGACAATTACATGATCAGATTAGTGTAGAAAAATAAACTCGTTTTGGGAGAGTATAATACTCCCTCTATAGAGTATAATACTCACTCCATATTTTAAGTTACTTGTCGTTTTAGATTTAAATTTTTTATCAAAACATTTATTATTCTCACGTTTCAAAGTATTTTTAAATGTAAATTTTTCTTCCTATCCTTCATAAATACAGCCATACATTAATCTTATTAAATCGTCTCAACTTATTAGAGTTAATGGCTGCTTTAAATATACAACTGCGATGTATTTAATAAGCGTAACAATATAATTTGCCATAGCTTCTTGGTTATTGTGGAATTTGCTAGAACAACAAATAATTTGAAACGGAGTGAGTACTACCCTTTCCGTTCCAAAATAAGCTATTTTTATCACTCAAGTTTTGAGACGGAAGGAGTATCTCTCGTCACAATCATTCTTCATTTAATTTATCCATCTACTTTCTTTTCTCAATCAATCACAATACTTTTCTAATTATTTTCTCTAACTTTATTAATACTCGTATCTAACTTTAAAAATACTTATATTTTGATACAGAGGAAGTACTAGACATGCAAATGTAAATTTTGTGAGCTCTTTCTAGCTTGGAGGTTTGGATCAACATGGCACAGGTGCACGTAAGGTACACACAACTCACCTGGGGACGTGTAGATTCCGCGTTCCCAAGACAACGTGCAGGTCGCCAGGCCGGACCACGCATGCGCGCGCGCGCGCGCCGAAACACCACCGCCCGGTGTGCCACCTACTCCCGTACTACGTACGTAGGACCGCGCGTCGTCCGGTCGGGCACGAACTCGAACGCGCGCCCACCGGCGCCGGCACGGAACCCCACGCCCCATCCCGCCGTGCCGGCCGCTACCTCCGCTCCGCGCCGCGCCGCGGCGCGCCGCGCACGCGCTCGCCTCGCCAGGGGGCCGCACCGGGCAGCGCGCCGCGCGCCAGCCATGCCGTTTGCCATCTCTCGCGCCGCACGCGGGACACCTCGCGCGCGAGCGGGGCGAGCGCCGACGATGCCCCAGATGCAGCTACGATGCCCCGCGCCCATCAACGGCTGTCTTGGCGGATGGGTGGCATGTTGGCACAGGGCTCGCGTGCAACCAAACTGTGGAGTCAATTAACTCCTTGCAGAAAAAAAGAAGCAGAAGCAGAGAGAGGATTGGTGGCTTGGTGCAGATCAGATATGATTTCCAAAGCTTGGAGAAAGGGGATAGATCATTTGTTGCTGTTGCTGTTGCTGTAGCTGTAGCTGTAGCTGTAGCTGTATGTTCACAGTGCCATTCGCTCGACTAGCTGTGATCTGTTTCGATTACACGGAAGACACACACCACTAACATATCACACGTAGCTCGACTAGCTGTGATCTGTTTGGCCGTGTGTTTGGCCTCTGCAACTATAAGCAAGCGGCAGTACTGGTATTTATTAGGAAGCAGACAGAAAGTATGTCCATTTCACATCCATGCTCGCTTGCGTGGAGTAAGCTACTCCCTCCGTTCTGTATAAATCGTATTAGCTTTTATACCGTCTCTAACATTATATTTTAACCACTAACTTCTTTCGTGATATAATATCAATTACTATAAAATTAACATCATATAAAAAAATTTTCAAATACGAATCTAATTATACTACATGCTTAACACTAAATATATATATTTTAAGTTTAATTATTAGTTAAAATTTTTAAATATTAACTTCGTAAAAAACAATGCCGTTTTATATTTTAGAACCGATGGAGTATGAACTAAAAGCCTTAATTCAATTCTAGCTATATAAGTTAGCAAACCAACGCAGTTACCTCTTTTATCTTACAAACAAAATCCTATCCCTAGCAGTAGTAACAACGACAAAGGAAAGATATAAATAAAGTAGTAGCAGTACTTCTTCTGATTTTTAATAAATGATATTATTGATCTTTAATATAATATTTAACCATTTATCTTATTTAAAAAATTAAGTAATTATGGTTTATTTTGTTGTGTCCTAGTTTATTATTAAAGAAATTTTAAACATGATTTATATTATATATTTATATCATTTTTTAAATAAAATAAATAATCAAACGTTACGATAAAAAATTAACGATGTTATTTGTTAAAAACCGGGAGACAGAAACAATGAGAAAAAAAAAATTGTTAGCTTTCTCCTAAAACGACCCTGCAGATGTAGATAATCGACGATGGATCAGGCGATTAGCTAGCTATAGCTACCTTCTCCCTGCCTTTGACGCCATTTTCACCGGCAATCCCGATAAGGTGACTCACACATCAATACCCCCAACCAAACAGCCATCCGTCCATTTCGCCGGAAAGTGAAGTCATCACCGGCTTCCTCTCTCTCTCTCCTCTGCTACTTTTATATATAGCCATGGGTGGCGCACTGAGGCTGGGAGGTAGTAGTAGCTCGAAGAGGAGGGGGAAGGCGTTGTAGCAGCAGGAGGAGGGGGGGTAGTAGTAGTGCGCGTTGCTCGCTTGCTTGCACTAGCAGCAGCACGCACACACAGTGAAGGTCGCTAGCTAGGCAGAGGAGGGTGATAAATACAGGCAATTACTTCTAGCTGCACGGATAGATAGATATATAGATAAGAGAGAGAAAGAGAGAGGAAGAAGAGTAGAAGAGAGAGAGAGATGAGGCAGTCAAGGTTCAAGAGGATCTGCGTCTTCTGCGGCAGCAGCCAGGGCAAGAAGAGGAGCTACCATGACGCCGCCATTGAGCTCGGCAACGAGCTGGTAACCTACTTGCTACTACTCCACTCGTCTCATCTCCTACTTCTGTCCATGCATGTCAGCTGCTGCTACGCATGCTGCTGCTTCTTCACCTCTGTCATTCATGGCCACTGTCACTACAACCATATCGGTTAATCAGTCTGCAAACGCAAAAGTAGCGAGATTTTTGCCAAACAATCTCCTCTGCTACTGTTCAGCAACCTTGGTTCTGAACTTTGAGCAGACGCCGCCGCGGCCTTTCCCTTCTTCTTCTTCCTCCTCTCGCTTCCCGCAAACCGATCGACTTGTAAACGCAAGGTTGCAGTTGCACTCCTCTGCTCCGCTGTTTCTTGCGCCTTGATTGGATCGTCTTCTTCCTCCTGCCTCCCCGTCTCAGCATGTGGTGGAGTTCATGCTCACGCTGCACATCACACGCACCGACCGAATCCATGGCCCATTCCTCGCGTGCTTGCTCTCCTCTCCCTGCTCGTCCTTGATCACCGAGCCGGCCCTACCGCATTCACGGCGCCATAATTCGCAGCCATAGCTCAGCTCAGGTCTCAGCTCGCTGCGTCATCCATCTCCTTGCATTAAAGAGGACAACCAACTAACTCATGATCACCAATTCTCCATGAGCTGCACGTGCGCGCTGCAAATTCGGAAAACCTGCACTTTACACAGTTAATTCAATTAATTACCTCCTGCTGAGTTCAACTTTAACCGCGCGGTTAATCTCTGTGTATATGCAGGTGGCGAGGAGCATAGACCTGGTGTACGGCGGCGGCAGCATCGGGCTGATGGGGCTCGTCTCGCAGGCGGTGTTCGACGGCGGCCGCCACGTCATTGGGTGAGAATGAGATACCTGCCTAGCTAAGCTAACTCCTCCATGCTCAACACTACTACTGTTACTGCACCCTAGTACTGCATGAATCCCCAGGAGAATGTCTCTCCGTTTACTTAAAACTAAACTTAGTTTTAACTACTAGTACTAGTACTAGCTTTTGTTTTCGAGTTCTTGTGCTGATCACTTCTCTTTGTCATCTTGTTGTCCACTCGCAGGGTCATTCCCAAGACACTCATGACGCCAGAGGTATATGTCATATTTTTCTGTTTCGTTATATCGGTTAACTTTTATAACATGGGTCTGTCTGTACTATGCTATGCTATATATTTAAGATTAGTGCACTGTTGGTTCCTTGCTTCAACACTAAAAAAGTATCAGCTATGACAATCCATGCACCCTAATTATCGTCAGCATGTAAGTCACTATGTACACACAAGTAACACACAAACCACCCGAAAGAGTTGCTGACAAGCGGGCCCTGTTCGATTTCCAACCGTCAGTAAGTAGTTAATCAACCGGCCGGTCCACTTCTAGCTTTCATGTCTCGACCCAATGATGGCAATGAGCTCACGTTTCGGGAGTTCTTAAGGTTTTTGTTTAAGTGATAATTAATCAAATTGGGGGCCTTGGGAGTTTGGACCCCTGAACCAGCCATGTTGGAGTCCCAGGGGACATGGCACTTGGGATAAAAGAATAATCCTGAGCAGTTGTGATCAAGGGCGACATGCTCTTTCAGGGGCACAAATCCAAATTTTAGCGTGAGCATAAACAAAGTCACCAAGATGCAGCTTTACAGATGTTAATTTCATAACCCCAAAAAGTCTTGCTGTGGCATCATCCCGTTCTACAGAGAAAAGAAAACATTTTTTCCTTTTCTTTTTGCCTTCTTGATGCTAGAGCAGTGTTTTGTTTATAGGCAGAGGTGCAGAAGTAGAGGGCACTGTCTTTGACTGCCCTCTGGTGTCTTGCCCAGAGGAATGTTCTTGTTGTGTGTGTGAAGTTTGATTAAAATGTTATTTTTTGGTTAAAAAATATTACTTTGGGAGAAAAAGTTCATAGTATTGCTACAATTATTCTTTTCTTGAAAAGAAGCTTATAATTAAGCGTACTGGTCTAGCTGCAAATGAGTAGTGGAGTACATCTGTTGCCCTACACCAAAATAATACTAGTAGTAACTAGTAGTACTATATAATTTCAAGATATTGGGATATGTGAGCTTTCAACTCCAGAGAAAACAAAAACTAAAGAGAGGATTTTTCTCTAGGAAAAAGTATAAATGATCCATGATGTGTGCTAGAGCATGGTAGTAGTAATGAGACTGTACTTTTAGTGGTTATCTTGTATACCATGTCACTAATAGATGCTGTACTATACCTATACCATCCATACTCATGTCACAGAGAATTAAAGCATATGGTTCAGATGCCCCATCCATACTCATCTGTCTTCAATTTGTTGTGGTCCTCTTCCGATATAGCTGGTCCTTTTCACCATTCTTCAGGGAGGCAAAGAGCACTAGTTAAATCATCCAGTGCCATTTCTTGCTCCCCTTGGAGCACAATCATGCCCTCTTGGGAATGTACAAGCTATTACTAGTGTTTATCTGCACTGTACATACTCCACCACCACTACACAGTCACAAGCATCATGACATGCCAAGAAATTCTTTTTACTGTTCCCTTTGCAGCATGCATTGTTCAGGATGATGCTTTACCTGACTGCAAACCAAATGCTTCATTGTTTTTGCCAGATAAGTGGTGAGACAGTGGGTGAGGTGAGGCCAGTTGCTGACATGCACCAAAGGAAGGCAGAGATGGCCAGGCAGTCTGATGCATTCATAGCCCTACCTGGTGAGTTTCACACACTGTCAGAAAATGTTACTACTAACATGGAGTGGTACAGTAGTAGTGTGCAAGTTTATCTCATCTGGAGATCAGGTGAAAAAGAACATTCAAGTCTCTGCAGGGTCTGTAAGAAATCCCTGACAGAGAGAGTTACAGCAAAATGGGAGAAAGAAATTAACTTCTGCCACTGAACAGTGCATGCCTCACATGTCTGAAGATAATGAATAGATTGCTCCTGGTCCAGGGGAAGGAAGCTGGGGCTACCTATCTTTGTAGTGTAACCAATAATTGGAGCTACCTAGCACTGCAAAGGTTTCTTTGACAGTTTTGACTGATGAGTAGTTGATGGATGTGTGTCAAAACTGACAAATTATCTGTCCAGCATCTTGTTGTGTGCACCGAATATTCAGTGTTCATCATGTGAATTCGTCGATGCAGGAGGGTATGGGACTCTGGAGGAGCTGCTCGAGGTGATTACATGGGCACAGCTGGGCATCCATCATAAGCCGGTACATAACTACATACTGCATGATGCTCTTTTCCTTGTCTGTTGATGAATTCAGATAAGCAAAATAGTAGCTGAAATTGTCTGAATATATATATCGGCTCATCACCTTGTTCTTTCAGGTTGGACTGCTCAACGTCGACGGGTACTACAACTCGCTTCTGACGTTCATCGACAAGGCGGTGGAGGAAGGGTTCATCAACCCTAGCGCGCGGCGCATCATCGTGATGGCACCGACGGCGGAAGAGCTGATGGAGAAGCTAGAGGTAGAGGGAGATTGTCAGTCAGCCATTCAGTCACAGCTCGATCGAGCTTGGTTTCAGGCTCTTGCATGCAGACCAGCTCTGAACATTGCAGCTACGTTTACTGACGGCAAGTTCTGAACCATTTTCTGCAGGAGTACGTGCCTTACCACGACAGGGTGGCGTCGAAGCTCAACTGGGAGATGGGCCACCTAGGATACTGACATGCAAGCTTTGAACATTGCATGCATGCAGCTGCAGGAAGCTAAGACCAGCCATGGACATGGCGATCTCGTCACCATGGTGCAGCAAGCTGGAGTGGAGGATCGAATGGAAGATTATTTGGTTGATGCAGCAAGAAGGAGAGTGCGTGCGAGCGTCCATTTTGTATATGTTTGCTTCGATCGGAGGCAGCTTGAATACTGTAGTAACTTGGATGCTGTCCTCTCGATCTCTACCTAGCTACCGAGAGGAAGTAGTAGTAGTATTCCAGTAGCATGTCTATGTCCGTAATTTTCAAGATCCAGATTCGATTGACCATAGCAAGTTGTTTTTCATCTCACTCTCGCGTAATGCAAGTGTGTAACTAAGCGTTGAGACTGACTGATTGAGGTCTGATTTAGATTACTAGTGCCAAATTAAAACTTCACGTATCAATAGTAGCTTGTATATGTTTGGATTGGAGCCAGCACTAGTATTTGCCAAACCAACCGAGACGAGCCAACACACTACCTTACAAATTTTGGTGGCGCCAAAACTTGCCCCAAAATATGCCCAAGGTTTAGCGCAACCTTCGGATATGTACACTCACTTTATTTTACTATGGGCACTTTTAAGGTACCTTCTATCTGCTACTAGTACTAGAGTTTCAATCTAATTCTAACCTGTAGATTTTTGTGGGTATTTGAAATATTTTATCCAAAGCTCAAGGTAGCTTGACCTATTCATAAACTTTAACATGATATATGATATGCGAACTTATCATATTATTATATATTTTAATTTTAATTTTACGTCTTTAAGATTCTACTGCCCGTATTATCAGGTGTAGAATAACAGAATTAGTTCTGTTATTTCCAAAGCAATGCACCCTATTCCTTTTAGCTTATTTACTGGATTATTAAAATATATTATTTGCTCCACGGTTCAAGAAAATACATTTTCTCAAAATACTAGCTTACAACACTTAACTTAATCTATTTATTAAGTTTGTTAATCTATTTGTTTCTTGATACATTTAATTTAGGGAATTGCTATACGGCAGCCAGCTATTATTTTTTTGTTTTATCAGCCGAATCCCTAGCTGTCGGATTGCTCCAAGATTCATGATGGTGTTTATCAAACCCGCAGCTCGCCAATCGCCACTCTTCAGCTCACCATCGCCCATTCCCCTTCCTCCACTCGACTTCTTCCCTCCTGAGCTCTCCGCCTCCACCATCCACTTCGTGCCCCTCCTCATGCGTGTCCCCGCCGTCGCCGTCGCTCTCCTAGAGGCCTCCACATCTGCCGGCGAAGAGGCCAGGGCCGCCAGATCCGGTGACCCCGGCCTCCCCACCGACTGATCCAGCTGGCCGGAGGGGAGGGTGCGAGCCACCGCCATGCGCCCTCTTCTCCTCTCACTGTCTGTCCTGCCACCCCGCCCTCTTCCTCTCCGCTCCACCCCTTTCCGCCGGATCTGTTGTTCCTGGGCCGTCTGGACCCAAGGGACGCGAGCCACCGTCCATTTCGAGGGCGGAGACAGAGGTGGAGCAAGGATAGCGCAGCTGAATGGAGGCACTAAAGATGGTGGGTGTTCTCTTCATGATTTCCTCTCTCTTCATGATTTGCTGAAGATAAGCACTGAACTTTCTGTCTTCTTTGATCTGAAATTGTACATACTAAAATAATACCTAGTTTTGTCTATTTTATAGTTTTGTCAGCTACTAAACATGACTTTGTTTTGTTCGCTACTAAAAATGCCTAGTTTTGTGAACTTTGTAGTTTTGTCATCTACTAAATATGACTTAGTTTTGTTATCTAATACTTTGGATTTATTAGTACCCTGTAGTTCTGTCATTTTCAGTTTTATTTTCAACTAACATTGTTTTGTTTTGTAAGCTATAGACAGTAGGTAGTCTTTTTTTACTTTTGTCGGCTGCTAGCCTACTAAAACCATACATAATCCTAAAGTCCAAGATTTTTTATCTCTGAAATCTATAATTTCTGCAATTTACGCCCTTATGAACCTTGTGTATTTTCATCTCCTACAAAATTTACGCGTCCTAAAAGCTTCGCATGTTTCAAATATGTTGCTCAGGGGCCTCTATTTATAGCCATGCACTATCAGGAATTGCACCTTTCGTGAGGGGGAAAAACCTACAGGAAAGGGGCAAAAACCGTCAGAAATATTTTTTTGTGACGGTGAACCGTCAGGCATGAACCCACAGGATAATTCGCACAGGGAAATTGCATTTGCCTGGGTGTCAACCGACAGAAAAAATATTCACGTCGGCTATCAGCGACGGTTATCGACAGAATTTTTAGGCACGTCAGTTTTTTAGTTCTTATTTCGCGTGTTTTCCCCGTCAGAAAAATCTGCAAGAAAATTTATTAGTGACGGTCACCGACAGAAAAAAGTGCATCGTGCATGGCCCGAATCTCCATATTTCTGTAACTAGTACCGTCACAAATCCCCATCACAAAAATTAATTGTGTAGGTGACTGACAGAAAAAATACAGCCATTCTAAATATGCCTAGAACCCCTTTCTAAATTATACATCCAGAATTCAGAACAAAACATACATATACATTGCAGTTTATAGCACATCCAGAATAATCCATATCAACAAATGAGCAGCACATCCAGAATCATACTTGTGACACATCCACAAAGGGACAGAACTTTTAGAAATCAGCCATACATCATAAAGGCATTAAACCATTGTCTACTTGTCACAACCATCAGTTTTAGCAAGTCAATTTTAGACATTTCACAAATCAACACAGCCATGCATCTACCATTAGCCAAAAGGTAAGTTCATACTTCTTACTATATGCAAATAGCATCAGCCAAAAGTTAGTCTAACTGCTGTTGCAACCAAAAGGTAAGTTGATCAGTACTAAGGTCATCTTGGTGAGCAAGTTCAACATCCTAGGATGCCCCATTGTTGCTCCTATCCATGCTGCTAGTATAGTTGTCCTCACAGCCGATATTCCGCTCCCTGCCCTCGCAGCTGATGTTCCCCTCCCTGCCCTCGCAGCCGATGTTCGCATCACCATCCCCATTGCCGAAACTTGCCAGATCTGGTTGTGAGCCCGCATGTGAAGAGCCAGTTCGCTACAACAAACCATATAGCACAATGAGTAAGAGGAATAATCAACTTAGGAATATGAATTAAGTAAGCAAAGGTAAGGATTATTAATTGATTACTAAAATGGCCAATATCATTGCTTTTAGCACAATTAGCTATGATTATCTTCTTTTTCATGAATGTTGTAAGATCTTGTACCTATCTTAACTCCTAGAAATATTACTGATGTGCACAATTTAATGCTAGAATGAAGATGTTAAACTTATATGCAAAGTAACTCTGTACAACTGATCAGATTGTATTACTCATGACTACAGGTGTGACAAAATTTCAAAAATGTCTATCATCAACAAGATACTGAACACTTAAATTCTGAGAAATCGATTATATAAAAATGCAATATGTCAATATGGCAGTAAGCTTACAACATATATGAAACTGTTGTAACATACCTCCATATTTGATCTAAATAACAAAAACAGGTGGACTGTGTGGGAAATAGTATACATAGGGACAAAATTGGAAGAGGGGCATTAAGTACAGAACAAGGCCCACAATCTACAGACCTAAAATTTTTAGTTTTAGCAATGAGGGGTCATCTATAACTAGGTGGCATTCTGTCATGTTCCAACAAGTGTACACCAGGCGCCATAGGTCCCGTGACATACGCCGAGCCCAGGAACGCGCTGCTGCACGCACGGCAAGCACGCAGGGCAATGGCCTCCAGCAGTGACTAGGAGGGAAAGTAGGAGATCTTTTAGATATTTTGGTTAGTCCTTAATTAGTGGAGTTTGTTACTCCTTTTGTTGAGCCGGAGGCTATAGATATGCTGTAATCAAACACTTGGCAATCAAGAAAGATATTACCATCTAATCCTCTCTCTTCTTCTACCTAAGCCGGCGGCAGGGGGAATAACCCACCGACGAAGAACGGCGGCAAGGGGGTATAACCCGGCCGGTCATCACGGACAGCGGCTACGATCTACGTAGCCGAGGTCCTCCCACCCTCAGGCTCACTGCCCTTGACAACCTGGTATCTCAGTCTCGTCGATCCTCTTCCACCACCTCCACCCAATCTCCCACTGCCGCCTCACCACCATTCCAGCCGCCTCCATCTCCTTCCTCTTCGTCCACGGCAACGTCCGCACCGTCAACCATGGGCGACGGCGATCAACCAACCATGGCCGATATGATGAAAATGCTCAAGGCCCTAACCACCGACATGTCGACGCTGCAGACCGACATGGCGGGCATGAAGGAAAAGGCCGGCTCGTCGACCGACTCCAGCACCCACCCCGACGGCCAGCACCACACGGATCGCCCACCGCGGTTCCAGAAGATGGATTTCCCGCGTTTTGACGGCAAGTCCGACCCACTGATTTTCATCAATCGGTGCGAGTCGTATTTCCGCCAGCAACGCACCATGCCGGAGGAGAAGGTGTGGATGGCGTCGTACAACCTGGAGGATGTGGCCCAACTGTGGTTCATCCAGCTTCAGGAGGACGAGGGCACACCGCCATGGGGGCGCTTCAAGGAACTCCTAAACCTGCGTTTTGGGCCGGTGCTGCGGTCCGCCCCGCTGTTCGAGCTCTCCGAGTGCCGACGCACGGGGACGGTCGAGGAGTACTCCAACCGCTTCCAGGCGCTTCTCCCTCGCGCGGGCCGGCTCGAGGAAGGCCAGCGGGTGCAGCTCTACACCGGCGGTTTGCTGCCCCCGCTCAGCCACCAGGTGCGCATCCACGCGCCGGAGACCCTCGCGGCAGCCATGAGTCTGGCACGGGCGTTGGAACTGGTCGAGCTCGACCGCCTCAACTCCGCCCCCGGCAAGGCTGCGCCGCGCGCGCCCGGGCCACCGCCCGCTCCACGTCCAGGCGTCTTGGCGGCCCTCCCTGCGCCCATCCGGCCGGCGCCCGTGGTCCAGGCGCTACCAGCACCCCAGGCGCAGCCCCTGGCACTACCGGCGCCACCACCACCAACAAGCAGCGGGGGCAAGCGCCTCTCGACGGAGGAGCAGGCGGAACGGCGCCGCCTTGGCCTCTGTTATAACTGCAACGAGCCATACTCACGCGGCCACAACAGAGTCTGTCGCCGCATCTTCTATATCGAAGGCGTCGAGCTGGCTGAGGACGAGCCCGCTGAGGAGGCACCCGTCTACTCCCTCCACGCCGTCGCCGGCGTTCCAGTGTGCGGTACTCTCCAACTCGAGGTGCAGGTGGGCGCGGCCACGTTGATCGCCCTCATCGACACGGGCTCCACCCACTGCTTCATCGGCGAGGGGGCCGCACAGCGGGCCGGCCTGTCCGTCGAGCCTCGGCCTCGGCTGACTGCGACCGTGGCCAACGGGGAACGGATCGCCTACCCGGGCGTTCTGCGCCAGGCGCCCATCGTCATCGACAGCCGGCCGTTCGCGGTCGACTTGTACATCATGCCCCTCGCCGGCTATGACCTGGTGCTAGGCACTCAATGGCTGGCTACCTTGGGTGATATTGTCTGGAACGTGGCCGCTGGGACCATGGAGTTTAGGGTGGCGGACCAGCAGGTCTGCTGGCGCAGCGTCGCACCGCCAACACCGCCGTGCCTCCACTCTGCCTCGGTGGCGGAGCCCCTCCTCGACGAGCTGCTTGCCTCCTTCGCCGACGTGTTCGCCGAGCCGAAGGGCCTGCCTCCCGCGCGTGGCCGAGCGCACCGCATCATCCTCAAGCCGGACACCGCGCCGGTGGCAGTGCGGCCCTACAGATATCCGGCCGCCCACAAGACTGAGCTGGAGAAGCAGTGCGAGACCATGATCGAGAATGGCATCGTCCGGCGCAGCGACTCCGCATTCTCCTCGCCGGTCCTTCTCGTCAAGAAACCGGACGGCTCGTGGAGATTCTGCGTCGACTACCGCGCCCTCAACGCGGTGACGGTCAAGGACGCGTTTCCGATCCCCGTCGTCGACGAGCTTTTGGATGAACTCCATGGCGCCAAGTACTTCACCAAGCTCGACTTGCGCTCGGGTTACCACCAAGTGCGCATGCGGCCGGAGGATGTTCACAAGACGGCGTTCCGTACACACGACGGCCTCTATGAATTCCTGGTGATGCCGTTCGGACTCTGCAACGCCCCGTCCACATTTCAGGCGCTCATGAACGACGTCTTGCGCCCGTTTCTTCGCCGGTTTGTACTTGTTTTCTTTGACGACATCTTGATCTACAGCAAGTCATGGGCCGACCACCTGCGTCACCTCCGCGCCGTCCTCAGCGCGCTTCGTCAGCACACCCTCTTCGTCAAGCGCTCCAAGTGTGCGTTCGGGGTCGCATCTGTCGCCTACCTCGGCCACACGATCTCGGCGGCAGGGGTGGCCATGGACTCCGCCAAGGTGCAGGCCATTCACGACTGGCCGGTACCTCGCTCGGCGCGGGCGGTGCGCGGCTTCCTGGGGCTCGCGGGATACTACCGCAAGTTCATCCACCACTACGGCTCCATCGCCGCGCCGCTCACCGCGCTACTCAAGAAGGAGGGCTTCGCGTGGGGCCCTGAGGCTGCCTCGGCCTTCCTCGCCCTCAAGGAGGCGGTCACCTCGGCACCGGTGCTCGCTATGCCGGACTTCGACAAGCCCTTTGTCGTCGAATGCGACGCGTCGTCCCACGGGTTTGGTGCTGTCCTTATCCAGGAGGGGCATCCGATCGCATTCTTCAGTCGACCGGTGGCACCTCGACATCAAGCCCTGGCAGCCTACGAGCGTGAGCTCATTGGCTTGGTCCAAGCGGTGCGCCACTGGCGGCCGTACCTCTGGGGACGCCGTTTCACCGTCAAGACGGATCACTACAGCTTGAAGTACCTGCTGGACCAGCGCTTGGCCACCATTCCACAGCACCACTGGGTTGGCAAGCTACTGGGCTTCGACTTCTCCGTCGAGTACAAGCCAGGCGCGACGAACGCCGTCGCCGACGCGCTGTCCAGGCGCGACACCGTGGAGGGAGAGCTCCTTGCCCTCTCTGCGCCGCGCTTCGACTTCATCGCCAAGCTCCGGCAGGCTCAGCTGGACCACCCGGCCATTGTCGCTCTCCATAGCGAGATCACAGCGGGCACCCGACCAGCTCCCTGGGCGCTGGTGGACGGCATGGTGCAATTTTCAGGGCGGCTGTACATCCCGCCCGACTCCTCGCTGCTACAAGAAATTGTGGGGGCCGTACATGAGGACGGACACGAAGGCGTACAGCGGACGCTCCACCGGCTGCGCCGTGACTTCCATTTTCCTAACATGAAGCAAGTTGTGCAGGAACGGGTGCGCACGTGTGAAGTCTGCCAACGCTACAAGTCCGAGCACCAGCACCCTGCGGGTCTCCTTCTTCCACTGCCGGTGCCCCAGGGCGTGTGGACTGATGTCGCGCTAGACTTTGTGGAGGCGCTGCCACGGGTCCGCGGCAAGTCGGTGATCCTCACCGTGGTGGATCGGTTCAGCAAGTACTGCCATTTCATTCCATTGGCACACCCGTACTCCGCTGAATCCGTCGCCCAGGCTTTCTTCAACGACATTGTCCGCCTCCACGGTGTTCCACAATCCATGGTCTCCGACCGGGACACGGTGTTCACGTCGACGTTCTGGCGGGAGCTGATGCGGCTCATGGGGACCAAGCTGCAGATGACCACGGCGTTTCACCCCCAATCCGACGGGCAGTCCGAGTCGGCCAACCGCGTCATCCTCATGTACCTGCGGTGCTTGGCAGGAGACAGGCCGCGCGAGTGGCTCCGGTGGCTTCCATGGGCGGAGTTCCTTTTCAACACGGCATACCAGACGTCCTTGCGGGACACCCCCTTCCGCGTGGTTTACGGGCGTGATCCTCCTTCCATCCGGTCCTATGAACCCGGGGAAACCAGGGTGCCGGCCGTCGCCAAGAGCATGGAGGAGCGCGCGGAGTTCCTGGAGGACATCCGCTACCGTCTGGAGCAGGCACAGGCGTACCAAAAGCGCCACTACGACCGTGCGCACCGCGATGTCACCTATCAGGTCGGTGATTGGGCGCTGCTTCGACTACGTCAGCGCGCGGCGTCGTCTCTTCCTCAGGCTGTGGGTGGCAAACTGAAGCCGCGCTTCTTCGGGCCGTACCGCGTCGTCGAACTCATCAACGAGGTCGCCGTCCGGCTGGAGCTTCCTCCCCGCGCCCGCATCCACAATGTGTTCCATGTGGGGCTGCTCAAGAAGTATCAAGGGCCGCTGCCAGCCGCGCCTCCACCCTTGCCGCTCCTGCATCATGGCGCCATTAGCCCAGAACCCGAGCGCGCGGTGCGGTACCGCTTGGCTCGCGGCATACATCAGGTGCTCATCCAATGGAAGGGCACGTCGGCAGCATCAGCAACCTAGGAAGACGTTGCGCCATTCCGCGCCAAGTTCCCCCAATTCCAGCTCGAGGACGAGCTGGCTCTCGACGGGGAGGGAGATGTCATGTTCCAACAAGTGTACACCAGGCGCCATAGGTCCCGTGACATACGCCGAGCCCAGGAACGCGCTGCTGCACGCACGGCAAGCACGCAGGGCAATGGCCTCCAGCAGTGACTAGGAGGGAAAGTAGGAGATCTTTTAGATATTTTGGTTAGTCCTTAATTAGTGGAGTTTGTTACTCCTTTTGTTGAGCCGGAGGCTATAGATATGCTGTAATCAAACACTTGGCAATCAAGAAAGATATTACCATCTAATCCTCTCTCTTCTTCTACCTAAGCCGGCGGCAGGGGGAATAACCCACCGACGAAGAACGGCGGCAAGGGGGTATAACCCGGCCGGTCATCACGGACAGCGGCTACGATCTACGTAGCCGAGGTCCTCCCACCCTCGGGCTCACTGCCCTTGACACATTCATTGCTACCTTACCATCAAGTTAGATCTAATAATGAGGTTATGCCTAGTTGTTACAAATATCAACATGAAGCCTGTGAACTGCTGCATTTGTTGGCATTCTGCCATACCCAAAAGCCATTAGATCTCATATTATGTAATAGAAAAGTCAACAGATTGAAAATTGATATCAATATAGTTGATATGATATTTTTCCATAGACAATAAATAACTTTGTGATGCAGCACATGATCTGACCTGGACATGCAAAGGTGACATTAAATCTTCATCTGGTGGTGGTTCTTCTCCTATCTTCTCAAAGAGCATCTGTAGTTGGAAAGAAAGGAGTGGAATTACTGGACCAATCAAATAATCAGCAAAAACATATGTGCAATTTGATTTGTTACCCTGATCTGTCTTGATTGAACATGTAATTGACGATGAAGCATTGCATTTTCACGTAGGACACTTCGAACTGATGGAGTGTTGGATGGCCTAATATTTGTTGCTTTAGCAGCTGATATAACATCAGCCTTCCTCACTGCTCCATTACTTATTGGAACACGACCATGTGGCAGGCTGCCACCTATGGTGTATAGTGCCTTCCCGTCTAGTTCATTGTAAGCCAAATCTTCTTCATTTTTAGAATTAACTGTTCTATTGTAATCATCCTATCATAAAAGAGTACGACTTAAGTTTATACACAAAAGACCATGTAGATGAATTACAGCTAAATTACAAGGCCAACAGAAATGGAAAAACCACAATACAAATGTGCAAAATGAGAATATACCATGATTTTTTGTGCTTTTTGGCAGCTTACAGGATCACTACTTCCAGAACTGTCAATGTTTTTTGCTCCTGACTTCATGACAGCAAATGTGTTAACTCCGGTAGCCTTCTCAGGACCGTAGTTATATTCCTAAAAGCCCAACCAGAAACAAAATTCAACCAATATAGTAACTAGGAAGTAATGATGACTTGAGAAATTGTAATTGTTTAATAAATAGATACCAGCCACTGTTGTGTCTCGGTGTATGGGCGTGATCCTCCTCTGTTCCAAGCATCATTCTCACATTTTAGCCTTGATTCTTGGGCTTTCTTTCTCTTTTGCAGGAACTGGTCACCACTCCAATGGCAATAGAGGAGAGGCCAAGCTTCCTCACCAGCCCATTCAATGAAACCATCCAAGTACTCCTGTTCTGAAAGTTCATATGATCTTGCTAGTGCATCATCTAGTTCCTCCCCATGTTTCTTCTAGAAATACTCCTTGACAGCATCCACACGAAGTTGGTACATAATATCATTTACTCGATTATCAGCATAATTCTCCATAACACGATCTGCCTCGTCCTGCAATTCCTCTCTCGTAGAGAATAAACTCTGCACATTTATGTGGCATGACACTATTAGATATTACTGGCACATCTAAATGGAAGGGTCAGAAAGCGAAGGAGGTAGATAATACTGGCTTCAAGCTTTGGTACACAGGGACAACTGCAAATAGAAATGGGGTAGGAGTTCTGATTGACAAGAGCCTCAAGAACGGTGTGGTGGATGTGAGAAGACAAGGAGATAGGATCATCTTAGTCAAGCTTGTCATTGGTGACATGGTCTTGAATGTAATTAGTGCGTATGCACCCCAAGTAGGCCACAATGAGAGTGATAAGAGGCAGTTCTGGGAAGACTTAGATGGTATGGTTAGAGCTATACCTAGTACCGAGAAGCTTTTCATAGGTGGAGATCTCAACGGCCATGTAGGTGCAACAAATGCAGGCTTCGAGGCAGCACACGGAGGTTTTGGGTACAGTAGTAGGAATCAGGAGGGAGAGGAAGTCTTAGACTTTGCTATAGCTTTTGATCTGATGGTAGCCAACACTTTCTTTAGGAAGAGACAATCCCACTTAATAACTTTTAGTAGTGGCCAACACTCTAGCCAGATTGACTTTGTCCTCACAAGAAGAGAGGATAAACAAGCATGCTTGGATTGTAAGGTAATACCTGGAGAGTGTGTGGTTTCTCAACATAAGCTTTTGGTGGCTGACTTGCGCTTCCAGATGTGCGTTCGTAGGGACAAACAAGCTAAGATTGCAAAAACGAAGTGGTGGAAATTGAAAGGAGAGTCGGCAGAGGTTTTTAAGAAAAGGGTTATCGAAGAGGGCCCTTGGGATGGAGAAGACGACGCAAACAACATGTGGAAGAAGATGGCAACATGCATCCGGGAGGTGGCTTCAGAGGTGGTTGGAGTGACTAAAGGAAGTGGATGCGAACCTAGAGATACTTGGTGGTGGAATGAGGGCGTCCAAAAGGCTATTAAGGAGAAGAAAGAATTGCTATAGGCGTTTATACCATGATAGGAGTGCGGACAATATAGAGAAGTATAAGATGGCAAAGAAGGCAGCAAAGCATGCTGTGAGTGAGGCAAAAGGGCGGGCTTACGAAGGTCTATACCAACGATTGGGTACAAAGGAAGAGAGAAGGACATCTATAGGAAGGCTAGGGTTCGCGAAAGGAAGACGAGGGACCTCAACCAAGTTAAGTGCATTAAGGACGAGAGGAGCAGCTTTTGGTAAAGGAGGATGAGATCAAACACAGATGGCAAGAGTATTTTGACAAGTTGTTCAATGGGTGAGAACGGGAACACAACCGTTCAGTTAGATGACTCTTTTGATGACACCAATAGGCGTTTTGTGCGGAGGATCCAAGAATCAGAAGTCAGAGAGGCGTTGAAAAGGATGAAAGGGGGTAAGGCAATGGGTCCCTGATGGTATCCCAATCGAGGTGTGGAGATGCCTAGGGGATATAGCTATAGTTATGGCTAACCGAGTTGTTCAACAACATTTTTCGGTTCAAAAGGATGCCTGATGATTGGAGGAGGAGTATATTGGTACCGATCTATAAGAATAAGGGAGACATTCAAAGTTGCACTAATTATCGAGGAATTAAGTTGATGAGCCATACGATGAAGCTATGGGAGCGAGTAATCGAGCATCGCCTAAGAGGAGTGACGCGGGTCTCTATGAACCAATTTGGTTTCATGCCCGCAAGGTCAACCATAGAAGCAATTTTCTTAGTAAGACAAGTTATTGGAGCGGTATAGGAGCAGAAGAAGGACCTACACATGGTTTTATTGACTTGGAGAAAGGCCTACGATAAGGATACCAAGGAATGTTATGTGGTGGGCATTGGGACAAACATAAAGTTCCAACAAAGTTACGTTTTCCCTCATTAAGGACATGTACAACAATGTTGTGACTAGTGTTCGAACAAGTGATGTGACACATGTGACTTCCCGATCAAGATAGGACTACATCAAGGGTCAGCTTTGAGCCCCTATCTATTTGCCTTGGTGATGGATGAGGTCACAAGGGACATACAAGGGATGTCCCTTGGTGTATGCTTTTCGCGACGATGTAGTGTTAGTTGATGAAAGCCGAGCGGGAGTAAATAGGAAACTAGAGTTGTGCGGCAGACTCTAGAGTCCAAAGGTTAGCTCAGCAGAACTAAAAACCGAATATATGGCATGTGACTTCGGCACTGCTAGACATGAGGAGAGGGTGTTAGTTTGGATGGTCAAATAGTGCCCAAGAAGGATACCTTCGATATTTGGGATCCAATGCTACAGAGAGATGGGGATATCGATGAAGATGTTAGCCATAGAATCAAAGCGGGGTGGATGAAGTGGCGTGTTAATCATCGGGTATTCTCTGTGACAAGAGGGTACCACAGAAGCTAAAAGGCAAGTTCTATAGAACAGCAATTAGACCGGCAATGTTGTATGTGCAGAATGTGGCCTACAAAAAAGACGGCATGTTCAGCAGTTAAGTGTTGCGGAAATGCGTATGCTGCGTTGGATTTGTGGTCATACAAGAATGGATCAAGTCCGAACGATGATATACTGATAAGCTAGGGTAGCACCCAATTGAAGAGAAGCTTGTCCAACACCGGTTGAGATGGTTTGGACATGTCCAGCGGAGACATCCAGAGGCACCAGTGCATAGTGGAATCCTAAGGCGCGACAGTGATATTAGGAGAGGCAGGGGAAGGCCAAAATTGACATGGGAGGAGACAATAAAAAGGGACTTGAAAGGATGGAATATACCCAAAGATTTATCTTTGAATAGGTGTGCTTGGAAAGCAGCCATTTATGTGCCTGAACCTTGATCTGCGGCTCCTATTGGGTTTCAACTCTAGCCTACCCCAACTTGCTTGGGATTGAAAGGCTTTGTTGTTGTTGTTGTTGTTGACACTATTAGATATTAAATTGGCAACAACACATAAATTAGGGTAAACAATATGCATTTACCCAAACTTCGTCCTTCACTCGATCTGCATTTGTCTCTCCTGCATCATTTTCATTGGGATAGTAATCTGCCCAATGGACAGCTAGTCGAGTACGAAGAATTCTTCCATGCTCATCCATGTCTTGCACAATGCCTGGGTATTCCCGTTTGAGAATAACTTCAAGCTATGTGTTGTACTTGTAATCACTAGGATTAAATTGCGTATATCTGAATTGCCTACACATAAGGATAGGATAGTAATATGCCTACAAGTAATTCTTGTCACTTCATCATGTGTAAAATAAGGTGAATAGAATTAAGTAAAACAACATGTTTTTGTGCTCACCTATCATCCTGAGGTAGAATGGCCACCTTTCAACCTCTTGGAGGGAGTTTCAGTTGGGTCCTTGACCTCTTCTTCCTGCCTCTCTTTTTAGGCTGCACCCTTGCCCTTTTAGTACCATGGCGATTCCCTTGCATCTCAACATCAGCCCTAGAGATAGCACCATTAGCAGGGACACTCTCAGAGTTAGTAGTAGGAGGCATGCTCCTATGAGAGTCGGAACCATCACATGCAGATTTAGTTCTAGGAGGGATGCTCCTAGAGTTGGCACCATCAGTATTTGTCCTATTGGAGGAGCGGGCAGCCGGTCCCTTCTTCGAATTGAGAGCCTTGTGATGGAGGTTCATGATCTGCATTGTCTTAGATATAACTTGCTGGAATTTATATAATGCAGGAATAAGAAATGGCACACAAAAAATATAATATAACAGTATAAAAAAGAAATGGTAGACAATAGCATGAGATTGCAGCAGGTGTTACAATGTTTTTTATCATAATAAAGGTAATTTGGTTTCTGGTTACAACAAAATCACAAAATATATTTAAGCCCAATCAGAATTCTTCTGGATCATAATGAGGGGCTTCAAGCCCATGATCTTCTTCTTCATCTGTACCTTCAGTTTCTTCACCTTCAATGTTCTGTTTTGCAAGATAATCCAACTCTTTTGGATTTGTTATCTCATCTGAGATGAATGAGCTTGTAATGTCTAGGTCATCCCCTAAATCGATAACAAAATGCCCTTCTAATCCTTCCTCTTGATAGAATGATACTTCTTGTGGCTGCCCCTTAGGAGGGTTAGATTCATTGGTGTTACTAAGAGGCCGAAGATAACCATGTGGAGAAACATGATATACAACCCACCAATCTTTCAAATCTGATCTGGAGTTGCATGGATACTGTAGAAAATACACTTGTGTAACTTGACTTGCTAGGACAAATGGTTCAAAGTTTGAAAGCCTAGATGTGTGCTTAACCTCTACCAAACCCAAATTTTCAGTACGCCTAACTCCAGAAGGTGTTGGATCAAACTAGCGACAATCAAATTAAAACCAACTCAAGTTTCATGCTGCCTTGCCAATTAGAATTTTTTATGATGTCTTCTATAACACCAAAGTACTCGATTTACATGTCATCAATCATCAAGAGAAGACACACAAAACACCAGTATTAACAGTAGTTATTCGTGATTCTAGCACTCTCATACTTCTTGGAACGAAATCTAATCCATTGGCTATCATAGCATCCATAAGAGGTTACTCTTTTAGAAAAGCCATAAGAGATTTGCCGCAAGACATTATCAATACTAGATTTCTTCATGCATTGCATAAATAATATTATTTAATTAGTTGAAAGTGTTCCTATGATAAGGAGAGATGTTTTGGAGTGTTGTAAATATTACTTGTGTTTTGAACCACTCAAAGAAATTAGGCCCACTTGTTGACACACGGCTGTATTCCAGCCATTTAATCTTAATTCACGCCGTTGCTTTCTGTGGTGTAATTCTGCTATTCCTTTGTTCTTTGTCAAATGTTCTAGGAGAAGTAACGTAAAATTAGTAAAAAACTAAGAAAAAGAGACACCAATAGGTAAATTTAATTAGAAAGACATACTCAAAAAAAGTGTCCATTCTCTGTAATATTGGTCAATATGTAGAAGAAAGCAGCCTTGTACTCCTCCCTTGTAAGATCACGGTATTCTTGGTGGCTAAAGCAATGACCAGGGTATTGAAAAATTTGAAGGTTGCATAAACTCTCAAAAGTGGAGGAACCATCATCATATCGAGGAACCTTATTTCTAGTTGATCTCACTTTAGGACTGAAATAAAGTGAGAGAAAATTTGTATTTTCCTCTACTAGATAGGCTTCAACAATAGACCCCTCAACACGAGCTTTATTTTTAACTTTTTTTCTAAGCTTTCCAATGCACCTAGAAAGTCCAATGAATAATTTAGTTAGAATAATTATATGAGAAAAAAGATATTCTATTTTACTTAATATTTTTACCTCTCATAGGTATACATCCAGCGGGCTAGGACAGGTCCTCCAAGCCGAGCCTCACGAGGAAGGTGAATAATTAGATGTTGCATAAGATTGAAGAACCCTGGAGGGAATATCTTCTCTAGTTTGCAGAGAAGAACAGCAACATTCTCTTCAAGGGAACATATGGTATCCTTGCTCAGTTCTTTTGCACATACCTGCCTATAGAAAAAACTAAGCTCTACCAAACAGACCCATATATTTTCTGGAAGGAATCCACGAAAACCAACTGGGAGCAAACGTTCTATAAAGATATGTAAGTCATGATTTTTTAGCCCGAATATCTTCCTTTGCAACAAGTTGACCCCTCGCTAATGTTGGGCTGCATACCCATCAGGGAACTTCAATTCTTGAAACCATTTTAGTATAATTGGCTTGTCATTCTTATCAATGCAAAATGCTGCCCTTGGCTTGTGCCACTTCCCATTCTCCTTCAACTCCAAGTGCAGTGCTGGGTGATTGCATATTTCAGCTAAATCTTGCCTAGCCTTCACATTATCTTTAGTTTTATCGGGTATGTTGAAGCATGTATTCCATATAGCCTTAGCTACATTTTTCTCATTATGCATCACATCAATATTATGTGGCAGCAATAATTTATGATAGTATGGAAGTTGCCAAAAGCAATTCACATGGGTCCAATTGTGTGTTTTATCATAGTTCTTTGTGTCACCTACAAGTGTGTACATTTTCTCCTGCACTTCTTCTCCCGTTAAAATCCTTGGTGCTTCACCTAATTCTATTGTGTTCTTTCGAAAGGCATTGGATTGCATTCTAAATTCATGGTCCCTAGGAAGAAAACGCCTATGGCAATCAAATCAGCATGCTTTCCCACCACTAGGAGTTTTTAGACGGAAAATGCTTTTGGTATCACATAGACATATTGGACATTGCAAAGGTACCATGGGTGCTCCATGCAGCAAAGTTACCATAAGCAGGGACAAATCATGGACTGACCACATAAAAGCTGTCCTCATGGTTAAAATTTTGCCTTAGTTTGAAGCATCAGTTTCCCATGTTTCAACCCCGTTTGCCACAACTTAAAGAAGCTCATCAACTAAGGCCTGCATCAAAATGCTTAATTCTTTCCTGGGTGTTGGTGTATAGGGCTGGTATAACAAGTGCAAGGAATATATATTCTGGTCTCAAGAGCATGCCTGGTGGTAAGTTCAATGGCGAAAGAATACTGGCCAACATGATAAGGAGCAGCACCCAAACTCTAAATGGTGGTAAAAACCATCAGTTAGCAAGAGCAAATCGCACATTTCTTGCATCTCTAGCAAAGTCTAGAAAAGTCTATTGTTTAAATTTTGCCTGCTTCACCATCACATGGGTGTACAAGCCTATTGGATGTGATTGTCTATATGATTGCATTGCCTTTACAGTGTCTTCATATGCATACAACCTTTGCAAACCTATCTTTAATTGGAAGGTACCGTTAAGACTTTGCGTGGAACTTTATTATTCCTTTCCTCATAGCGAGGGGTTGTCACAAAAGTCGCACTTTTCTTTATGTTTTGTTTCTTGTAGTACAACATACAATTATTTGTAGCACACATTAATTTTAACATAAGTCATATCCCAAGGCCTTGTAATAATTTCTTTGAATGGTAGAATTCCTCCTCTAACTTAGACCCCGTGGGGAAGTAATTCATGGGATCAATGTAAGGTATCATTGTAGTGGGCTATTGACATATTGTACTCTGATTTTAAAGCTAGCAGCCGTGCCACAGAGATAACCTTGAGTGTACAGTGTTTTCATGGACCAATTCATCAGCACTATTGACCATTTTATAGAAAGCACTACTAGAAGGTGTTGGCTCTTCATCAACTATTGGTGCTTGGACAACACCAAGATCAACCAACATATCATCCATGGATCAGTATCATCAAACCCCTCATGGACATCTAAAGAAGTAGGTTCATCAGACCTAACAAATGTCTTCCCGTGTGCTGGCCATGTTGTATAATTTTCTTTAAACCTATACTTGCACAAGTGCAACTCAATAACATTCCTTTTGTGCATTAAATAGTTGCGGAATATAACACATGGACATTTAACAGTACCAGATTTAACTAAAGTGCTTATGGAGAAGGCACGATCTAAAAAACGATTGGTTTGTTCAATCCAATCACTAGAGAGTGTAGAGCCTTGACCCCAACCACTATACATCCACTCTCGGTCTGCCATTAATTTTTTTTTCTGTGTTTAAAACATGTTAAGATTAAATTTTAGCACAGAATCATATTCAATACGCGAGTAAATACTTGTACTAATATTTTTATTCTATTCTATTGTAGAGACAAAAACATAGTAAGGTATGCTTGAACTTACCAAGAAACTTGTTGAAGCTAGGAACCAGCAGTCACGAGCTTTCTCTAGGAATCGTTATTCTTGCATGGTCAGCTTCAGTACTTTGTATTGATATTTAACAACTTTGAAGCTGCCTGCCAAGATCAGTAGAAAAATAGGAGCATGTTAATGAAGCTAAACTATATATGTGTGAATGTATATTTTTTAAACATGATTTAGTCCTATGGCATGGAAGGTGGCTCTGAAAGACTTACATAACTATACATGCCTCACAAAAAAAACATAGTAAAGATTTACGAACACACTATTTAGATCCTAATAAAGCATCATTATCATTGCAGAAGAACATTTTCAGCCGCTTCAAACACATACCTCAGGGCATAAAAGACCTAAAACATAATCTATTTCATACTAGAGAAATTTAGCACGACTATTTCATCAGTGAATCAATTAGTACCAGTACAAAGAAATAAAAATGTTAACTCATAGAGCTACAGAGGAATTGTATTGAACCTAACCACATAAAAATACATGCTAAGGCAAGGGAGAAAGGCCAGAGGGAAGGAGGCAGGGGGGAGAGGCCAGAGGGGGGGAGGGAGGAGGCAGGAGGGAGGCCAGAGGGGAGGTGGGGAGGGGGAAGGCCAAAGGGGAGGAGAGGGGAAGAGAGGGGCGCACCAGGGGGAGGGAGGTTGCCTGCAAGGCTAGTGCTTGGCGACAGATGGGCAACACTAGCCAGTAGATCCACGAACACCGGTACTCGATCACCAGATCCAGGCTTTCTTCCATTGCTGTAGGCCAGAGAGATAGGGACAGGGAGAGCTGCACGAAGAAAGATTAGGAGGGGGCGCACTAGTGGCTGGATGGCGGCAGCAGCTTGGTGGTGGCTGGATGGTCGGCAGAAGCTTGGTGGTGGCTAGGAGACGGGAGTAGCTGGAGGAAGGGGGAGGGGAGGGGCTGGCTGGAGGAAGGGGGCGCGGCTGGAGGAAGGGGGAGAAGGGAGTGTGGCTGTGAGGTTTTAAGGGTACTGCACAATTTAGGGTTTTACAATATTTTCTAACATAAACGGGCACACATGGCAAAAAAAAAATATTCCTGCGTCTTCGAATTGCTGTGGGAGACCAAAAGTTAGGCGCGGGTGACTATTTTTTCTATGAGTTTTGTTTAAACCATCACGATAATTTGAATTTTTCTGTAGGTTTTTCTCAAACCGACACTAAATTTTGATTTTTTTTGTAGGTTTTCCCGAAACCGTCACCGTAATTCATATTTTTCTATAGGTTTAAGTGATCCTGACTCGAAACTAATATATTTTATATGGGTTTCTTGTAGGCCATCACAAAAATACGAAACCCTCACTAAATGGTCTGTAGTCCGGTAGTGATGGTGTTATTCAAAGGCCTCACAGCGGCATCGAAGAGGCTGCAATACCGTGTGTTTTATCTAGTTTATTTGGAAGGAATATTTTGTTTTATGTACATGTTGCTGTCTGAAGCACATTTGCGTATTTTTGGCCATGCAATCTAAATATTGTGCTTAACTAATTGTTACCTTCCTTCAGGGTATGTGGGTTACCATGTTTGTGTCAGGCATGATGGCAGGAAGAGACTAGTACCCAAGGGTATTGTCCATGGCAAGCCCGAGTACCAGGGCATCACCCAGCTCAAGTTCTAGAGGAACAAGAGGTAAGTTGCTAAGGAGAGAGATGGACACAAGTTGGGGGTGACTCAGGGTACTAAACATGACTTAGTTGGTTAGCTATATACTTGGATTTATTAGTACCTTGTATTTCTATCATTTTTAGTTTTGTTTATAACTAACATTGATTTGTCTTGTGAGCTACAGTCAGTAGCTATCAGTAGCTAGTCAGTACCTAGTAACATTGATTTTGTAATTTTACATTTTGAAATACAGTAGTTTTAGTCATTAGATAGTGTTTTGTTAGCTACTAGCTAAAAATGCCTAGTTGTACGATATGTTTTTTTAGGCTAAAAATGCAGGTTAGTTTTGTTAGCAAATATCAGCTCTGTTCGCAAATACCAACCTATAGATGTTAGTTTTGTTAGCATTGAATTTGATTAGTTCAGTTATTAAATTTGACAGATGTGGAGACCATGGGCCTCAGGTACCTCATCACAAGCATATGGGCCACTTGGATAGAGGATGTGTCTAGTCTTGTAATTAGAGATATGATAGAACTCGACAAACTTTGCCTTGTACGATAAGGAATATACAGTCCTAGTCGGGTAGGTTATATCTTTAAGAGGAAATCCCTTGGCTGTAATCTGGCTAGGACTCCTACCTTGTATCCCTGTCCCCTAGTATATAAGGAGAGGCAGGGCGCCCTATGAGGGCAGAATCATCATAAGCTCATAGAAGCGAACACATATCCTCAAAGGAATACACCACAACTGGACGTAGAGTATTACCTCACATCGAGGGCCTGAACCAGTATAAATCTCTTCGTGTTCCTTTGCAATCTACCGAGTTTTCATCCGCCGAGTAGCCCTATATTCATATTGCCGGTGTAAAACATCAACAGTTGGCGTGCCAGGTAGGGGTCTTTGGTGAGATCTACATCAACAAGCTCGATGGATCCAATAACAGGAGTCGACGGTGACAAATTCTCCCCGGAGACAATTTCATTCGGAGCCTCGAGCTTCGTCGCCGACATGTTCGGCAACCTCGCCTTGGCCGACGCAGATCCAATCCAACCGGCCGAGGAACCAGCCGACTCCGCGCCAGTCGGCCAACAAGACACCACAATCACCATCATCGATCTGCTGCGGCAATCTTCCATTTCGCCGAGCCTAGGGACAAGTCTCTCCTTCGGCGTCTGACTCGCGCTAGGCCTTGAGCCAGCCCGGGTCGGGCTAGGAAGGGGAGAGATCGTCAATCTCCCGCACGGGCTCAGCAACGGCGTGGATCTACATCTTACGTGGCAGACCTGATCTCCTGCAGTTCAGTTTGGACACGGCCTAGAGCCATTCCGGATTGGATTTAGGGAGGTCGGAGTCGTCCTTACTCCGATCAAGTTTTCCTCTGCTCCGCGAGATCTTCATGGCTTCAACCCCTCCACTAGAGGTACGCCGACTACAAGAGGAGCAACAAGAAGAGGCACGCCGACTACGGCAACAGGAGGAGGCCGACCGTGAGGCTCGCAACGACGAGCTACGCAAGGCTGGGAGAACCGCTCAGCAATAGATCCTTCAAACTAGAGTCGGCGACCACGATGTTTTCGTCACGCCACAACAGAACGTCGTGGCCGCCGCAATCCTGCTGGACACACTCCAGCTCGGGTCTGATCACCAGGCCACCCCGACTATCGCCAAGATTAAAGCCATGATCACAGCTGTCGCATGCCAGCGCCAGGTAGGGGAATCGGCGAGATCTACATCTACAAGCTCGATGGATCCAGCAACTGGAGTCGACGGCGGCAAATTCTCTCCCGGAGATACAATCTCATTCGGAAGCCTCGACTTCGTTGCCGACATGTTCAGCAATCTCACCTTGGCCGACGCAGACCTGATCCAACCGGCCGAGGAATCAGCTGACTCCGTGCCAGTCGGTCCACACGATGCTGCAGCGACCATCATCGACTTGCTGTGGCAATATTCCACTTGCCCGGGTCTTAGGACAACTCTTCCTTTCGGTGTTCGACTCGGACTCAGTCTTGAGCCGGCCGAGATCGGGCTAAGGAAGGAGGAGATCGTCAATCTCCCGTTCGAACTCGACAACGCCGCGGATATCTTCGAACAACATCCGACGCGGCAAACCCGATCCTCTGGAGTTCGACTCGAATACGGCCCAGAGCCACTCGAGATCGGATCTAGGGAGGTCGAAGTTATAATCACCCCCATCAATTATTCCGACTTTGACTCAGTCGGATTTCGACTCTCAGTCGGACTCCGACTCTAAGTCGGATAGCAGCTCGGCAAGCTTCTCTCTGCCACGAGAAATCTTCATGACATCCAAAGGCTCTACTCAGGAATCACGCCGACTACACGAGCAACAAGAGGAGGAGGCCTGTCGACTGTGAGAACAACATGAGGAAGAAGCAAGACACCTGTACGTCCGCAACGACGATCTACGCAGGGCTGGGCAAACCGTTCAGCAATAAATCCTCCAAACCCGAGTCAGCGACCACGACATCTTCGTTACTCCTATACAGAACATCGTGGCCACTGCAACTCTACTGGATACACTCCAGTTTAGGCCTGATCACCGGGCCACCCCGACGATAGCAAGGATAAAAGCCATGCTCACCCCTGCTATATATCAACAGCATCAACAGTCGGGCGAAACACTCATGTTGACTAACAAGTCGGCTTCCCCAACGGTGATCTCATCTACCTCAAAGCGATGCCGAGCGGCCGGCTCAAGTCGGCAGCACACGGAGTCACGCCAAACGCCACTCGGCAACCCCAACAATGACCGGCGGCGTCGACATCTAGATGACCATCGGGACAATCAGGATCTCCGAGGCCAACTACGGCGTGAACTTCGGCAAGACATCAACGCTCGGCGCCGCAAACGAGAGGAAGACGAGCAACGCCGATTGGAAGATGAGAACGAGTGCTTCAGCCTCCACCACGAGCAGTTTCATCGCTGCAACCAGAGCCGGAGCCCTTATGCAGATGAAGGCGTACTGGCCTTTACCCAAGAGCTACAACAGGTCGACTGGCCGTCGGGCTTCAAGCCTACGGGAATCGAAAAATACGACGGTAAGACCAATCTCGAGTCCTGGCTCACCGCATATACTCTGGCAATCCGACCTGCCGGAGGTGACCACAAAGCCATGGCTAACTACCTCCCAGTCGCTCTAGTTGACTTGGCGAGGACATGGCTAATGGACTTCCCAAGCAATCAATTGGCTCCTTAGGAGAATTTCGGGAACGCTTCATCGCCAACTTCCAGGGAACATATGAGAGACCATCTTTCGAGCACGACTCATATCAGTTGCATCAAAGGAAGAACGAGTCTCTTCGTGACTTCATCAAGAGGTTCTCTAAGAAGAAGACTTCAATTCCGAAGATCAAGGACGAGGTTGTCATTGCCGCCTTTCGAAAAGGAGTCAAAGACACCTCGTTCATCGCCAAGTTTACTCGGAAGCCTCCCAACTCTGTCAAGGCTCTGTTCGATATGGCGAACAAATACGCCGACTTGGCCCACGCTGTCGCTGAGGCCATCGATGACGAAAAGGCATCTTAACAGAAGAAGCGGAAGGACACCGACGACGCGGTCCCGACTAAAGCTGGGAATCGCAAACGCAAGTCAGACGGCATCATTGTGGCAGTCAGTCACAACCGTCTTCGACCTTTAATAACTGGAGATTATCAGAACAACAAGTGACACGCTTGGGGTCTCAAAAGCCTAAATGCAAGGATGGCATCCCCACTCCCAAATACCGAACAGCTAAGTCGCTTTTTGATAAATATTTCTTCATTCGGCCTCGCCAATGCCATAGCCACTTACACCTAATAGGTGTATAAGTTGCATTTTTTTTTCTGTTTTTGCTCTTAAATGATTGCAAAAGTACTCGAGTAACATAAATCCTGGTTTGTGAAACTTTGCTCCATGAAAGATGAACTCAAGTCACCCAAAACGCGTGTCTAGAAAAGAGTCATGAGTCAACTCCCGACGCTAGGGGGCTATAACTAGTCGGGTAGAGTGCTTAAACGTAAGGGGTCAACTACTCGGGGAAATTAATATCAAAAAGAGGAAGACCACGTATTTACATATATTGTAAAATATATTTTATTCGGGTGATTGTCTTCATCATCAGATGCTACTCATCCGATATGTTTATAATGCAGGGCCAGTTCCAAATACACGTGACAGGAACTCAGGGCTACGAGCTATCTCCTACGCTCGGGGGCTGGACCGCTCTGCCAAGATACGCTCGGAATGCTCCATGAGGGCTGCTGACTGAGTACTTGCACCAGTCGGGACGTCATTTTCCTCGGCTACGCTCCATGTGAGCTAACAACCGACCTTCGGCGCTAGTCGGGGGTCGTATACCACTCGGCTGGGTGAGGTACGCCCCATGAGGGTCGCCAGTCGAATCCTACGCTAATGCTAGGTTCAGGTACCTTATTCGGTCACAACTCGGTTGGGTAAGGTATGCCCCATGAGGGTCGCTAGCCGAATCCTATGCTAATGCAAGGTTTAGGTACCTTATTCGGCTAACAACCGACCTCTGGCGCTAGTCGGGGTTTGGGTACAACTTCGCTGAGTTGGGTACGCCCCCCGAGGGTCACCAGCCGAATCCTATGAGATTCGGGTACTTTATTCAGCTACCATTTTGTCAGGTCGGGTACGCCCCCATGAGGGTCGCCAGCCGAATCCTACGAGATTCGGGTACCTTATTTGGCCATAACTCTGTTGGGTAGGGTACGCCCCATGAGGGTCGCTAGCCGAATCCTATGCTAATGCAAGGTTCGGGTACCTTATCCGACTTTACTAAAGTCAGAGAAGACCTGTATCGTCAAAGCACATCCGGAGTTCTCATGCACTGCGTCACACCTGAGGAGGGCAAGCAGATCCTACGATATACCTACTCGGGCATCTGTGGCAACCATGCTGCATCCAGAACATAAGTCGGAAAGGCTTGCGGACAAGGATTCCTCTGGCTAATTGAGGTTCTCGACGCTGGAGTACTCATCCTGACATGCGATGGATGCTACTTTTATAGGGCTATGCTGGGTAGGTCGGTTTAGGCCGGCTTATTCGGTAGTAGGTCACCAAGATATAAGTTCCTATAGTAGCACGCTCAACTCGGGCCGCTCGTGGGCTGTGTTAAAATCACGGTGCTGGTGCTACCAACAAGAACCGATGAGATAATCAGATATGCTTCATGAAGGCCTAATTGCTGAACACATTCGGGTATCTATATTATTCAACAGGTATTGAGGATATGTCCTTATAAGGATCACAAGCTAATTTCCATTAAAATTGGAGACATAGGTATCTCTCAAGTACACCTGACCATATAATAGATTAAATTTCATAAAGTGGTACTCGGCCTACATGCTTGGCCAATATTTGCCATAAGCAAATATTTTTCCAGCCGACATGACGCTGAAGAGTCTAACTTCCGAGTGGGACGCTACTCGGAAAAGACTATGAACACCCTTTCTAGCTAACATGAAGCTGAAGAGTCATATACGAGTGGCATGCTACTCGGCAAAGACTATAAATTATTTCTGGTTGACATGATACCGAAGAGTCTCATATACCAATACTATACTACTCGAAAAAGACTACAAGGTTAAAGATCTTTGACTTTATGTTTAATTGTTTTCACAATTAAGCACAAAGTCGGGGCTACACCTAATAGGTGCGCCTATTTGGCGCACACTATTTATACATCTACATATAACCCTTCATAGCTTCGCTGCCAGCTGACATGAAGCAGGACTCAGGAAGAAGTACTCGGGAGCAATGCACTTGGGCAATCTTCACCGTGGAGGATGAGCACTTGGTATCAACTGTGACTCAACTATGAAGGTCTCAGGGGCTGCTGTGGAGGCCATGGGCCCCGGGTACCTCATCACAAGCATATGGGCCACTCAGATAGAGGATGGGCCTAGCCTTGTAATTAGAGATATGATAGAACCCGACAGACTTTGCCTTGTACGATAAGGAATATACAGTCCTAGTCGGGTAGGCTATATCTCTAAGAGGAGATCTCTTGGCTGTAATCTGACTGGGACTCCTACCTTGTACCCCTGTCCCCCAGTATATAAGGGGAGGCAAGGCACCCCATGAGGGCAGAATCATCATAAGCTCATAGAAGCGAACACATATCCTCAAAGGAATACACCACAACTGGACGTAGGGTATTACCTCACATCGAGGGCCTGAACCAGTATAAACCTCTTCATGTTTCTTTGCAATTCACCGAGTTTCCATCCACCAAGTAGCCCCATATTTATATTGCTGGTGTAAAACATTAACAACAGATATACAAATTTGTTGTTGAGTTAGGATTTGACTGATCATCCATTGGAACTCTTCTGCTAATCCGGCGGTGTCACAGCCCGGCAAAGGCCAAAAAATTTCAGCCGAATGAAATGTAGGCAGTCCCTTGATTAAATATGAATGCTCAAATAGTACCTAGTTGAACCATTGTATGGTGCTAGTGCTACTAATCTGTACTTCTGTTAAGTAGGTCAAGATGGTTCTAACCTAGTTAGTAGGTCAAAATGTATTACTTTTGTTCATATACATCTCCTGTGTTTTTAAATACTAAATCGAATTCCTATGTTTTGTTTCGTGTGTTTTTATTCACATGTTCTATATTCTGTTCCAAACATGGCCAAAAACGGTGGCATGATTTTACTAATATGCCGTTATTTCTTTTTCACCTCAACTGCCCCTGCAGATACGTATAGTTGGGCTTATCGTTGATAGAGTTAGTGCTTTTTACTGGTTATGTGTAGTTTGTTTTTACAGGGTATTTTCTAAAATATATAATTTTACAGGATTTTTTAGCTATGCCACGTGCTACGAGTATCAGCCTACTACTGAGCAAGATCAAGATCAATAGTGTTTTGCACAATACCACTATGAGTCTCTCTCTCTCTCTCAATCATGTAAGTTGATGAGGCCCTTAGTTATGAAGCTTTCGGTTCTCATAGTCATGTCATTCATGCATGGTGGTATATATGCGTGGCTTGGTGCACCAGAAACAGGACTTGCAGCTGCTGCATTGTGTATTTTGTATACTTATTTGTGTGGTGGAGCAAAGAAGACGAGGAAAAACTGCATGGAGCAACTCAAGACATGTAGGACTTGGCGTTTGTTTTCCCTTTGATTTGCTGACTTATTACTTGCACTATTCCACTATACATAAAAAAAAGTTCATTATATATAGCGTGGGCTAACCTAGCTAGCCGCCGGATCCACAGTACATTGCATCTGAATATATGTGCGATGGAGACTGAAGTCTTCACAGCAAGCGCCTGCCATCGCGCGTCTTGCCCAGATCTGCTGCCCACTGCTGCGCACCCCAGGTAAAAGGCTTCATTGCTGCGCAACTGATGCGCTTCTCTAATGTTGTTTCGTCCGCTGCTATGTCTGAAGGTAGTCGGTGGCACACAGGAATCACATAACCATGCTGGGCTAGGAACTTGCCTAGATGGTTTGCTTATTTGGTGAGTTGTTGTATCTGTGCTTGTGCTCCATTCGATTTCTTTTTGTTGTAATCCCTAGCGCTCTTTTAATTCTCGTGCACGGAAGTGGTAGCTGTTATCACTCCCTGCTGTAGAAAACTAGTTCACAGTGTAACTGTTAGACTTTGATTTAGTGACAAACTTATAATGATCAACAGTATAGTTCAGTACTTCAGCTACCCTGATTCACGGTGCTGTTTTGACTTTTGTCGTAACATGCTGAAAACTAAACTTGCCAAACAGCCAATTGACGGGGACTTTACTTTTCAGAGCCACTAGTTAGATTTTTGGGGACTTACGACAATTGATACCACGTTTTAGCATTTCAGTTACCCAATTTTATAGTACTGTTTAGAATACGGGTTGAAAAAGTCAATTCATGTTCTTTTAGACTTGTAAAGCTTCTTTTTCTCCTCATATAATCTATTATTTTTTCTTGGCTTCAAAGCCCTTGTTCTTTTTTTTTTGGCTGACGATGGTGGGGGTTCTGAAGGCGTGCTCAATGTGTCTTCTTTTTTTTTGCTGGGCTTTTTTTAAGTTACAGAACAAGCTAGGCTCTCTTCGACTCTTCGTGGTGGTGGGTTTTTTTTTTTGCCTAAAGCTGAGGTTGTTTTTGCTAGGCTCTTTCGCATTTACAGAACAGGCTGGGCTCTCTTTGTTGCGGTGGCCTTTGTTAACAAAACGGACAAAGCCCACGTGTATCACGAACCAACAAAGCTCGCGGGATGGAAGACGCGTGTGCCCATCGTACGGCCGAAATTTGGCTGAAACAACAATTTTTTTTAACAGTTTGTCAGGTAGGCAGTTCCTTTAATTTATCCATATAATAAATAGATAATCCATGATAATAATCTACTCAATAATCTAAATCAAATAAGACAAACCACTGTGGCTTTAGCCCGTGAGGCCATGAGTGACTCCAGTGGTAATATCTGTGGTGGCACTGAGCCAGAATTTCACGTTCTCCCCATGACAAGCGGGCTCCACAAAGTCATAGTAAACTGAAGAATTTTTTTATTTTTATATTTTTTTAATAAAATATTTACAAAATTACATTTTTATTTTAAAAATTTACAGAAATATACTCCCAACGCTTTCTGGGAGGGCGTTTTTTAAAAATCGCCCTCCTAGATAGCGATTTAATGACGTGGCTAACGGCCGTTGGCCGGGTGGCCAACAGCCGTCAGCACTTTTGCAGGCGGCCCCCGGCGGCCCAAAAGACGCCCTCTTAGAGGGCGGCAAGAGGGCCGCCTGTAAAACGCCGGCCGTGGGGCCGGCCATTTTACAGGCGTCCCCCTGGCTGCCGAAATTCCACCCTCTAGGAGGCGTCAAGGGAGCCGTCTACAAAACGCCAACCGCGTAGTCAGCCATTTTGCAGGCGGCCCCCTTGCCGCTCTCTGGGAGGGCGTCTTTTAGGCTGCCTAGTATATAACCCCCTCACAGACTGAAAAAATGACATTAAATTCACAAAAATTATAGAAAAAAAGAAGAGAGCTGAGAGCAAGACTGAACCAAAGCAGCGAAGCTCTACCGGTTTGCTGATTCATCTACAGGTAAAATCTATTGTTCATTTGTAATTTTTATTTCTATGTAAAAATTGATATAGTACTGTACTGGTTACGTGTATAGTACTATATAAAAATAAGTTGTTACTCATAGATGTGTAGGTTTTTAGTCAATCTGTTAGATGACTTAGTTTGTGTAAAGATGGTAGTTATAAAATATCGATTACACGGTTTTAGATGAGAGGACAATGTTGGTATCTAGTTTAACTATATTTTTTTCATCAACAGATATGTCAAATAAAGTACTATTTCAGTTATTTCACGGGTAGGGGAATGTTAGGTATGGTCTATAAGGTGTAGATCTGTCAGAGTTTAGTTCAACGGCTAAGGGCATTGATAGGCCAGCTGAGAAAAGTTTTGTGTCAGTGTACAATTGGCTAATGCGAGGCTTTCGACTCGACCCCCAGATCAACGCAATAAACTTGTATGTTGTAGTCAGTCGTGCAGTTGAAGGTTTTTTTAGGAACTGATGCCGATGGATTGCACTGCCACTTAGAGATGGTACGTGGAGAATGCATTCCAACGTGGTTGGCCACTGTGTATACTTGTGTTAGTTTATGAGAAAGATAACACCACTGCTGCAATAGCCGTGCAAGATGATGAGGGTCCAAGTACGGCTGGAGGAAGTGATGCCAAAACAATAGAAGAAAATGAAGGAGTGAATGAAGGAGGGAATGAAGAAGATAGATAACTAACAGGTGTGGCAGATGAGGGAGAACTAATCGACACCATCGTCAAAGAAATGGATAGGGAAGATGCTGAAAACGAGCATGAAGAGTATGATAATTCGTCCGATGAGGACAACATGATACCTGTAGAATGGAGTAACGAGGACTTCTCTAGCCTTGTTATCTCTGAGCGGCATCATGTGCCATGGGAGTATAAGGAGAATGAGGTCATCTAGGGGGCTAAATATGCATATGTAGAGGATTTGAAGGATGCAGTAAAACAATGGGCAGTGTCACTTCAAAGGGATTTCTCGGTCGTGAAGTCAAGCAAATCAGTGTATGAAGTGAAGTACGTGAAGGATGGGTGTCCATGGCGGGTGCACGCATTCAAGGATAAATGGAAGGATTATTGGCAAGTTTCAATCGTGACCGAGCATTCATGTTACTTACCCGGTGTTGAAAAATATCATAGAAATATGACATCTGTATTTATTGCAACAGAGATGTACTCCCACATTGGGAACAACCTAGGGTCAGGTCCTGGATCAGGCCGGTCCGACCGGGTTAGGGAGGTGGTCCGATCGCCACCCCCACTACAACTCACTATCGATACTGGATCTATCCGGTCCGACCGGCCAGGTATTCGCGGTCCAACCGACACCCGTGTCACAACTCCATAGCTTTGCGCCATCAAATTTAATTGGTGGTCATCCTACTTGTCATGTGGACCTAACTTTTTTTGCATATACTCAAACACAATGGTTAGTCCACATTAGCGCTTGTCATCAATTACCGAAATCAACAATGGGCCTAGATGCTTCAACCCCTTTACTTCGTTTACGTTCGTCGATCAAACTATGTACTCCTCACGATCTATGTTCGCAACGAAACTGATCAAATACATGAATTTTTGAGTTTCAACCTCACGGCGAAAGTAGATTCCGAGCGGTGACAACCCAGCACACGTTAATTACTTACAAACGTAATGAAATTATCCATCTAACGAGTACAAACGGTACATGAAACGTTTCTAGTTATCGTTATTACATGCCTTAGGGAATTTCAAACGGATATCCGACTAGATATGCATCTACTGTATACAGCGTGGGTACTTTCCCTTTCTCACCTCCTCCGGCTCAGCTTCCTTTGCACGCAGTGCCCTCTCCCGCTTCCTCTCCCTCTCTGCCCCACAGGCTTCCTTCTCCTGCCGGTCCTTCTCCTCCTTCCTCTTCTGCTCAGCCTCCCATTCTTCTTGCGCCGCCCAACGACGTTCGCACCACTCCCTGTTCCAATCTTTTAAACTGCGAAGAAACTTTGTGTCCTGTGGACAGATCTCCGTATCTATCCACTGCACAAAGTCGCACAGAGGCGAAGGAGGCTTCGGTGCCTTGACATATACAAATTTGTTAGCTCAAAAGTTTAAATATTTCATACTACCAGATAATTCTATTACCTCCACTGGCTTCTTCGCCTTCCCCTTCTTCCCTTATGGCTTCGGCTTCTCCGGGGAGTACGCATAATTAGCACACATCCAATACCTTTGCCGGTATGTGTAATCCTTCTCACTTATTGCGACTTTACAATTATCTCCACACCAACACATCGGTGGAGGCACGTCAATCGGAGGTCGTAAACGACTGGACATACCGGATGCATCCATAACAATCTACATTATAACCAAATAAACGTTAGTTATAACTTGCTATGCCAAAAATACCTTATACAACTACATACCTACGGTATACTACACATGACTACAAAAAATTAAATGTCATCGTCCTTATTTCCATCTCCCTAACGTTTCTCCAACTAGTGCTACTCATCTAGTAAAAAAACATAACTTCTCTCATGCGTTCTATCAATGTCTTTAACCATTATACTCAACTTCAATAGATCTACACCTTATGGATCAAACCTAACATTTACTTACCTGTGAAATAAGTAGTACAATACTACACATACTACATCATTTGATGAATAGAAATAGAAATTACAAAGAGTTGTAGAATATTACCTGTAGATGAATCCGTAAACTGGCTGGGCATCGCTGCTTTCGTTCGCCGTCACTCTCAACTCTTTCTTCTTTTTTTCTGTTATTTTTATGAATTTTATAAATTTTTTGGAGGCTTGGAAGGGGTTTTATACTAAGGTAGTAAAAAATTGCCCGGGTGATTTTTTTTTTATAAATGGGCCAATTTGCAGGCGGCACCTAAAAACCGCGCTCTATGAGGCTTGCCCCGTGGCCGGCGTTTTGCAGGCGATCCCCTTGCCGTCCTGCTAAAGGGCGGTGTTTCGGCGGCTAGTGGGCCGCCTGTAAAAGTGCTAACGGCCACCGGTCGCTTGGCCAACGGCCGTCAGCCACGTCATTAAATCGCTGTTTGGGAGGACGATTTATTAAAAAAACGCCCTCCTAAAGGGTGTTAGGAGTATATTTCTGTAAATTTTTGAAATGAAAATGTAATTTTGTAAATATTTTATTAAAAAAATATATAAATAAAAAAAATTCGTAAACTGAATCATGTGCCGGTAGGCCCATACTGGCAGAGAAAAGTGAACTCGGCCGAACGGAGAGCCCGAAGAGGTTGGGCCGGCCCAGTTGAAGCATCCTCTCCTCCCTTCTAGAACCTTCCGGAGCAAGCTAAGCCGGCCCAACTCCACGAAATCGACCCACCACGCCACGCGTCCACGCCTCGACCTCCTCCTCCTCCCCCTCCTCGACGTCTCCCTCCCTCCCTTGCTCCCCGCAGCTGCAGAATCCGCCGCCGCCGAAGCCGCCGCCGCCGACTCGGGTTGCTCGGGGATCGGTCCATCATGGTGAGTTTCTCCCCATCCCGCTCGACCTGCTGCGCTCCTGCTGTCTACACGCGCGCGCGCGCGATGCTGTGATTTGTGTGTGTGTGTGTGTGTGTGTGTGTGTGTGTGTGTTGTTTCGAGAGAGAGAGGGAGAGATCCGTTGATGGGTGGATGCTGAGCATGATGCGATTGGGCGGATTCGGAGCCCTGGCGCTCGTCGACTGCGCTACTTGTGTGAGATTATGGGTTTCTCCTCCGTGCGATAGGTGCAATCGCTCGATGCGGAGGAGGAAGTGGATCGCTGGGCAGGGGAAGGGGAAGGGGAACAGCACGCGATCCTGCGGCGGGCTCAGTTATCCCGATTTCCGGAGGGGGAAAAATCAGATAGAAACGGCGTGGGGAGTTGCCGTTTTCACTTAGATCACGCCCTACCTTTGTTAGATTCGGCAGTGGAGATGATTCAGTCAGGGCAAACTGCCAAATAGCGGTAGAGAGATTTTGTGGTAACTAATTTCTGAGCCCACTGTGTCGTATTGTACCCGTAGGTTGAATTGGAATTGATTGGCTTGGCCACATCGTCGATTCAGCATTGGATAGGTTGTGAAATGTTGTCCTTCTCGGAAGGACCAGGGTTGAAACTTGAAAGCATACGTATCCAAAAATCCAAATGCATCGACTAATACTACTCATTTGAGTCGTGCCGCTTCTTTTCATGGTTTTGTTTTCTGATTTGCAGGCAGGGAAGCTTATTGCAAACTTGATAGTCATGGGCTCTGGGATTATAGGAAGGGCTATGCTTCAAGCATACCGGAAAGCACTTGATAGTAAGTTTTTTTCACCCACCCTGTTGCAGTCTGTATATAGAGGCTACCTCTTTGTTCCTTGACTGAGTAGATAGAAACATAAGGTGTGGATTGATATCTGCAACCTTGAGTGAAACAGACCACTTACGTGGAGCAACAATTGCTCAAAGCCTAAAATGGATGGCAACTTTGCATTTTATTATGTACTGCATCAACTTTCATAAAATGAACTATAGACAATGTTGCCAAGTACTTATTAAATAAAGTTCCTTATGTTGGCATTGTCCAAGATACGGTCCTGTGTAATAGATGCTTGCATTTGGACTGTAACTTTCACAGGGAGTACTACTTACACATATAACTCTCTATCCCTCGATAATAATTAGGTTTTATGTTGCCTGTTGCTCGTGAGATTTGTAGTTTGATTTCTTCTCGCATGCCAGAGATGTTTATGATATATGAATGTCTAGCATCTAGAAGCTTAAACCTATTGGACAAGCTTAAACTTTCAATGTTTATGTATTATTCATTCTGTGCCAACTAACTTACAAGTCGGGTTCACTTGGTCTTTAGCAATTTTGCACCTGCAGTCAAGTCGGTTCTTTGGTTTTATGATTTTATGAGGAAAGGTATTATGTCCATTTTTCCCTAACTTATGGTAGATTTTAAAGAAGTACCATAAAGGCATAAACTCTAATTTACTGGTTTTGATGGTACTTGTTTGCCTGGATTTTATTTGCCTCATCTGAACATAAATGCCCTCTTCAATACAATGATACAGAACTCTCCTGTATGTTGTGAAAAAAAAACATTGGTTTGGATAATTATGAGATCAGGCCAACTGCCAACAATTAATGTCTGATCAGCTTGTATCTAAAACGGATATTTTGGCGTTACAACTCTAAAAATATGTTCTCAACTAGCTTCTGAATACCAGAAAATGGAAATACTTTAGTACTTATGAAAAGGCAACACAAGACAAATGGAACCTTTTTTATTATTTTCCTGCCAAATCTTTGGTGGTAGGAGAATTGTTATATTTCTTTTTTGAAAGAAGGATAACTTATGTTAGCTTTCCTCTTATATTCTGCCAGATGCAAATAAAACTGGTGTGGCCCACGAAACAATTAATAACATTCGTAGAGCCAGCAAAACAATGACTGAGCAAGAAGCTAGGCAGATACTTGGTGTATCTGAGCAGTCAACTTGGGAAGAGATTGTACAGGTCTGCTACTTGCCTTTTCGTCGCAGCTCCCCTAAAAATCATTTGATTATTATTCGACTATCCTAACAAATGTATTTTAAACATTGCAGCGCTATGATAATTTATTCGAAAGAAACGCAAAATCTGGGAGCTTTTATCTTCAGTCGAAGGTCCACCGAGCCAAGGAATGCCTAGAGAATGTGTACCTAAAGAATAAGCAAGATGGAACACCACCTTGAAATTTGCATTCCTCGGAATCATCTTTTCAGATATATTCTTCCCCCCTCATAAGAGAAGTGTACATACCAGAATTGGTTGCTGTTGTTGTATCATCACACCATGTGAAATCCATAAGAATCAAGTGCAGCGACCTTGGACTTGTGGAAAACTGATTTGTGAGGCGCCAATAAACTCTAGCATGAAGTACGATTTTGTTCTTTTGATTTGACCATAGGAGACAACACAAATTTTATCATCTCAGTAGCATAGCAGGAGACTTGTCTGCTAGTTAGGTTTGAACATTTGAACTTGTACTGTCCCTCTATAAATATCGGTATTGCAGTTAGGCTGCCGGACGGACCATCTTCAAAACCTTGTTTGTATTAAGCTAGTCAGTCAGTTACAGAATTCTGCACGTTCCAAGCTTCTGGTCCAGATGTTCAGTTGAGTGTCAACATAGTTGCCTAAAGCTGATAGGACACAAACACATCTTGTTTTGGATTCATCCGTTCGTCATACATGTTGCTTTCTGTCTGGTTTTAGGCTTACCATCCATTCCTGTATTAAAAGAAACGTGCAAGTTGATGGACTCAACTTTGAAGTGGATTCCAGCAAATTAAAACGGATAAAATGCTATAGATGACCTGGCTCACCATTTCAATCCCAGGGCATTAGCATTAGCTTAGCTAGAAGTCAGGCGGGCACTTTGTGTCACCAAACAAAGACTTTGCCATCTCAATGGCCTAGATTTGGCAATTACTCAATTTGAATTTCATTCAGAAAAAAAAACTCAATTTGAACCTCGGATGCAGTGATGTGCAAATCTTTTGTGAATTACAGGGGATTTTTCTTTTGTTCTTTTTAAGACCGGCTAATGTTTCTTTCGGGATTACATCAGTCGCGTTTTTCTTTCTCCATCTCACATTCTCTACTCGTTCTAATTCAGAAAATATGCAAGGGGCACCTATGAATATTACATGCACATGAGTAGGTTTTTTTAATAGGAAATTAGCGAGGTAAGCTATTTGTCGCTGATCTCTATCTCTTTGAGCGTGTAGTGAAAGGACCTTGACGTCGTCTAGGAGGAGAGTGAATAGGCACTACTACAAAATTTAAACAAGATAAGCTAAAGCAAATAGGATATTACGATATGACACCAAGTATTCTGATGCATATCAAAACTTCCGATACAACAATGCACAATTTAAACTATAATGTATAAAATCTACTAACAAGAGCACCAAATTGAGCTACAACCTGATAAGCAATATAATAGCTTAAAGCATAGCACAAAACACAATATTATATCACAATATGAAATGTATGAAAGGAATTACAAGTAATATGCTAAGGGATACAAAATAACCAAGATGGAGACATGAAGATTTGTTTCCCGAAGTTTAGACCCCTCACAAAGAGGTTTCTACGTCTCCGTTGAGGAGCTCACAAAGAGCCAGCTCTCTTTCAACCCTTTTCCTCACGAGATTACACAAATGCACTCCTTGGGTTTACTCTTGATTTCTTCCCTTGCGGAGGCGAAATCGAAGCCTTTACAAACTTTCCGGTGGCACACCACAATTCTCGGGTGCTCACAAGCGACTCCTAGCCGTCTAGGAGACCTCAATCTCCAAGAGTAACAAATGCATACAAAGCTTGCTAGGAAATGAACTCTAGTGCTCAAGAATAGAGGATTTGTGCCCACACTAGAAACCCAACTCAAATCTACACCCATAAGAATTAAATCACAGAGACTAAAGGGGATTTGAGAGAGAGAAAAAGAGCTTCAGATTCAAATCACTAAGCACAAACTCAAATGCACAAAGCCATAAGGATTGGAATGAAAGGGTTAACCCTAGAAAGGGTTTGGGTTGGGGTTTAAATAGGAAACCCCCAAATCTGTCCGTTGGGGGAAATTTCAGTCCCACCTCGGATATTCCTATCCATATAAAAGTGCCCCAACAGTCAAGTTCAAATCCCAGATCTTTGTAAAAACAAGGGATCGGATATCCGATATCACCATCAGAAATTTCGATCTGAGAATTAAAACCAAATAGAGACTTGAGTTCCTCGGAATATCAAACATTCGGGGCCATCGGATATTCCGACTACTAAGTCGGATATTACGATTGAAAAAGTAGTCCCAACCCAAGAGTTGAGTTTCTTTGAATTTCGGATTATCTAGAACATCGGATATTCTAGTGGTCGGATATTCCGATCAAGCTCATGTAAAAAGGCTACAACTTTTTACTCCAAAGTCCAATTTTGATGATTTTGGACTCTATGGAAAGCTTGTTTCGAAAGCTATAAAACCCAATGAAAATTATGGTCCAAAACCTTCAAGAGATAGAGAAAAACTTATAAAAAAACCCGGTGTATGTGTTGTGACATGTGAAACAAATATAGAGTTGGTGTTTTGGAATAGGTTTCTCAAACTCACACAAGAATAGGTCATTTCAAGCACCGAGGCATAACTTAGCAAACAACGTTGCATCTCTCTTAATAGTACGACATCCCTATACTCAATTTGATCTTTATTAAAAACACCGAGACCGGTAAAAAGCTAATAAAAGGATGCTTTGGTTCATTATACCTTTGCCTTGTGCTTATTCTCGTGGCCTTGACTTGACAACGGACATCATTCTCTTTAATCAACACTTAACTTGATGTTCATCAACATGTGGTGTCCGATCATTCTCATTTCTTCAAGCCACTTGATGTGTTTCAACTTATGTCGTCCGTTCTTTGCATTTTATTAATCACTCTTGAGTTTTTAGGTATCTTGATCTCACTCGGGCATCAACACCATTTTCAGTTCTTGGGATCTATTTCTTTCATTCACCTCAAAGAAATTGTTAGTCCCAATTATTCGGTTGTCAATCACCACTTGTTGACCAACTGATTGCATATAAAGGATGCGAATAAATTGATGAGTATTTTTCAACACCACAAGTGTTACATACTCACATGTATTGAAAAATGTAAATATCCCAATTAAATGTAAGTGATTAGCTTGGATCAAATACATGCGTAACTAACATATATGATTTGCTCCTCCTAAATATATGCATACAAAATATCTGTACGAAACAAGTGTATGCATATTTAGAAATAAACCAATGGGAGTTTATACTATACAAGAATAGAATGCATTTATCAAAAGTATAAATACATACCTTTATGATCTCCATATTCTCAATATAAAGAGACCAAACAAAATAAGACTTAAACAAAACATTAGTCTCACACACATAAGTCAACGAAATGGAAATCACATATATATTTATATTAACATGTAGATGGAGAGAAGGAGCGATACTTATAGCTTGATCTGTATGTATTTCATGTTTGTTATCATTAGGGTTCATCATTAATGAATACATTTCTATCTGAACTCATATGAAATCCGGAAACGACCTATTTACCAACTCGTGGCAAAAGATTAGTCCCACAAAGCCGATTTGTCATAAATCATAAAAACAACAATTACACAAATTGTTGGTAATAGATCTTTCAATCTTTTCCTTTTTAGTGATGGATAACAAACCGATATAAAAACATATAGAGTTCACTTATATATGGAAGGAGAAATACATTAATACAAAGAGACAAATAAACATAGAGTGAGCTCCCCTAAATATGTGCATACATACGAATATGAAGATAGCCATGTGCACACATATATTGAAGGACAATGAAGGAGCTTATTCTATATTTTGGATCCATAAGAGAGATAGACTTAAAATATGAGGAGTTTATTACATACCTCTCACCGTTTATATTTTCATATCCAAATGAGACTAGCCAAAAGAATACTCATAAAAATATTAGTCTCATACAATTGAATTTGTCATTAATCACACTACTACGAAATTAGGAATCGGTGGCGGTCAAAATGAGTTTTCGCAGGAGGGCAAATGGACCGCTTGCGACCGTAGGCCAGTGAAAATCAACTATGTTCGCAGGCGGTTCCACACCCGTCTGAAAAAATCGTTTTCGTAGGTGTACCCCTAAGGAGGACCGTCTGCGAAAATCAATTGTCGCAGGTGGCTACGTTAAGAAGACCGCCTGTGAAAATAATTTTTGGCAAAAAAATTCTAGCTCCCCAGAAAAGTTTTCCCTAAATTCAAATCCAAGAACCCTAGCCACCGTGCAGGATTTTTCCCAAATTCACCTCGCCGCTGTCACCGAGGGCCGCCGTTGCCGAGCCACCATCGCCGAGGGCCGCCATCCCTAAGCCGCCGCCACCGTCGAGTCCCGCCGCCACCGCCAGATCTAGCAGTCCCGAGTCCCGCCGCCGCTGCTAGATCTGGCGGTGACCAAGGAGCTGCGCGCGGCGGCGAGAATGGAACGGGTGGGGGAGGCGAGGGAGTCGAGGCCGAGCGGGAGCTGACGGGGTAGCTTGGACTCAGGAGAGGGCCGGGACAGGGAGGGAGGGAGGAAGGAGTGAGGGAGGAGAGGAGTAGCTGGGAATTAGTGAGACCGCACTTTTTAATGAGGTGTTTTTTTTTTCACAGCAGTGCTCTTAAGTGACCATATGTGAAAATCAATTTTTAAGGCGGTCGCTTAAGAAGTTTGCCTATAAAAATTGATTTTCGCAAGCAGATTTAGATCATAAGAGCTCTTTATCATTATTACATGTGGAATTTTAATTATCCGCCTATAAAAATAAAACTACGGTGCCTATGAAAATCTTTTTGGAGTAGTGTCACCAAAACCAAATTAATGATATTTGAACTTATCTGTATTAGAGGACACATTCACAAGTGTATGCGCATGTGTATCTTCTGTATAATAAAAACATATTTACCGTCCTTTTCGTATGGAAAACGTTAGGAATTGTTTGTATACTTGTAGGGCACAAGTATCTGGTGGTACACAGGCCAACGGAGTGCCGCCACGTGCCCAGTCACTATTGGGCAGCGAGGTTTGCTAGCTGCTGCTATTAGGTGTCGTTCTGAACTAACGGCAGTTGAGGTGAGCCAATCGATCGGCGCCTTTCCTTGGTGACTGATAATTGATATGTTCAATTACATCCTCATACGAGAAGCTAATCCAAACCATCTTTTATATAGAAAACTATATCTTTACTCAAACTTATAAAACCATAGAGGCGTATTTCACAAATGCAGAAACGACAGGTATTTCTTGTCCCTACAGGTAAGAGTAAACTTTGCAATTAACGTAGACATTTTACAAGATATTTTCTACAGGAATTAGATCAGCTAGCGGATATTCCCACATAATTCTGCAGGGAGCTAGATTTGGGAAGAAGTGCGTTACTAATTTACTATACAGCTCTTATTTTTCACATATAATTGTGTACTTTGTATATAACTATATTGAATACTGTAGATTTTTTTTTACCGCATTAACATAATAATTTCTAGCCTATGGATGGAACATGGTTAGATAGATAGATTGATCGATAGATACTCCTTCCGGTTTAAATTGTAGCTATTATTTTAGCATTTAATTTTTTTTTCTAAAATGTAGCTATTTGTACACCTCCCTTTCTCAATCTCAACCAATCACAATAAACCTCTCATTTGATTTCTTCACCTATTTTTTCTTCTTAACCAAATACAACATTCTCCTATTTAATCCCACATATTTCCTTAATCTATACTCCTTTAAAAAAAAAAGCTAGTGGTGGTGACAATGAATCTGCCACTCCACTTACTCTCAATGTAGATTTTGCAAATTATCCTTTCAACTTCTTAATACTAAGAAACAATCAAATCTAAATAGATATTCACATATAAAATCAAACCAAGGTGAATATTTTCTATAAAAAAAGATGTGTAACACATTTTATAAAAAAAATATTTTTATTATTTTAGAAAATATTATAATATATTTTCTTTTAGCCATAGTAACACACGGGCATTCAGTTAGTCCCCATAAAAAAAACTCTCAAGTATGGCCATTACTTTGTTCCACAAAAGACAATCAGACCTAAATTTTGAAGGGAGACTAGGATACGTACGGTATACCGTTGAAACGGTATAGATATGATACTTAGATGTCAGTCTTGATAACTGTGTATATTAGATCTAATATCATATAACCTATACTGTTCTAACGATATACTGTTACCCAATATTTTTGAAATACTGATACGTCTGGAGCGACACACAAACTATCGGAAGAATTCCACGCACGAGGCCTCGTTCCCGGTGGGGCCCACATTTCACAGGGAGAGGGGCACCAGAACACCCAAAGAGAAAGGCGCCGGTGGTGACGCAAGCACGCGCACACCGCGTGGGCAATAGATGACAGCGAGCGACGGGGCGCGGGCGTTTGAGTTGTTCGCCACCTACCCTCCATTTCTCCCACTAGACTTCTTGCTAATCTCTCCTCTCTCTCTCTCTCTCTCGCTGTAGCTAGCTCAAGCCACAACTCACTCGATCGCCACCAATTAACAAAACCCCATTACTAATCCTCCTCCTCTTCTTCTTCCTCTCCGGAATCAGAACAACTTAACGCTACCTCTCCTCCCTGTCTCCCTATCTGTCTCGTCGGAGGAAGAAGAAGAAGATCCGATCGATCGATCGATCAGCATCTACAAGAAGAAGCAGGATTTCGATCACAACTAGCGAAATCACCACAAGGAGCCAGAGCCGGAGCGGAGCCGGAGCCGGAGGTGTTCGTCGTCGTCGTATCGTCGAACGGAGCGAGCTAGAAGGTGCGTATTTTTCGTCAAGAAACCCCCATGATCTCCTCGTCTCTATCTCTTCCGTTTGGGTTTTTTTTTTCTTCTTTTTCGTCGGTTAAATTTGGGAGTGAATTTCGCTGCATGCGTTTTTGGACGCCTTTGGTGGCGTTGCTCTGTACTGTACTGCTGCTCCCTGAAAATCATGCGATATCTTTGGGACTCTTTTGGTTGGTTTTTTTTTCTTGATAGAACGGATTGATTTGATTTGATTTGATTGGATATGGGTTGCATATATATGTTTGTTTGATCTAAGTCTAGTCTAAGCTTGTTTGGTTTCGTCCAAGCGGTTTTGCTGAATAATGGTGATGGCATTTGAGCTGGCTCACGTCGCAACGAAAGGAATGGGTTAACTGCGAGTTTTACTTAATATTTTGTTTTTACGTAAGATATACTCCATCCGTCATTAAATATAAACATTTCTAGATATAAATCTAGACAACTACTATATTTATAGCTAGAGAAGGTACTATATATGATCCTGTAATATATATATATATATATATATATATTAGGAGTAGCTCTATATATACCTGCATTTTTTTTCCGTTTAGTACCCCAATTGTGTGCAGTAGGCTGTACAATGGTGCGTTGGCTAGGTAAGACTCAAGATGATCACCAAGTAATTAAATCATACTACCAGATTAATAACTGAAAATGGACAGCCTTGCAAGGCGACTTCAGTTTCGGTGTTCATGATCATGTAGCTAACCAAGCCCTTACTAGCTGTGTTGTTCCGTGGTAATTAGTAGTAGTAGTTATTCAAGTCAGTATTTCAAACGTATCACCTGTATTTTTTTTTAGCGTTACATCAGTATAACTGTATTCTTCGATCGTGCTCACCGGCAGAGATAAGTGGCGTGAATGATCGCTCTGTTCCGATCTGTTTCACTGCTGACGTCACATGTAGGCTGACGTGGCAATGCCACGCTGGCGGCATCTCGCCTTGATTCGCTCGATCCTTTGGCTTTGTGCGACCATGGTTTCGAGGCCGACCTAATTTCGGGCGTGAGTCGCCGTCGTGATGGAAATATATCAACGATCATATGTACTTGCCATCTTCTTCCTTTGCATGAGACATAATGATTGATCCATCTGTCTCTTTCCATTATTTGTATTTGTGTATTTGTCACATATATAAGAAAAAAAACTTTTTTCTTCGAGTACAAAATTGATTGGTCGAACTGACTTGTACATATAGAATCTGTATGAAATAAACAGTGGTGGATCTAGAAAAAAATAGTACCCCATGCATATCCCTAGCATTTTTAATTTGCCGAATACTAAAAATAAAATAATTCCACTAGGCGTGGATCTTCCCTTGAGAATGACTTAGGAATTCAAGGTTCCCAAGAATGGTCGAAAGGAAATTTTTTTTCTAGGAAAATTCTATGGATAGTTCTTCTCACGGTCAAATAGTACTCTCTCTTATCATCAATGTTTAACATTTAAGACAAATTTTTATCGAAGTTTTAAAACGTTGACCTCTGAAAAAGTCCTTGGAAAAAAATTAAAGCTCCTCTGAAAAAAAAATCTTATGTGACAGACAAGATTGTAGTAACTTGTGACTAGTTAGTGCACACGCACATCAGAGCTGCCTAATGATAGACCAGAATCTCACACGTCCCAGCCTCTACCTCGTTTGACTACATATGCGTTACTAACCCAAATGTACATCTCGCTGAAGAAATAATGACCTTGGCTATAGCAAATTACTACTCTCGATTACGATCATAGAGCTCAGATTTCAACTAAGCTAATTACTCGCCACTTCGAAGACCATGCAATCTGCCCCTGTAGTAAAGATTGGACCGTCACATGTGACAATTAGTACTACTAACTAGTCATAGTATGATGTAGTAGTGAGTAGTACTAGCTAAGAGACCTAAGACACCATTGATGACTGATCTCTTCTGCCGTTGAAGCGTTGAACTGATGAATCACCCGTTCATTTCATATCCATCTGCCACACCACAGTGCTGAGATGTGACCATCTACCAAATGATACATACGTAAGCCGGTCATGAACACTCCCAAGTGCATGGCTACTTAACTAGATCTTCTTGCCTTTGCTCCATTAATTTTGTGTGTGATGTTAGCAACCCCATTGTTCGGCACATGTGTATGTTTAATTCTTTGGCTGTTGCATGGTCAATGGTGGTGTACAAACGATTACATATCAGAATTCAGATTAGTCCTATGGTATCGCTTATGCTGATTATTTAAATGCAACGGCCAAAAAATAATTTATGGTAAAACTTTTATATATGTGTCCGTAGCGATTTAAAAGTAAATGCTAAAAAATAAACTACGATGGAAAAACCCCAAAATCAACTTTAGAATTAAGTTTTAAAATTCAAATTTTCGTTGTGGCTTATAAGTCGAAGGGTAAACGATAGAGGTTACATGTGTAAGCAATTAAGGATCAACCAATTAAATTCAAGTCAACAAATGACTGGAACTTTGGTGTAATAACTGAACTAAGATTCTGTTTGATAGAGCCCCAGTTGTCACGTCCTGGTTTAGTTAGAGCTGGAGTGTGGAGCTACCTAGAGGCCGCTTCACCCCTGCAGTTCAATTTTTCGGAGCGCTTCAACTTGTTTCACTCCATTTTCTAGAGGATTTGGACCGTTTGGTTGGGCTCCAGTTCCACCGAACCAGGATCTAAGAGATAAAGCCATACCAAATGGGGCCTAAGTGTAGTATGTCATGCCTCGATCATAGAACAGAACATGACAAACCCCAATTTCAGATTCTACTAGTGTACACTTCTCCCTGACTCATTTTGATGGCATGTAATATAATGCAAACAAAATTAACAAATGGAGTGATGGATCATGAATGCATCATGTTGCCATGAACACATGCTTCACATGGACGCTATGGTGTTCTCTACCACGCATTACGCAGAGGTCGAGCCGTAAGGTCATGGAACTCGCCATGGGGATTGCTGCCGTCCATGTCAACGCTCGGTTTCCTTTGCCAAGATCACGTGTCTCCTGAAAACAAATTAAGAGGGGACAGTTCTCTTACACCTGTGTATTTAATTGCATGTTTCAAGATTAGTAGCAGAGGTTTTTTTTTTTTGGTTCACCGATGGGGTCTTCGTCTTCCACCAGGGAGGCGGCCACCGGTGAGGAAATGTCGTCGACGACGGACGGCACGGCATCGAGGATCGGCGTCGCCGGCGCTCTGGGGCTGTCAGTCACATCGTCGGTGGCCATTGTCATCTGCAACAAGTACCTCATTAGCACCCTGGGCTTCTTCTTCGGTCAGTGAAAATGCTTTACTTTCAGGGAGTTTCAGAACTGTATCCCGTCCGACAAATTTTTTGTCAAGTATTTTTACTACTAGTAATGTTTGGGTGTAGAGATGTTTCTGACTCTCATTTTTGTGTGTGTTGGAACTGTGAAAATGCAGCAACGACACTGACGAGCTGGCACCTGATGGTGACCTTCTGCACGCTGTACGTCGCGCAGCGTCTGAGGTTCTTTGAGGCGAAGCCGATCGATGCGCAGACCGTCGTCTCCTTTGGGCTGCTCAATGGCATCTCCATTGGCCTCCTCAACCTTTGCCTTGGATTCAATTCGGTTGGCTTCTACCAGGCAAGAATGCACCATCCACATTGTTGACCCTAATCACTGCATTTTTTCATTCTTGCAATTCCATATTTTTTTGCTTCTGAGTTCTGAATTTATGGCTGTTTCTTTCTGCAGATGACCAAGCTGGCCATTATACCATTCACCATGCTCTTGGAAACCATCTTTCTTAGCAAGAAATTCAGGTCATTGTCAAATTACTCCTCACATTTCTGATATCACTATGCTGATCACTTATCTTGTACTAGTAACAACTTGAGTTTAATGCAACCAATTATAGATTATTTTTTTCTCATAATTCACAACCCTGAAACCCTGCTGTCCTGCAGCCGGAGCATCAAGGTCTCCCTCATGGTCCTGCTCCTCGGAGTCGGCATCGCCTCGGTCACCGATCTCCAGCTCAATCTCGTCGGCTCGATCATCGCCGTGCTCACCATCGCCGCGACGTGCGTCAGCCAGATTGTATCCTTCTCTGCACTGTCCTAGCTATAGCGGTCAGCAACTAAAGCTGTCACACTGTGAACACTATCCGTTCTGAATTCTGCTTGTCTCCTTCACCTTGGGCAAATTAAAGCTGACGAACCAAATCCAGAGGAGGCTCAAGGTGTCGTCCACGCAGCTGCTGTACCAGTCGTCGCCGTACCAGTCCGCCGTGCTGCTCGTCACCGGCCCGTTCGTCGACAAGCTGCTCACCAACCGCGACGTCTTCGCCTTCACCTACACCATCCAAGTCGTGGTACGTACATAGGTATCATGGAATCGATCGATCGTCTGGACAGCAATGGAGGACGCCAAAGGCCATGGCTGACTGACCTCGGTGTTCGTGCGTGCAGGCGTTCATCGTGCTGTCGTGCTCGATCGCGGTGTGCGTGAACTTCAGCACGTTCCTGGTGATCGGGACGACGTCGCCGGTGACGTACCAGGTGCTGGGCCACCTCAAGACGTGCCTGATCCTCTCCTTCGGCTACGTGCTGCTCAGGGATCCCTTCACCTTCCGCAACGTCGCCGGCATCCTCGTCGCCATCTTCGGCATGGGCCTCTACTCCTTCTTCTCCGTCTCCGAGAGCCGCAAGAAGGCCGAGGGCCCCTCGCCTCTCCCCCTCTCCTCCTCCCAGGTCACCCTACTCTCTCACTGCCTCTCTATCGGTTCTGTTCATTTCAGCTTATTCTCCCAATTATTTAAACAAATAATTTGTTCCACGTTTCAAAAAACACGTTTTTTTCTAAAAAAAAATTCTACTGCATTGCATCTACTTGTTCTAAGCAATTAAGTTTATTTCGTAAAATATTTAATTTGTCACTATATTTAAGTAGATAATCCGCTCAATAATTTGAATCAAACGGGGCTGAGTGTGACAATGCATTGCGTGTTGCAGATGGGGGAGAAGGATGCGGAGCCGCTGCTGGCGGGGGCGGCGGCGAAGAGCTCGCCGTGGAACGAGGTGAAGGGCGTGCAGAGCTTCGACGAGGTGCCGAGGACGGCGAAGAGCGCGTTCAGCCGGCCGTGATGACGACGAACGCATGCATTGCATAGCTCAGCATCAGCTAGGACAGTAGCTAGTACGATTTGATCAGCGACAGAGCAATGAAATTTGATCGGAAAAAATCATATGATGCGTCTCATCTCACCGCAATTCGTTCCGGTTTTTTCTAGAGGGCATAATGTATTTGGCTTGTTGAAGTTTAATTTAAGTGGTTCTTGGGAAGTTTTGAGAGGTCCGACAGATATTAACTCATGATTCATAAATACCTTCCAAGGACACGAAAAAATTTCATTTTTTTTCATGATCTTGAATTGCGTCCTCTGTTTGAAACAGGCCTCAAGAAAAGTTACTAAGCCTTGTTTGGAAGAGCCTCTAACAGCTGCAGCTCCTATAAAAATCTTAAGCTTCTCAAACAATCTTGATTGTTAAACACACTAATTGTACAATCTAGAAATGATCTAGTAGCCACCAAATCTTCACTAGCTAGTAGTTAGCAGATGCTTCTTATAGACCCTGTTTAGGGTAGCTGTATCTTCTCCCGAAATCTACAGCTCCTCAAACAATCCATATTCTTTTCTAGATTTTCAAAATTAGTAGGTAGTAGCTAAAAGTTGAGAAACCTAGATTTTATAGATTTTTGCCAGCCGACTACTTTCTAAGCTAGCAATACTAACTGCTTGTCAGAACTTCAGTTCCCAAACAACACCATAGTCTGTAGGTTCTCAAACAGAGCCTAACTCTGGGCCATATATGTTGTGCCCTAGGCCTAGCTGCTGTGGGCTTGGGCTGGTTACCCAGTTCACTTTATAGCAGAAACAAGAATTTTTACTGTTACTAATTTAATTTTTTTTTTAATTTACAAAACTAATTTTCGGTTTGAATCATTTACAAAACTAGTCTCTTGCCGCCCTGGGCCACGGCGGGATTTAAAAACCGCTGTGGCCCAGGGCGGCGAATGGCATCCCCGTCACCGGGGCTAACGGCGCCGGCCGCCGTTAGCCCCGGGGAGGCCACGTGGATTCGCCGCCCTGGGGGAGGGCGGCGAATGCCCCCAGGGGGCCGAATGCAAAATTGCATTCGCCGCCGTCCCCCAGGGCGGCGAATGCAATTTTGCATTCGGCCCCCTGGGGGCATTCGCCGCCCTCCCCCAGGGCGGCGAATGCATAGGACCGTCCGCACACCGATCGGACGGTCCGAATCCACGGCAAATTGTTGTAACGCGCGCTAACTACCTTAAAACAGTCATAACTTTCACATACGGTCTCGGAATCGGGCAAATAAGTACTCTACGGACATCTACAGAAAATTTTACATCCGCTTCCCCCCGACTTTGTCGGGTTTGTCCAAAAAATTTTTACGAAATTCGGCCGGGAAGATTGAGTTTTTGAGGTCCGAAGTTTCAGCACGGTTTTTAAAGCACACTCGTAATTTTCTACAGGCCACATCTTACATCGGTTTGAGCTGCACCTTCACGAGATTTTGCTATTCTCGTTTTGCTAGTTGAGAAAAAAATATCAAAAAAAAAGAAAAAAAAAATTTTGCAGGCGGCCCCCTGGATTCGGACGGTCCGATCCTTGTGCGGACCGTCCGTTTACTATGCTAAAAACCGCCGTCCCCCAGGGCGGCGAATGCAATTTTGCATTCGGCCCCCTGGGGGCATTCGCCGCCCTCCCCCAGGGCGGCGAATCCACGTGGCCTCCCCGCGGCTAACGGCCGCCGGAGCCGTTAGCCCCGGGTGACGGGATGCCATTCGCCGCCCTGGGCCACGGCGGTTTTTAAATCCCGCCGTGGCCCAGGGCGGCAAGAGACTAGTTTTGTAAATGATTCAAACCGAAAATTAGTTTTGTAAATTAAAAAAAAAATTAAATTAGTAACAGTAAAAATTCGCAGAAACAACCTTTGCAAGCCTCTTTGGCTACTGAAGCAAAAGTTCCCACACGATGACCATTTTGTCGACATCAACTTCATCTAGGTGACATAGAAGGCATGTTATCTCCATTTCTCCCCATTAGCTCTATTTTTATCTATGATAATATCATATGAGAAATATAATACTATATACAATGGTTCTCTACTTTTAGAATTGGTAGCCAAGCACTACAGGTGACATACTATCACTAGAATTGCTAGCTAGAAGTTACTATCATTCTATTAAAGCCAGTCAACAAATAAAGAGAACTAAGGGTTTATTTCATCTCCTTATCTATCTCTTTTTTTTTCAATAAATTTATTGGCTCTATGTTTTATGATAGAAATTGAGGATATAGATCATTTATATTATTAAAAAAGAGAGGGCATCCCAGTATCTGATCCGCCGGGGGAGCGCATCTACTTTCGCCATCCACTTCACCACTTGACAAGACAGAAGTTGAGGGAAAAATCCGAGTCAGGGGAATGTTCTTTTGATGCCACCCAAGTAACACTTTGATGCCACCCAACTAACACACCGTTCGGCATTGCTTCTCTGCAGTTTAAATAAGCTGCACGTAAAACGAGAAATATTTTTAGCGCGTAATTAATTAATTAATTAATTACTATTAAAAACTTAAAAAATAGATCTATTTGCTTTTTAAGCTATTTTTATATAAAAAATTTTTACAAAAAATACGCCGTTTATTATTTTAGAAAACATGCGTGTGGTAAACAAGAAAAAAAGCTGGACAAAAGGAGCTCTGCCGAACGGTGTGCAAGTGACCGGTTACCTGCCAACTTCCGTATACACCCTTCCCCTCCCTGTTAAAAAGAAGAGACAAACGCTTTTTACCAAAGTAAAATAATCAAGAGAACGATTGCACCTGCGCGCGTACCGCGTGCGTGCGTCGCGTTGCTTTCCGGGAGGAGAGGAGAGGAGAAGCCTTCGCGTTGCGCTGCGTACTTGCGTGGCTTGCCCCGCCGGTATGTGAGTGTGTGTGTGTGTGCGCGCTCGCTCCGTGTCTCGTGCTCGCTAGGAGAACCATCTTATGGTTGGTTGATGGGAGTTAGGCACGTACGTACACGAAGCCAACGGGATTGGCCTAGGTTGCGGCTAGAGTTCCCCTTACCGTGATAATCACGTTTATGGTAGGTCCGGTAGAGATAAACATCGGCGGGGTTTAATAAATTTTATTTGAATTTAAATTTAAAAAAGATGGAAAAAATTCAAAGAAAATCCTACAGGTAGTGCTTAATTTCTATTGCTATCTGGTGAACAAAATTTATAAAAATAATAAAGTTTACTTTATATTTTAGAGCTCCATCGAAATTAAAAAAAATAAGAGATGGGTTAAGATATAATTTCTACTTTATTTAAGTTAAAAAAATATAGCAAGGGTTATGAAAAAAAATTATGCAATAATGTATTATTTTCTAGAGATATCCATAATTTTTCTAAATTTTACATAAATTTCTAGATACCACGGTTACTGCAGCTTACCGTGGCGGTAACCACGAGTTTACCATGAGATTTAAAAATTTTAAATTTAAATTTTTAGAGATAAAATTTACCATGGGAGAACCGATAACTTTCCTCTAAATGGTAAGGAAAACCCTAATTGCGGCACAGGCATTGGTGCTACCATCGCTATAGCACCAATCGATTGTATTATAAAAAATTAATTATGGATGAATAATTCTTTGTATTCTTTCTACAGATAATTATAATAGAGAGAGTACATATTTATACTATATCATATGATAGAATATCAATAGCATCCGTTCGGGAAAGATGCGATCTCTCCAAACAGACGTCGGTTCGGGAGGGACATGCCCCTTCCCGATCCCAAACAGGCAGTTGTTACTGCCTTCTAAACAATCATTAACACATGTTAATAATGATTAGCTGATTGATCACATGTTTGTAATTTGAGTTGTAACATGTATCGCCAACCAACCAGGCTCCGCCAGCGAGAGAGCACAGCTAGTTTTGGCGTCGTCTCGCGGTGTGGTGAATCAGCTGGGGAGGCGGGCGCCCGTTGGTTTCGCTAGTGCCAGCCGTCCATTTCCCAGTGGCCGGTGAGAGTATGTGAAAAGTAATACTAGTACTACTAGTGCTACCAAGTATACTTGTTCGTACTAAAATAAATCAAACTATCATATTTTAAAAAAATTAAAGTACTTCTTATTAATAGGAATATTATATTAGTGTGTAAGTAGGTAAAAAATATTTGATAAATAAAACTTCTCAAACGTAGACTAAGGGTATGTAAAAAGGTAGGAATTTATAAATTAATTTATTTTGAAACAGTATCTAGGTTCAAAGAAAAAAATAAAGTTTTCTTTTGGCACGTAGTAGTAAAATATATAAGTGTTTTTGGAAATTTTTAATGGGATTAAAGAGAGAAGAAAAAAATGGCTATGATTCGTTAAAAGGGTAGATAAATAAGTAGTTATATTTTAGAATAAAATTTAAATATAATAAGTATTTATATTTTGGATCGAAGTAAGTACGTATGTTACTAGTAGTAGCAACAGATGGTGCGTCGCCTCTGCGCAGTGACTGCCCTTCCATTATCGATTTCTCACCATAAAGTATATGGTATGTACGTATCATGGGTTAGTTTCGTATAGTTTGGTTCAGCTTGAGAAAAGCCGCTAAGGTTTTCGGCAGGCTGGATCTCACTGAAAAATATCGCCAGGCGGCAGTACAGGAGATCAGCCGATGTTAATATACGAATTAAATAATGCAATCAGGCCTCGATCAGATAAGAATCCTACCAGGCGATGGATTGTTTCTTCTTCTTATAGGCACGTGACGAACGATGGCTATCCACTTAGGCAAACTCATGTAAAACCATGGAGTATTATAGGGGACAGAGCGCCGTAATAGCTCGTGCCAGCCACATACTTAGCTCTGCTAATCACATGTATCATGGCCACGTAAATAATGCAAGGAAGCTGAATAATTAAAGATGCTGGTTCTCGCGAATAATCATTCTGCCCATGAATTTGATCCCCAGTGAATTTTTTGGTGGGGATTGTATGTCTTCTTGAAACGCTGCAATAGGTGTGTAATCACCGTTAGGTGCAAAATTGCCGGATTAACAACCAATGTAGTAGGCACCTAGCGCATAAGTATCGTAGGCTTCTTTTTTTTCAGCATAGGTGAATTATCTGTCGTTTTTTGTCATCTTAAGTTTTTAAGTTGAATTGGCTTGTAAAATTCAGTAATTCTGCCTCCGGAAAAATCCATGTGTTCCAAAATGTATGATACCGATTTATAGGTCATATAGCCTCAAAAATTTTATCACTTATAATCAAGTAGTAATATATCCGTACTAACGTTACGGCGTCATAATATTTGTATTAATAATTTCATGTTAGTCAAATTAATTTTTCTATAATCAGTCAAATTGCGTTTTAATTTAGTTCAATTTATATATGAAATATTTTTTTCATTTGTCACAGCTAGCTTTGTAAAAGCTAACACCGTGTAGTGCAATATGTGGTGTTTGGCGGTTGCGCTTTATCCATCCTCAATCTGCATGAGTTGAGCCTGGGTGCCTAGCCGTCGTCGTGCCCGAACATGAAAGCACAAAAGGAGAGGCTGAGAGGTATTTGAAAGTGCGTGAAGCCCCCTAAGTGGATTTTGAATAATCAATAACAATACTAATGGGGGCTAATGAATCTATTGAGAAAGTTATAAGATTTTAGTCCCCGCCGTAATATGGATGAACGTAAACCCCCAAAAAGATCGAATGCAGATGAAAGACTCAAAGAGGCTTCCTTTTGCTTTAGTTTTTCTTTTGAGTTCTTGGGGATCCCATGCTGTAAAAAAGGGTTCGAAGTGAAAGTCAACGTTGGTGCTCAAGTACTCAATTTGCTCTTTTGATTTTTAGAGAGAGTCACAAGGCACCTCACACGTAAGGGAACATGAGCTGAGTGCAATAGGATCACCGTTTTTCCAGTAGTAGCGTCAGAGCCTTGTTTCAGCTATACTACCTGGCAAAGAAAGCTGACCGGAGTCTTTGGTCCATAGGACCGGAGACTTCGGTGGAGTTTTGACCGGAGTCTCCAGTCCCCCTTCCCGGCCAGCACACCAAGTGTGACCGGAGTCTTCAGTCTTTGCGACCAGAGTCTCCGGTGTTTAAATCTGTGAGTAACGGATAGTTTCGGGAAAGGGGGAGTATTTAACACCATCCACCCCCACTTGCAGGAGTTGGCTGCCACACGTTTCAAACCTAACTTCATAGCATCTCTAGGGATTCTCAACCCTCCCACCTTGAATTCCATGCAAATCTTTATGAATTTGAGTGGGATTTACTTCTATAGAGATGGAGAGAGAGGGAAACTGAGCACTTAGGGATCGATGTCCGACCTTTGACTTCATACTTATTACTCTTGGAGGTGTTCCTATTAGCTGACTAGGCGTCGCCCATGAGGATCTGATCGTGTGGATTGACCGAGAAAGTTTGTCAAGGTTTCCTCACCTCCGCCAGGGAAGAGATAATTCAGTAGATTCCGAGCTAGTTTCTAGAAGGTTGCTTGGTAGAGCAAGCCACATCGGAGGTAGAGGCACATTGTCCGAGCTTGGGCCTTGGTGGTCGCTCGAAAACGAGCTTATACCTTTGTGGTGGCTTGAAAACTATGCTTCCTCCTGGTTATTAGCTTGGTGAGGCTAGGGATCAAGAGAGATCTAGCTTCTTAGAGTCCCTCAACGGAGACATAGGATCTTTGCATCAGAACTTTGGTGTGTCCTTGTCTCGTAATTCGTTTTCCTATTTACTGCAGCAATTTATCTCCTATTCCACCCCATTCTTGTGTAGAATTGTCCCTGACACAAGCCTCTTTAGGCAAAGTGTCAGGGGACTGGAGTCTCCAGTACTTATGATCGGAGTATCTAGTCAGTCCTCACTGCGAGATAGTGAGAGTTGACCGGAGTCTCCGGTGATTGGGACCGGATACTCCGGTGGGGAATTTAATTCCGCTGTGAGTTGTTTCAGGGCTGCACATTCACCCCCTCCCCCTCTATGTGACATTAAGGTCCTTTCAGTATTCAACTTTGTGCTTCAGAAATTGAGGTTCTGTAGTTTAGTTGGAAGCCTTATTTGCAGGCAAGAACATACAGCAAAAAAGCTATCGTGAGCTGCTTAAGCCGACCGTGCACGTTCACAGGTTTTTCAAGTTCACAGTTATGGCCTGAGACAATTGATAAAATGAAATGCAAAGCATAGATTGAGCCCATCCCAGCAATTAAACCAAAAACCGAATTCTTCACAAATATAAAATTCAGACCAGGCCAACCATTTGTATATTTACTCAAGCATCATATCAGATTGTGTTCTTAGTTTTGAAGGTTGGCTAGAAAAGTTGCATAATTTTCTAATATATGAAGCAAAGCAATCATTATTGTAGAAGCATCAAATCCCAGCTCAAACTCTCCCGTAAAAATATGCATGTCCAAGGACAGAACTCACGTAGCAAATACTTAATCCTAATTTCATGCCAGTAATCAAATCACAAAAATATGAACCGATTGATCACACATTCATCTAATAAGTTCAAATATAAAATCTGAACCGGTTCATCACAGATACAACCAATAAGTTCGGAACTCTCCAAATCAAACAATCAAAAGAAGATTTATGTTTTTGACAATCAGAATGATGAACTTCTTTTACACAATTGAATCAGAAATGTTAATTTCTTCCTTTTGCACAATTGCTTCTACCGATGAGCACAACCACAAAAACTTCTAGGTTGTTATGTGTGCACCATCCACCATGCTTTTCGGGCACTTAGGTTCGCTACACAAACCCAAAATGCTAGCAAAGCACACAATCTTCTGCTCAATGGGCCACCATCAGCACCTCTCATCCTCTAGTGATCGCTTTAGCCTAACCTGCAGGTGGAATACAGAAGAACAAATAGTTATTACATTAAGCTAACATGCGACAATTATCATGTTATCCAAATTAAAGGGTGAACCTCAGGAAATATTGTTGTTAGATGGTTCTCCCAGTCTTCAAGTAGGCAGCTCCCCAGAAGCTTGTGTGAGTTTTCCTACCCTAAAATCCTACAAAATAAATCAAACAAAATGAAAGTTTAACCAATAGTCAAGTTTTGTGTTGTGGACAAATTCATTTTTATCTTTGCCATCTTCATATAACAATCATATATGACCCAAACCAAGTAAAAATTTATGGCAACAAATAAATTGGTAAACACATCTGATAAGAGATATATATTCATCAAGGAAGCTTTTGATTGCATTATAGACTATCAACATTTGAAATGTTGTCTAGAAAGCTCATGCCTTTAACAATGACAAAAATCAATTTTAGTTTGCAATTATGATTGTCGAGATCAAGTATATATCCATTCAAATACATGATTAAATTAAGAAATACAAACAATGGAATACCCAAATGCTGCAATGCAATAGTTTGAGCAAGTTGGTTATAATAATCTACTACCACATGAGAATAGTAATCTTCAAAATTAACATAAAATCCAAGTGGGAGTAGGCACTAACCTAGGTCCCTCTACGCCAGCAGATCCAACCGCATTGCACTCCACAAAGGCACAAACATAGATGTCGTAGCTGTGGCCTCTTTGTCGTTTTTCCATCGTGCACCTTCCATGAATATGCATCACACACTTGTGGAAATGGAGGAGACGGTATCCAGTGGTGGACACAGCCCTACAAGAAGATGGGATAGAGATACTCGATAAAGATAATCGAACGCAACATATACTGTACCATATTTATATTGCAATCACATAAAACATATAGCACAATCAATAAATTAAGGCGTAAAAGAACATCTAAGATGCCACTCCCTATTTGAAAATAAAGCAATAATTTTTGCACCACATATAACTTATTACACATCAAAAAAAAATAGTAAACCTGTCAATTTGTAAAATTAAGTCAATTTATAAAATATGAGTAATAGTTAACTAATAAATTGTCTTTAAAAATTGGTTAGTATATGAGAGGACTTAACGGTAGTAAATCATTAAGCATGTCTAGATCCGTTAGGGGACTTAGATAAACTATTCTTGGATCAATCATTGCTTAAAACTTTTTCTTAACTTTATCAAAATAAAATCCTTTGAAAATCTACTTCTCAATGTAACACAATATAACTCTTTATTTTATTATATACATTAATGAGCTACTTATAAACTGATGAGTGGTAGTTAGTATGAATGACCTAGCATTAGCAGAGAAACTTTACGCGAGACGACACGAGAAATAGCTAGGGTGACTGACCCATTCTGTCCAATGGGAAGATTCGGTGTCGAGAGAATATTTTTGGCCATGGATCCACAAAAGGTGACATTTACTGTGACATAAAACGGCCTCTCGGACTGTCGGTGCTAAATGTCGGCGGGCAGGGCAGAGACGAACATGTGCGATTCTTGCCTTGCAAAGCGCTTTGATTGCTTGAATGTTTCATGAGTAGTAGTGGTACGCTACCAACACCCAAATTTTAATTTACTTTAATAGGTGGTTAATCAATTACTTACTAATTATTTATGGATTTCTTTAGTTTTAATTGAGAATCAGCTTGAGCTAGGAGTACAAGATTTGTCTTGGTAGGCTTTAGTTTGGACGTGGAATATCAGGACAAATCATCGTAGAAAAACATAACTAAGTTGGCCTCCTTTTGATCAATCGAATCCATGTGTTAACAGAGGTCAAAGTATGCCTAGAAAATAAATATTGATTGTGTGTACGTCCATTGACGCCACGGCACGGTCCTAAAAATCACGTAGAAAAAATTGATGCGTTATTGCTATCGTAATTTAGCTATTCAATTTCACTTGTGACAGCTCACCTTAAAATTTTAACTAAAATGTTTTTAAAAATGTACAATAAAACTACTACTTCCGTCCTAAAATAACTACATTTATAGCCATAAGGACAAAATAGTATGAAAGTAAAAATACCAAAATATTATTTATTAATATAGAAAAATAGTATTAGCTTGTGAGAAGATTAGAGGTATAAAAGGAATAAAACTCCTTACATTATAGACTGATGGTAGGAAGGGGATAAAAAATGAGCTTCTTTTTGAACAAATGATAGATGTTACTTCCTTCGTTTTAAAATAATAAAATATAGTACTAGACCTGACACATTTTAGTACTATGAATCTAGACAATCTTTTGGTTCAGATTGGGTTTTATTATTTTATGACGGAGGGAGTAAATGAACTTATTTTAGGTTTGTGGGAGTAGCTAACTTCTGAAGTTGACTAAAGTTGACTGGACCAGTCTAGTAATGAGTCAAACAGTGCCATTACTCTGCTCTAATTGTGGACATTAATTTGAGTGCGACTGCATCGCATGTGATTGTCAGTCTATGATTTTGACTATAGCCAGGAATATATGAATTTAGTCAACCGAGAGAGGAATAAGAAATTCTGTAGTTTAAATCAAGCGTGTAGTTTTTTTTCGGAGAAAAATCAAGTGTGTACTAGTTAGGACTCAAGATTAATTTATCAAATGGAGGTGGCACTGGCAGTGTTCAACATAACCTACATTAAATTTTCATGTTTATTTCATCAGAGACTAAATTGAGGTCTAAAATGGAATACATTTGAAAATTATTCGGTAGGTGTTCAATGAAACTGTCTTACTTAACTGTCACTAATCCATAAATAACGCTCCCTGTTTAATTCACTCAATTGTTTTCTAGCATCCGAAATAATTGGTCAAACCCTGCGATTATACATCAAGACCACTCAAATGAGTTCACTCCTGCTAAGGGGTTTTAATATCCAATTCCCAACTGGCCAAATATAAAATGACATTTGCTTCCATGCCTTATCATTGGGAATCTCCAAACTAAAAATTAAAGAATGGACACTTGGATTTGTTTATAGCAGCAGTCCTTAAACTGGTCCTAAAAACATTACAAGTACTACCATCACTGCAATGATATTCAGTGATTTCAGTCACAATGACAGTGGGACCTACACCTCTTTTAGTCTGTTGGCTCTCACTTTTCCACTTGTCAGTCCAATATTAGTCCAATAAAGTTATTCAACGTTTGGTGTCCCACGCGAGCTTTTATCTTCTATGAATATTTTCTTTATTCTGAAAATTACACCTTGGAAGATCTCAAAAGCACAAAATTCCAAACCAACCTACCTATCTACAATTCTCCTATTAAAGTAGATAGAATATCGCATAGTGGTTAGCAAGGATTTTTTTTAATAGAGCTTCTTAGCTTCTCTAATCTGATTACCCAATTAAAAAGAATCAATAGGTCGATATCTCAAACAAAAGGAAAATGAGCCGAAATGTTTGGAACATTTGCCATCTCACTCAACTGTTTTATCACTACTAGTGGCATATACGTTTTCACAAATTTAAGGCTAACACAAGAATACGAACCTGAAAACTCGATTGTTTTCAATAACAACAAAAATCTAAAAGATTAAAAGAAAAAACTTTCAGCTGCCCAATTGGGCATCTTAAGGACGATTCAATTCTTATGGCTCTTTTGGATTGGAGGGTTTTTAAAAGAAAAATGAAGGATTTGAATCCTTAGAATTTTTTTCCTATTGAGGTTGTTTGGTTTATAGGATTTTGACTCGCAAATTTCCTTTAGAATACATTTCTATAACTCAATTTCAGAGGATTTAAAAAATGAGCTCCAACCTCATGTTTTTCATTTCCTTTGAGAATTCTAAGGCCCATCTCTCTTTCTCTCTCCACTATGACTCAATATTAATATATAATCTTAAAATTCTTATATTTTTTTAAGCCATCCAAACATATGTTTTAAGTAAATCATGTGGTTTTATTTTTCATAGGATTCAACATATCATAACATACTAATTCTGCTTTTTTTTATATTCCTGTGTGTTTTAAAATCATGTATTTCAAAGGAGCCATTATGCAAGTTTTTCAAACAGGTTTAAAATGCGTAAATTTTATTGGACGATCATTGCATATTTTTCTGACTACTCCCTCCGTCCCAAATTGTTCTAAATATAGCAACCTAAGACATGTAAAAAGTGACTTTTATCCTTAAACTCTCCATACTACCCTAGTATCCCATCACACCACCAACACATAAGCCCCATACTCCACCATTTTAATGAGTGATATTTTAGACATTTTACTTTAATCCTTAATCTCTTGAAAAATTTTAAATGTAGCTATATTTTGTTACAAAGGTAGTACTCCCTCCGTCCCTAAAAGACTCTTATTTTAGTCTAACAATTTGTCCCACAAAGAATGTTCTTTTAGCGTGAGGTCCACTAGACCTCTCTAATACCACTTTGTTTTAATCATTCAACCAATAAGACTCTCTCCTCCTTCTCATTTTTTCTCCTCTTTGTTTTCTCTTCGTATTAATTAAGGGCATCATATTCTTTTAATCTCATACTTAATATCCTCTCCATCTCAAAATATAAAGAGTTTTAGAGTTAGACATGTGTATTAAGAAAGTTGTTGAAATTAAATGGAGAAAAGTTATGATTGGTTGAGAAAAGAAAGTAGGTGAAAACCTTTTGTGGTGGAAACTTGTGATTGATTCAAAAGTGAATGTAAGTGTAGAAATTGTTATATTTTGGAACAAATTTTAAATATTAGAAGTTGTTATATTTTAGGATGGAGGAAATATTTTTTAACTAGTAAAATAACATTTTTTTTAGGTATGGAGGAGTACAACTATACGAAATTCCTGAACCCCGTGGAGGGCAAGCCAAAGCTAGCCGTTGTCGTTGGCCCTGCTGCAAATGTGCCTCGCGTCACACCTCCTGCACGCACGTACTCAGATTTTACGACATCACATTCACCACCTCTCTGCACGCGCTGCTGCTGTGCGCAGAAAAGTGAAGAGCAGTGCAGAGATTCAGAGAAAAGGCTGGTGGCAGTTTGGACGGACAGGGGGGTCACTTCCCCCGATGGAGACGAAGACAACTCACCTGCAGACTGCAGTGCTCATAAACTTTTCGAAATCTTTCATCAGCATCTTCGCTAGTGACAGGAGGATAAAACCCTTGCATGCATTGTCAAAGACAGAGCTAGCACAACCAAGGTTAGCATTTCCGTTTGGCCGGGTTTGGGCTCCCAATCACGTCCTACGGCGGTACGACGAAATTCATGAAAAAGGGACAAAAATTTAGGGCTCTTTTAGAACTAAGAGAAACTAGAGGGATTTTGTAGGATCACATTCTTATGAAAAAAATTTCTATATGTTTCTTTCGAATAGGCAATTTCCTAGAAATTTTGAACGAAATCTAGCATGAGGTTCTACCTCATGTTTTTTTTTCTACGACACAAGGTTGCTGTGGTTTTTCTGTGTGCCATCCATATGATAGTTTTGATTTTTTCTGTATTTCTAATTTCTATAGAAATTCAATGAACGTAACACTATTCATCCATACGATAGTTTTAAAATTTTCCTATGTTTCTAATTTCTATAGAAATTCAATGAACGTAACATTATTTTTTTCTATTTCTATGAATTTTTTTTCTATTTTTGTGTTTTCACAATCCTACCAGAAAGGAAAAACGAGATAGAATTAAAAAAAATTGCCAAAAGGAGGGCTCGGGAACATCCAACCTTTGCGCTTGACGGCCACACGTCCTAGCCAGCTAGGAGATTCTAGTCTCAATGCTGGAGGTATAGGCCCTGTCTTGGGGGGCTTCTGCCAGCTGTAACTTCTCCTAGAATTTTCAGCAAACAGTCTAAATTCTTATCCAGATTTTGATAATCTATAGTTAAAAAATTCAAAAAATAAACCAGAAGTCAGAAACTAGGAAACCCAGCTTCTATAGATTCTTACCAGCTGACTTTTTACTATCTGCTTTTCAGAATCTTAAGCTCCCCAAACAGGATCATATTATGGTCTTTTTATTTGAACTAGTTTGAAAGGACACCAAATCTTCCAACGGAAACTGATCACGAGCCGCATCGGGAAGGTCGGTTTTCGTAAAAACCGACCAATTTCTATCAGAAATGTAAACCCTGCATAACTATGGCTCAGTCCAGGTTTTACAAAACGGCTAAAAACTAGTCAGTTTTCATAAAAACCAGACTTCATAGGCCGGCCTGAGAATATAAACTGCTCGATTGTCTAGTCAAGTTCAAAAAATTTAGACTAAATTTCAAATTTTTGACAAAATTTGACCAGATTTTATCAAGAGTCAATCGTTTCAAACAGTTTTTACGGAAACCGAGAAAACCACTTACCTCTAGCTCTTGTCTCGGGAACCCTGGTTCATCCTTTTTGAGTCAAATGGACAGTAGAAGCAAGAACCCCTATCTCTAAAACTAGAAATTTAGTGTCGATTTGGTTTGATTCTGTAACGGAAATTACTCCATCCGTCCGTAAATATAAGCATGTCTAGCATTTAAAATTTATCGATAAATATAAATATTTTTAGAGTATTATTTTTCCAATCCATCCGACTGCTATATTTACTGTATTTATTAATAACTAATAGTTGCATAACTGAACATGATCTTTTCTAATCAAATAATCCTCTAGGAATATGAAAATAATTTCACTTTTATCTTAATTTCTACTATCTCCTCTAGAAATACTTATTTATATATGTGGAGGGAGGGATGATATGAATTTTTCGGTGCAGTCTCACATAAACCATGCGTACAGAAAAGAAAAATTGCTACTCCAATTAGCGTACGAAGTGTAAATTAAATACGCTATGGCTAGAGTGTTACTCCCTCCGTCCCGTAATATAAGCGATTATTTTATTTTTAGTTAATTTAATGTTACAACCAAAAAACGTATATACTCCTATAAAAAGATATAGTAGTTAGAGAATAAACTAGTACAAAAGATAATAGGTGAAAAATAAACTAGTATAATATTGTCTCGGGATTATAAAATTTCTTATATTTTAGGATAAATTTAAATAATAAAATTTATTATATTATGGAACGGAGGGTATTTAACTATGAGCTGCCGCTTTCAGCAGCACGAAGTGAAGTCATGGGCCACGGTGACGCGCGAGCTGGCCATGACCATGGCGATGGGCACACTTGGTGTTACGTACACTTGCGTTGCGTGGTTGCAATTGTTAATTCGCGTGCTTGGTCGGCTGGTGCGCCGCGTCATCCCACGAGCGTTTAAGGTTTCAGCGTTTAAAGATAGGAGTACCCCTGTGTTTGTTTTTTTCTCAAGAAATTCTTCAAGAGACGTATATATCGTCCGTGCGAACAAGAATTTCACATGAAACAGTTCAATTCTTCGTATCATCCTTGCGATCCGGCATTAATTTTCGGTACGTGTCTGTCAACATTATTGTCGTCATGGCATACTTTGCATTTTGGATGTGTTAACCATTTACTTACCCAAATGCCCCATGGACAAGATCATCACAAGAGAAGGAAAATGGCATGGGCAATGTGCCCATTACCCCAGCTAGATCCTGGTGAAAAAAGACATAGAAAACAAGAAGCAACTTGCGACCTGCAGTGCAGGGCAGCATGCCCGGTGATCACTGAATTTGTTTGAACCAGAATAACCAAGCTTGTCACAGCCACAGAGGATACGATTCTGCTTAGCTTAGGAATGTGTTCTGCATGTATGGCAAGATAGTACGAAATTAAATTATTGTACCATTCCAGGTAGGAGTGATTTCAGAATATTGTGCATGATTGACCCTAATTTCATGGTCAATGTAAGTCGTGCCGTGATCATTTGAGCAAATTATGTGGTTGTATTCTTTTCCAGACACGGTAACATCTTATTTGTCAAAAATAATTCCACTTTATAGTTGGATTGTGAATGTGTATGCATAAACACAATGGGATATTCATCTAAAAACACAGTGGGATATACTAATTATGTTGTGGAAACAGATATACCTACTAAATTGTATGTACTATAAACATTGATGTGTCATATTGTTTATAAACATCGCAAACAATTGTTTATAACTGTCTGTTGTAGCTTTGAGTTTGGTGGCAATAAGACTAGAAGACAATTTGCCTCTAGTATAAAGGTTAAGGGTGAGTTCGAATCTACTCTTTGAGAGAAAAAAAAACACCTTGTTTTCTGTGAGTACGTTTTTCAAATTATTAAACGGTGTGTTTTTTATAAAAAAAATTTTATATAAAAGTTGCTTTAAAAATCATATTAATCTATTTTTCAAGTTTAAAATAATTAATACTTAATTAATCATATATTCTTGGTTCATATCGTTTTACGAAATCTTCTTTCTCTTCTCTCACCTTCAAACCATGCTTAGCAATAGGTTGAAAGAAGTTGTCTCTTCAATCCTTCCATAGTATAGTCGGCTCTTCGGCAACGGTTGAGACAAGAAAATCTTTAACCAATAACCCACTAAAATAATTTGTATTACTCCTGTTTACTTTTACCCCACCCTAATGCAGCAAAATTTCCTTTTTATAGAATTAAAAGTCGATGTTAAGCTTAAGATAGATGTTTCTTTCTACTCTTCTCTCTCTCCCATGTCAAATTTTTTTTCTAGTTGGCAAATATTATAAATAAAATAAGGTTTCACATTTCCAAATATGATAAGTATTTTCACGCTGTCCCGTTTGATAAATGAACACGGTAGCTCGGAAAAATTAGGCTGATCGACCAACTAGGCTGCCCTTGTTCAAGCTAACTGGTTCTTTCCATCTAAATCAAGCTCTTGGCATGTTTTAAAAGACTTGGGTTGATGCGAAAGAGGGGAAAACAAACACCACTCATTTACCAACCTCATATGCCCAAATTGCTTGAAATTCTCCACATGACATCTGCGTCATGAGAGACAATCAGACAAGCATAATCATTTGACATTTGGACCACTCCCTCTGTAGTTCTCTCACACAACAATGACACCATGCTTCGTATTTTCATCTCATCTCCCTTTCCCCCACAAACATTAGACAAATTCACAGTAGACACATCACTCACCTGTTTGTCATTAATCATTACCTCTCACTTTCTCTCTAAAACCACCAAAAAAGATGAAATGTAAAGTAGGACGAAGAGAGTGGCTAAGCGCGTGCATACACACCATGACAATCACACAAGAAACTTCCTTATCGTGTCTTTGAGCGTGCGCCAGAGAGTCACTTGCTGGTATGCATTTGTAATATTATGTATTCGTGTGCGTCTTCCTTATATAATCAAGGAAAAAAAACAATAACCTCTCATAGCCTCCTCCTTCCTTTCTCTCACTATAATCTATCTACACAGTCACTAGAGAAGTTAGAGCTGGAAGGTGAGAGAGAGAAGAAAACAAATCACAACCACCAGCCAGAAGCAGTAACAGCTCATCCATCACAGCCAAAAAAAAAAAAAAACGAGGAAAAAACATCCTGGGCCCACCCGCCTCCGCTCCGGTGGGCCCACCCGGCCAGGCCAGACCAGACCTCCCTCCTACTACTCCACCCCGTCTCGCCTGCGTCCAATTCAATTCAACTGCGGCGACGGCGAGCGCAACGCAACAAATTCTACAAAAGCAGAGAGCCCGCAAGGCGGCGTAGCGGCGGCGGGTGGGAGGAGGGGGTGGAATTCTGCCCCGGGCGGCGTGAGGATGGGAGGGGTGGCGGCGGAGGTGGTGGTGGAGGACGCGGCGGCGGCGGTGCGTGGCGGTGGAGGAGGAGGAGGTGGGGGAGGGGAGGAGGGGAGGATGCGGATGGAGGGGTGGCTGTACCTGATCCGATCCAACCGGCTCGGGCTACAGTACTCGCGGAAGAGGTACTTCGTGCTCGAGGACGCCGCGCTCCGCTGCTTCAAGGTCGCGCCCTCCTCCTCCAAGCGCGAGGTGAATCTCCCTCTCTCGTTCGTTGCGTTGGCCCCCTCCTCTGTTTTAATCCATGCATTTTTGGGGGAATTTTCGGTGGCATTTTTGGCATGACATGAGATCCTACGGTGTTCGTCCCCGTTCTGCGAAATTTCAGTTTAATTTTTCGGCGATTTCATCCCCCGGGTGTGCTGTTAGGAGATAGATACGCTCCGTCAGTTTCGCCGCGTGGAGTGAATCGCTCGCGATGCTGCTAGTTATCCGAAAGGAAGTTATTACTGTTTTTTAACGGCCTGTTGGTTGAGATGAATGCATGCGCGCAGCCAGTAAATGCGAGCCTCGACGCCGCGCCGATTGATTCACAGCACAAATGATGCATTCAAAGTTCGCAGAATTGCAAGATAGACAAAATCTCAGTTGCTTCTGCGAATTCGAGTGAGAGGATGCCCAGAGTGGTTCGACGATTCCGCCTTAGCTCGGGATGCTGCCGCGTTAGGTTTGGTTAATGACCCTTTCACGAAAAAAAAAATGGTTGCTGGAACAGGAAGGACTACCTAGCATTATGCAGGAATGGAAATGGAGCCAAGTGTAGCATTGAACCAAAAGCAAGAGATGGTTATAGAAATGGGATGATGTGAGAAGATGGCATAGGTGATAGCGTGAAGTTGGGTGAAGTGTAGAGTGGCTTCCATTTCTGTCTAATGGGAGCTTATGAAGCTATCATAGTTCAGTAACATGGTGTACAATTCAAGGGTGGTACATGCTCTGCTTTAGTAACTCTACTTGTTATGCTATGCCGTTGCTGCATTGCTTGTCGCTCTTACCATGGATTCCAAGGAAAACCAGCAGGTAAGATGTGACTAGATCATGCTTCATGCTTACAGAAGGAAAAGGCAGGCACCTTTTTTTTTTGTTGGGAAGGAGGGGGGGGGGGTGTGTGTTTGGGGTGGGGTTAAGGGACAAAGTATATTGAATCGTGTTGGTTTGCCAATATATGCTGCAAGGGCGTAATGATCATATATAAGTTGTACCAAGCTTATGTTTGCAACATGAAAGCCTGTAGCAATTGATCCAATACCTTTAATTAGTGGAACAAACCTTTTTTAAAAAGAAACGGAATAAAGTTTGGTTCCTCCACTTCTATCAATTCCATGTTCTTATGAAACATAGTACTATGCTTTTTGCTAATATTTCCCTTTTGGGTACAGGATCCTGTTAGAAGTGCAATAATTGATTCTTGTATACGTGTCACAGACAATGGGAGAGAAAGCGTGCATAGAAGTGTAAGCTCATCTTTCTATTACTATTTTTACCATCTTTACCAAAAAGTTACACAGACAGCAGTTGATTATCTTCCTCGCCATTTCATTGACAGGTTTTTTACATATTCACACTCTACAATGCCTCTAATCATTATGATCAACTTAAGGTAAGCAATAGTGTTGATTCTCCTAATCTGACATTGGAGATAATATTTTTGTACTTGGTTTGTGATAATAAGATTAGTTTGGTGGTCTCATCGATCAATGCTTTTCAGTTGGGTGCTCGAAGTTCAGAAGAAGCTGCTAGGTGGATCAGGTGTTTGATGGAGTCTGCCTTAAAGGTTGGAGTTTTGCTTATTTATTTTACTTCTCACTATCATCGTGTTCGAAAAAGCACTAACATGGTATCTGTGATGGGAGCAGTCCCCAAGAAAAGACGAGCATATTGTTGCTTGTTCACATAGAAGATGGCAGGCTTTTAGGTAAGTTATTCAGATCAAACTTTTGTTTTGTCAATTACTCAGAAAATGGCTGGAGATTCATGCATTGTTTATTTATTGAGAAATGTTCATACAATCAGACCCCCCCCCCCCCCCCCCCCCCCTATTTTTTCCTTTTTTTTCAGCTTATAAAGTTTTTACCCTTTTGATGTATCTTTTGTCATGGAAACTGATATGCAGATTCTAAAGGCTACATTTTTTTTGCAATGCATAATCTTTTGTTAGTGCTGAAAACAATCAATAGTTATGTTTTTATGAAATGCCATGAGATCATTTAGTTTAGATTGAAGTAAATAGTTGTACTGTATTTAAATAGGATGAAATACTATGCTTCTGCTTTCAAGTGCTCTAGATTTGCTTCAAATAATGGAGATTTATAAGGAAAAATGATGTCTATATGTAATTTCGTTGATCACCTTTTCTTTTTTTTTTGTAAAAATATAACTAATCATATGACTGATGCTTTGTTCTGGGTTTAACTGCTGGCCTCTATAGTCCTATGCTCATCCTCTGCTGTACAGATTTCGATAGAAATATAGCTAATCATATGACGGATGTTTAATAACAATAAGACAGTATCCAACTGCCTTTACTTGTTCTATTGGCTAATCGGCGACTATATCTTTGCAGGTTAAGCCACCGCAATGGCCGCATGCACTCAATAGGTAAATATCGTCTTATAATGTACTAAAATATATAAAATATTAGAAATATTGTAATCAAAATTTTCTAACTATGACCATTAATAATGTATATAAATTGTTCAGATTGATCATTTGAAATGGTATCTTTAGATTTTTTTATGAAAATCAGTTTCACGGTAAAATAATTCTTTTTTATTCAAAAGCATGCATATAGAAAGTTCTACTCCCTCCATCTCAAAATATAGTTACCTTTGTTGGTTTGATCTCTTAACTACACTTTGATCTAGCTGAAAATTGAATCTAATAGGTGAGCTGAAAAGCTTATCTTACATAGAGGGTTACATCTCCTTGTATAGGCATATAAGTCGGTTGCTACAGTACTACTACAGTAGCCGACATGCTACAGTACCGACATACTATAGTAACTTAAACTACAGCTGGCTACTGCTATCAGACAACTAAGTAACTTGTACTAGTTGGCTACTTCTGAATTTTACTGCTAGTAACTACTAGATATTATCACTATTATTACTACTGATTCAGAGAATACATGTCAACAACCTTTAGATTTAAATTTTGTCCCAAATATAGCTATCTAGGACATATAAAATGTGACTTTTATCCCATTGCTCCCCATGCTACCCCTAGTGGGTCCCATCGTCCCACTAACCCTCGAGACCCGCACCCACCCATACTATTCTTAATTCCCATCACCTCACCATGCATTACTGAGGGGCATTTTAGACTTTTCACCCCAATCCTTAATTCCCCCAAAACACTACTAGGTAGCTATATTTTGGATGGAGGGAGTAGTAGAATTTGCTTGTTGGAGGCTGTGAAAATGTCAAAAATGGGCATACCTTTTATTCAATTAACTTCCTCTTTATTCAATTGATTTTTTCATTTTTCTGTTCTGTGCAAAAAATTCTGCTAGATTGGACTGTATTTTCTTCTGTGCATAACGATCCTATGGCAGCTGATGTTATTGCGCCTTCTCCGTGGACAATATTTGGCTGCAAAAATGGTAAGCATAAAAATATCCTTTGTTTACATCACTAGAATTTTGCACTGAATAATACTTGCATTTAGGATTGCGTTTGTTTACTGAGGCAAAGGATGGTGGTTCAGAGGGGAAGGTAATTCTTGTTCTCAGCAATATTGTATTGTGTGGAGTCGAGTGTAGATGGATTATCAAATTCACTATGGTTTTGCCTTTTTTCCCCTCAGTATTGGGATGATCATCCGGCTATAATGGCTGTTGGTGTTGTTGATGCGAATTCTGAGGCCGTATTCCAGACTGTAATGTCCCTTGGTCAATCAAGATCAGAGTAAGATATATCTTCCCTCTTTCAAATGATGTATATCATTTACCCTGCACCATTGCAAAAATATGCATTATTATCACAAAAGTACATGACATTTCAATTATGCACGATAGACATAAATATCGTATACTTTTATGTGCATGCATCTTTTTCCACCAATTAACCTGTCAGATTTTTGTAGGTGGGACTTCTGTTTGCAGGAAGGGAGGGTAGTTGAGCATATAGATGGTCATACAGACATAATCCACAAGAAATTAAGAGGCGATTGGTTACCATGGTCTGGTGCTGGATTTATTCTGTCTTTTCATATGTACACTTTATTGTTCATTTATAATAGTATGATATTTAGTTTTCAGGGGAATGAGAAAGAGGGATCTATTACTTAGACGATATTGGAGGAGAGAAGATGATGGAACTTATGGTACTTATTGACAGAAACTGATAAATAATCTGAATCTGTGATTTAGACTTGACATCCCTCTTGAAATTTTTCAGTTATTCTATACCACTCTGTTTTCCACTACAGATGCCGTTCTGAGAGGGGTTATGTCCGTGCATGTCTTAAAAGTAATGTATGCTTTATTTTTCTGCTTAGTCTATGTGATAGCTACAAACTGGTTGTTGTCTTAATTTATAATGAACTAATATGTTTTTTATGAATAATAGGTGGAGGATATGTAATATCGCCAGTCAATCAAGGAAAACAATCAGTTGTGAAGCATATGCTTGCTATAGACTGGAAATTCTGGAAGTCTTACTTGTTTACCTCGTCTGCAAAACATATCACTATACGCATGCTAGGAAGAGTAGCAGGCAAGTCTTGTGATGCATCAATAAAACAATTGCCTGATGTGTTATATTAAACTTCATTCTGCAAATTTTCATATTATTCTGAACTAATTTACCTTTATAAGCAGCCCTGCGGGAATTCTTCCGAGCGAAAAATGGAAATTGTGCTTGCTTAGAGTTCTCATCGGGTGAGTTGACAAGGCATATGAGTCTGCAACAGGGTGAAAATGAGCGGATAAAAATTGAAATGCTGTCAGCAAGTGAGAATAACAGGCTTGAAGATCCTACAGAAGGATCACTGGGTGGTTCTAATAGACACTTAAGTAGCGCTGGTTCCTTCGTTCAACTGAACGATGCGGCGGATGAGTTCTTCGATGTCCCAGATGAATCAGAATATGATCAAAGAGAAGCCATGTGGCCTTCCGATGAGAGCACACATTCTGTGGTAAGTTAGACAGGCTTGCATTTTGTTTTGCAATGTAGAAGGTTGTCAACCTATTAACTTCATCTGTAACTTGTGTATGAACATACTATTTCTTTTCTGCACTGTGGTCTCAGCATGCCAAAAATGTGCTCGTACTTGACAAGGTGGAAACGTTTTAGTTAGAAGTAAGAACAAAAAATTGGTTACAAAGAACATCATGATGTTAGCATAATGCAGAGAACCAGGCCAACAGAACTCTTATATCAATTCTACATCTCGTGTGTCTAATATATGGTATGACATAGCAGGACCAACGGCATGCTAAATTATCCACTGCTGCTGTCTTTGTAAGAAAGTTGCATGATCTTGCAGGTGTGTTACATCTTCTATACAGTTGCAGTGTTGCCTTTTTCCACTTTATTCTAATTAAGTAATTATTACACTCCCATTTCCTCTATTCTAGTCCAAAAGAGAGGATATGTTGACTTACAAGGAGCTGCTGATTTCGATAATGGGCCATTTTGCTATGGATATACCCTTCCAAAAGATTCAAATTGTACAATGCCTTCTACTTGGGCAATGACAGATCCTACAACATTCTTAATCCGAGGGGAGTCATATTTGCTTGATCGTCAAAAGGTAGATTTATACTGTTTGGATTTTTAGTCCAGTTCACTATGCAAGGCTTTTGGTTGACCGGAAAAAGGAATAACTTTCCTTCTTTGGGGGAGATAATTCTTTTTATGTTTTAAGGACCTTGTCATAATGAACAATCATGTGCATTATTTCTGACAATTCTTATTTTACTGTGAGGACAAATAAGACAGTATTGTGGCAGTAGTGCAGGATTTGGAAAACAAATAAATCCTCCAAGATTTTCCAAAATTTGGCCGATTTAGATGCCAAAGTGTGTATTGTTATTTGTTAGATGTACTGCTCAAATCAAATATAGTAAAATAACTCAAATTGAAACTTTAGCTACAAAAAAGCAACTGAAAATTTTACCTGCTTAGAACTCCAATTTGGCAAATGCTGTTTATTTTCTTTGAGATTGTAAATTATTTAAGTGAACTCCAACCATGTAGACTGGTTGATGTATATAAGGAAACTTGATTATTTAATGCCTTCGAAATAACAAAAACCAATTATGACAACAGTCATGAAGCAATTGTCCATAACTGTTACCTGATTTGTGTGTTATTCAAAATAAATCACTGATTATCAGACTGAGATTTTGATCTGTACGATAGGTGTCTTGTCTTGTGAGGCTGGTAACAAAAAGTATGTCCTAGTAATGAACAAATATCTCCAGATAGTACTTTTAGTGGACTCTATATGTGCAATTGAGCACAATGTATCACTCGAGACAGCTAATGTGGCTACTATAAGAAACCTCTGATGCTATGATTTGGTCTATTTTCTTTCTCCTGTGTTGCTCTGGTAAAAGAACTCTAATCCAGCCGACCAGCATAATAGCAGTCTAGGTTGGAGTGTTTTTGCTATCCGTAACTCTCTAATCCGTCCAACATGTTTTCTGTGATTTTGACAGATCAAGGCAAACAGTACATTGATGCAAATGGTAGGTGCTGACTGGATAAAATCTGATAAGCGTGAGGATGACCTTTCTGGTCGCCCTGGAGGACTAGTCCAGGTATCTTTTACTAAAACCAGTAATTTGCCTTCAATGACAAAAGGAACAACGAATTTTACCAAGAATCTTATTGCAGAAATGTGCAGCACAAGGGGGCAACAAATTCTTTTTTATCGTTAACATACAGGTGAGATTTTCATTGGTTATACATTATGTGGGCCCCATATGATTACAACGACAAGCCTTTGACTTATGACCCTGATGGATATAGGTTCCTGGTTCGTCCACATACAGCTTAGCCTTGTATTATATGATGGATACCCCATTGGAAAAGGTTCCTCTGCTTGAAAGATTTGTAAATGGAGATGATGCATTCAGAAATTCAAGGTTCAAACTCATCCCCTACATCTCAAAGGTACCTATTCTGCGCTACTAGTCTTGCTTCATTCTTGTTAAGCTTTACTTAATAAAAGTTGATGGTTTATATTCGGTATATGTGTCCTTTCAGGGATCTTGGATAGTAAAGCAGAGTGTGGGAAAGAAAGCTTGTTTGGTTGGTCAAGCACTAGAGATCAATTATTTCCGTGGAAGCAATTATTTGGAGGTAAACCTTGAGTATGGCATATCTACCGACTGTTGGCAATTATTTGGAGTTTATCCAAAGCATTATGTTTCTCTTGCAAGTAATGCAGAATAACAATGGATTGAATGTTGGCTACTGTTGTCATTTACTCACGCTTACTGTTGACTTCATTTACCACTATCTACGACTAGTGTTACACAGATTCTAGAGATTTCCTGTAACTTTTATCTAGTTTTGTGCTTGTTGGATTTTATTTGCTTTCTGACATTATTGATTGTGACTTGTGAGTCATGAACGATTGAATCTGCCATTCTGTTTGGTACATCCGGCTCTGAACATCTTTACATGCATTTTTCAGCTTGGAGTTGATATAGGCTCGTCAACAGTTGCACGGGGTGTGGTGAGTCTTGTGCTTGGCTACTTGAACAACCTGGTGATTGAAATGGCCTTCTTGGTGCAGGTAATCACGGTATATCTAATCAAGTTTTTACACGACGAGTTTGCTGTTACTTTTTCTTCTCAAGAGTCAGAATTGTTCCTTTTTATTCTTTTGAGATGGGAGATTCAGGATAGTTCCAATCAGTAAAAAAAACACTACTTCTGAAAAAACCTCACAAAAGAGTTCATTGATTCCTTACATCATAATGAAACAAAACCCTGGTTTGTCTCATGCAGGGCAACACGCAAGAAGAGCTCCCGGAGTTCCTCCTAGGCACCTGCCGACTGAACTACCTCGACGCGTCGAAGGCAGTATCCATAGACGAGTGCTGAAAGCTGAAGGCGTCGTCAGCCACATTGACCCCCCCAACATTCTTTCTGAAGCCAATTACAGTACAGCAAACCAAGAAAAAGGCTCAAGCCATTCGTTTCCCCTGCCGGCTCTGGTCCAAGATACTCCTTGTATTGCACCATACAAAAGCAAAAGCCGGGGGGGGATTTTCTGGCTCATTCTGCCTGCCTGCCTGCCAGCATTGTACATTCTCTTCTTGCCGACAGGTATTGTGATGTAATGATGATAGCAATCTACGATAACATCCTCCCTCACCCATTCTTTGGCATGTCATCATCAAGAAAAGAGAAAGGGAAGTGTATCCTAACGGTGACTCCGTGGCGTTCATTCTGACCTAAAACTCAGCATACTGTTAGTAGTGAGGCTGCATCATTAGATCCAACTCCAAAGCAACCCATTACCGGACACTTGACTCCTTACAATCACACACTACTATTATTCTCCCGAGTGAGTGGTGGCAGCCATGATTGTACCTGAGGACTCGTCAACAACTGAAAGGGACCCAGCCCAAAGTCGGAGGGATGATGATATAGTACTATTACCATGGGCAAGGAACACTCACGCAGACGCATTCGCAAAACACTTTTCCTTGTCACTTGAGCTAGAAGTGAAGAAGTAGAAGGAACAAGAGCAAGTGGAGACGGGCATTCCTTTGTTCTTGAGAAAAGACAGGGCATGCAGGGCAGGGACGGACAGAGAAATGATGGTGTTGTCACCGTCAGCAGCAGCGACGTCGTCGTGAATTCGTTCGTGGTCGAGATCGCTGTTTGTGTGCCTCTGCGTGTTTCGCTAGCTAACCTAAAAGCTTCCTCTGCCCGTGCACTGCCTCGCCGCTGTAGCAGCCGACGTGACAGGTGAACTGCTCTCCCCTCCTCACTGTGACCCGCCTCCCTCCGTTCCTGCATTTTTGCTAGACTAGTTCCCCATGTGTCCCTGCCGCATCATTGCTTCGAAACGTGGAGAGAAGAGTACTGTCCCCTTTTGAAACCCGGGAGCGAGAAAACGCACGAATTAGAAAAACGTACCATTTTGATAGAAATATAAATATAAAATAGAGAATTATAATACTTAGAAAAAAATACATAAATAATAAATAACCGTTTGAATGGACCAAAAAAGAACTACTCTCTTCGAGAAAAAAAAATCAACTTCTAGCTATGAAAGTTAGTTTTTTATCGGTCTAAGAAGAGGCAAGATAAAGACTTGAATGGAAGTTTTCATGAGGTGAATCTCATGCTATCTTTCCTCTAAAATCTTCTTGTCTTGAATCATTCTATAGAAAATTTCATATGATTCTTTGAGTTCCAATTCCTTGAGGATTTAAATCATATATGTTATCTTTGTTTTCTCTACAAATAAAAGAGGACTAAAAGTACCAAAATATCGTAAAACTACATATTTGAAACGATATATCGTAAAACTTACCAAATTTATTAGGAAACTATAGATTTAAGGCATAATACCGCAAAACTGCATATTTAATAAAAAAGTTATCACAAGACTATATTTTTTAGAGTTTAAATTCCAAGCACAAATGTTATATTGGAGTTATAAACGTTATAATTTTATGATCAAATTGGTGTTAAACTTATAGTTTTGTGACAACTTTATTATTAAATTTAAATGTTTGTAACATTAAGTTTTGTAATACAGCTCTTTATTATTTTAAGATAGTTTGGTCAAAGTGAAATTTGCTCGGCAGAGAGAGATGTGCAGAGAGAGAGAGAGAGAGAGAGAGAGAGGAGGATATATTTAAGCGGACACTTGCAGGTGGTGCAGGAGGTAGACAGAATTCCCATTTCCACTGACTCGAACGGATCCCGATGGCGCCGTCGTCGCCGGCTGCGGCTGCGGCGGCCGGCCGGGCCGGTCGGTCGCTCGATCCACGGGCCCGTGCCTGGAGGGTTCACGTGCAAAACGCAGACGCAACCCAAAAAAGAGAAGAAAAAACAATCCCAGGAGGCGCCACTGCCACTATGCCGTGCGTGTCTCTGGATCGGTTGCAGCGACGACTGCAGCGAGCGTCGCCGCCGGTGAAAGGTGACGAAACAGCAGCACGGCGGCCGGGATCCTATGTACGGCGTCGGGTGGCCGGCCGTGTGTCGGGGATGGTGTTTTTGGGGTAAGAGGAGAAGGACGGATGGGACGGGGAGTTTTGTCGCGTTCCAATTAGAAGCGAGAAGGTAGGGAGGGGGACCGGTTGTGGTGTGAGCCGGTGGTGGTACAGCGAGACCCAAACAGTTGGGGTACTGTTTGGGCGTGTGGGCAGCGTCGCTGCCTTCAGCATCAACTTGCTGCCAACCCCCCGGAGGATTTCCTCCATTTTCTCTTGGAGTATTTCAAAAGCATTTTCTGATAAAGTTATGACGAAAATATCTTGTGTGTCTAATTTCTATAATCTCTGTCTTAAAATATAAAAATCTAGTTCTACATATAACACCACATGTTATTATAAATCTTTATAGACTACGAATCTAGATAGAAGGCACCACTCTGTCCAAATTCGTAGTTCGTAGTACTAGATGATATCACTCTAGAATTAGGTTTTTATATTTTAGTATGAAAGGAATAAATCTGAATGTTTTAAGTGATATATTCACGTAGCAGGACAACATCTTTGTACGTGTGTGTGCAGAAGAGGGAGGGAGCATGGATTGTGGTGGCATCTATTATTGTCTCGTCATCGTATTAAACATGACCAAAATATGTTGTTTCTTAGGAAGATTAGATTTCGAAGCTTTTTATTACCGAATGCTAGAATATGTTTACAAAGTCACCACGGATTCTTCCACCTACTGTATGATCTAGGGTGTATTAATTTTCTATGAATGTACAGTATTGGCACCAAGTGAAGTGGTAGCCATAGTACCACTACAGGCACAATATAGGACATGGTGTTGTGATAAGATCCTCGGAACAAATTCTCACCATCCTTGTGAGGTTTGTCGGTAAGCAGCCTTGAGCCTTATCCACTGAGTAGGAGATGGAGTGAGTCCGGTTGTCACATAAAAAAGTAGATATGTTAAAATATACTTTTTTTCATTTTAAAATATAGGAAATTAGTATTGGATTTGATGCAATCTAAGATCATGAATGTGGATGTTCTAGATTTGTGATTCTAGGTTACGTCAAATCCAGTACTAGTTTGCTATATTTTAGAACAGAAGGAGTAGGAGAGAAAAAGCTAAACTTAGCAGCTAAATGGTGCATATTAGCAATTTATTCCTTCCATACAGAGAGCTGAAGGTTGAAAAGCACGGTCGTAGTATAAGGAAAAATGCCGTTCCTTTTCATCAGCTTCTCTGAGAAGCCTTACTTAATTACAGGAAAGTTATGTCATGCCCCACATATTATTGGTGAACAATGTTTCTGAAATGCTCAATGTGTGCTTGCTTGCAGTAGCATAACTGGTGTTACTACTGCTGCACAATGTGATACGCCAATTTAGGACCTATTTAAAACAAAGTATTTATAGAGCAATTTTATAGGATTTAATTTCTATAGGAATTTTTCCTATTTCGTCCTCTGAAATAAAGGATCGGAGCTTTTAAGTCCTATGAAATTTCTAAGGAATTGCTTAATGTATATAGATTTTAAAGAAAAGTTAGCAAAAACAAAACTTAAACCTCTTAGAAAATTTTCTTTGAGTACATCTCTCTCATCCGATTTCTGTGTTTTCTTGCAGTCTATTCAAACGATCATTCCTATATTTTTGCTGTGTTTTACAATCTTCTGTTTTATACTCCTTCTATTTCAGAATATAAGCATTTCTATATTGTTTAGTAGAAATTAATGTTAAACAGATTTGAATGGAAGGTGATTGATGGAAAAAGCAGTATATAGTGCTAGAGATTCTTATATTATTGAACAAAATTTGAATATAGAAATCAAAATTATGTATTTTTGCTAATTTTCTGTTTTTTCAATCAACGTGTTCATTGAGATAGACAGAGAAAGAGGCTCTGCTTGTTGAGGAATTTTGCAGTAATCCGATCGATCCTGAGATGCCGTGTCAGGCAGCCATGAAAGTACTCCACTGAGATGACAGTTCCCAGAGCGATGTCCCCTAGGTTGGTTCAGAGATTACGCTACCCTATTCTGAAATTACTCGCTGCTACGTCACCGTCGATGCAAGCACATCCATGCAGTAGCAGTACAGGTATTGTGCACACCGAAGGAGTTGCTGCTTGTGAGGATTAATTGGTCCATTGGAGGACTCGAAGCTGTTCCAGTCAAAATTACAAATCCCCAGATCCACGTCTTAAGGCATTGTTAGAAATTTTGTCTCGGGTTTTTGTTTACTGTAGTGAAGTAGTAAGTTCTGAGTTCTGACCACGAGAGGCATCGGTTGCTGCTAAGACTTTGTGTTCTCAATTATGGCAATTACCATTAGCTAGAAAGATGATGGAAATTATAGGAAACTGTTGGTTTTATGGTCGTATTTTTATTTTAGAAATGTGTTTAAAATTAATTTTAATACCCCATAGATTTCTCACTAGATGTTTTTAATAGTTACATGAAACCAATATTGCTAAAAGTATATTAAATATGAATACAACTTATAAGTTCTTTTCACTAAATATATTTGTAAAATTGAGTAATTACTAATTAAAGCAAACAAAGTTTGACATTTTGAAATCAAAATAAATCTCTTAAGAGAAAGTACCATGAGTATGGTAGAAGAGTTATGGGTACATGATTACACCCATCAAGGTTGAAGGGCCTGTTTGGATCATGCCCTGAGAATCACGCTCAGGCGTTCGATTTCATGTGCCTTGTGGTTGTGGTTGGATGCACCTGCCTGGGCGAGAGCCTCTAGGCCAGGGCACCATTCAAATAAGCCCTAAGTCTATGTACTACAAATATTACACAAGCACGAATATATTTTTAATAGAATTTTAGTAAGACCACATCCGTTTTTATAAGTGTGTGTTAAAGGAGATACCATCATAGGTGTGTGGGTGTGTTTTATTGATTTTTAGAAAATGTATACATAATTCATATATTTGGTACTAAGGCTTTTCGTCATCTGCTTATTAGTTTATCAGCCGCGGCAAAAAAAATTAAAATTTGAAACTTAATTTAAGAGTTGATCGAGTTTTCTCCATCTTGGTCTATTCTCCATCCTTGACTTTTAAAACACTAATAATACGGATATGAAAAATTTTACCATAAATCATTTTTGACTGCTCTGTGTATTTTTATACATCTTATTAACCATAGCTCAACCCATCAAGAGTTTATACATTTCAAAGTAACAACAAACAACCATTGATATGTGAAGATAGTGCTATACAATTGAGGTTGTACGACCTAAGGGCTCGTTCGATTTATAGGATTTTTAAATTATAGGAATAGAAAAAAAGCATAGGAATTGATAGAAATGCACGTGCAAAACTATAGGATTGAAAAACTCATTTGATTTATAGGATTTTCAAATCATAGAAATAGAAAAGGCGTAGGAATATGATAGAAATGCACGTGCAAAACAATAGGATTGAAAAACATAGGAAACTTTTCTATAGTTATTGTATGAGCCAGCCAAAGGATTGAAAAAATTTGGTTAGAGTGTATTTTTTTTCCTGTGTTTTGCCCCAAATAGTGAAGGGATAGGAAATTTTTCTTTCTTTGGTGCATTCTTTTGAAACAAATAAGGCATAGTTTGAAGCTGAGGGAAGAGAAACAACAAGATCACGTAAAACGATATGAACCATTAGCGTATGATTAATTAAGTATTAGGTATTACAAACTTAAAAAATAAATTAATATTATTTTTAAAGTAATTTCTATATAGAAAATTTTTAAAAAAACACGCCGTTTAGTAGTTCGGGAAACATGCTTACGGAAAACGAGAAGTGTTTTTACCCTAAATGTGTAGATTCCTTTGAAACAAATTTCTATACTTTTTTTAAATTCCTTTGAAACAATTGAGCCCTAAGTGTACCTGCGTTATCAGCGTCCTTTAAAGAAGTACGAGCACCAGTCCCAGCACCAGCACTCCATCAGTTAACCACTCGTTAAATACCACTCTTATCATAGACACTTTGTACACAAGTACAAATGACAAAATACGGAGGTTCAGGTCATCACCAAAACTTGGCTGCCTGTCTGCAGTACACTGTTATTACACACACGACAACCCATTCAACTCCTGTCCCATCAAAAGGCCAAGTCGCCCCCAAGAACACACGGTGGACTCCATGTCGCCTTGCTCCTTCAATTCGTCTGTCGAATCCAGGCCCGATTGGATCATATTAGATTCATTGGACGGATTCAGTCGATGAACAGAAACAAACACTCACACACGCGTAAGGTTGGTTGTAAAACGCAGCAGATGGCGCCCAAAAAGAAGAACATTACGGCCACAAAAAGGCAGAGAGAGAACAGTTGCGTGCGTACCGTATGCAGGGCGCCACAGTAGTACATTGGTACCTATACTAGTGATCTCCATCGCTACAGAGATTAGCTACAGCGTCATTTCTGCTATACAGTGCCGGAATAATAAATATTGTTTAGAGGAGCGCTTTTGTCATTTGATGAGCTACAGGAGAGAGCTAACCGTATCTGCAGCAGCAATGGCAGTGTTTATTAGACTGTAGTTCAGAAAAAAAAACATTTTTTTGGCCCGGCATAGCTCAGCCAAAATAGAGGATTGTAACCACGCATGATGACAGGTAAGGTCAATCGAGTTTCGTTTGGAACACAGAAATTTTATAAAAATGCTTCAGCTCGTGAGTTCAGTATCCTGGCCTTGCACCAATGGCAGTGAGAATTTCAGCTATATGGTTGTAGAAATTTACGGTAGAACAAGCTCTGATGTCGACTGGTCGATGAGGAGTCACATTCACTGACATGGTAGGGCCTCCTCCCTTTTGGATGGGCTTGTGTGGTGCTGAACTTGTGATAGGGCCATGCACTGTTCTAGGGTCAATGAGCAAAGATGCATGGGTAGTTTGGCTATGGTTTTCCAATCCAAATTCAGTAATTGGGAACTTGGGATGATGATGGTGATATATAAAGCTGTATATATAAGTTTTCTTTTTGTAAGTGCACTTATTTGGAGGAGAGGTGATGGGGTCGTGTGTACATGACTCCAATGCTCAATTGTTAGTATTAACAAATATTATACGCACACATGTGGATGTGTTTTTAATAGGATTTTAGTATGGTCAGGGATTTGTAATTGGTCTTTTTTTCTTTGAGCTTGTGTCAAGAGTAGCACACTCATTGTCAGGTGTGTGCGTATATATGTTTCGTGCTATCAAAAAAAGGTTTTTCTTGCAAGGATTTATTTTTATAAACTCCACCTTTTGATCAGCTTCTCCCTAGCTCAGTATTGTCTTTTTAGAGGTTGTGTGAGTTGGTATAAAAATTTTATTTAAGGATCAATGAGTAACAATCAGTTAAGTTCAAATAAATGGTTCTACAATTTTTTACATGAATTTTCTAATAAAACTGAAACTTTTGGCCGCTTCAAGTAAAACGAATAAACGAATAGTAAACCTAAGACAGCCTAGAGAATATACTCGTCGTCGTGTCTTTCTATCCTAACAATATCCAATCATATACCATAATAGACACAATTCCACTTACAAACAAATGGAGGGGCACAGGGACACGAAAGCTAGCTACCGGATCAAAAGCAGAAACGTTTTGTCTCTAATCACCATCATTACCCCTCACTAACACTCCCCAAAACGTCATCCAGAGAGAGAGAGAGAGAGAGAGAGAGAGATACTGAAGTTGCATCTGGTAGTAGAGTAGCTAGGAGATGACTTTGATTTGGTTTCAGCTGGCCGACCAGTGGCACGAGCGGCCTCGGCGAGAGGGTTTTTTTTTTGGCCAACCCCGCGCACGGCGCCTCCGATCCGGTGCTGGATCCAACGGAAACAGGGCCATTTTTTTACACCGCTAACGATGAGATCTGGGGGTGATTTATGAGTGCATCATAAATCACCGAAATTTTTTTTCAGATATGAGCTCGGTTGACTTCAACCTTGGCCTGCCTTCCCGTGAGCTGGCTCCCGTGCAACGTTGGCGTTTTTTTCTCAATTGATCTGGACTTCAGACCAGAATGAGAATGCATTATAGATTTTTTTTTCTTTATTTGATTGTGTTTGTTGATAGAAAATTGTTCCATAAAATTATGATGGATTATGTTTCACGATATATTTTCTTCGGTTACACACAATGAAAAAAAAGGAAAAAATATGGGTAACCAGTTGGGTTTTGGAGATGCTTGCTTAATTTATAAAAAATAATGACTATTGGTCTTTGTTTCTTTGAGTATGTGTTAGTGGACAAGTTCATAGGTGTGTAAGTGTGATGTGCATACGTATAAGTCTTCCGTGTAATCGCTAAATAAAAGAGAATTTTAAATAATTTCCATAGGATTTGAAGTAATTCCTATAAAATTCATGCATTCTACCAATGTTTTTGAGTCCTTCCATTAAGAGAATTTTCAAGTCCTTTAATACCTACTTAGTACACGATAAATGGCAACATAATTCATACCATGAGATGCAATTCCCCCACTTCAAAACTGGTCCGTTTGATATAGCATAGATTGGTGGATTATCTGATTTTTGATAGCTATTTGAGGATATAAATAAATAAATTAAATCCTACAAAGTTAAAAAAAATTATTATACAAATGTATTCCAAGAAAATTTTATATAGAATTTTTTTTATAAAACACACAGTCTAATAGCTTAGAAAACGTGCACATGAAAACTCAAAATCCATAATGAGAAAAGAACAGTGTTGTTCATTTTCCTCGCTTAATTGTTTGGCTGAAAACAATTCACAACTACCATCTCCACAAAAGCGAGATCAGTTTCCTGAAGAACCAAAAAGTCAGGCAGCAGTAATAAATCTCACAAGCGTCATAAATTAAAGGAAAAGCACTCATCGTCGTCAACTACAGTCGCGCGAAACCGGCGATGTGCCCGTTCAACTTCGACCCGTCCCTGTCCGTGCAATTAGGCCTACGTGGCTTGCTTCTTGTTCCAACTTCCAACAGTTTGTTGGTTGGAACCCTCTGAACCTACGATCCAAATTCCCGGTAATCTGTTTCTTATTGCGCTAGAGATGGCACAAAATGGTAGTGGGACATTGGTGGTAAGGAGTTTGAGATAAACATGGCACAAGATTCGGCCAATTTTGGCTCATCAGCTGCTCCAACTTTCATGAGCAAAAATGGCTTTCGGCGTGTACGTTATTTTAGGACGTAGAGACCAGATTTTTAATTTATTATCAAAATAATATATAAAATAGTCGATTGCTTATTGTTTTAGAAGACGTGATATGTAATAATTGAAGAAATCCTTATCTTCCATTGAGCCATTGATTTGGACACGTTCTTTTCCTATTAAGGATTATGGATTGTCATGGGTACGCATTATAAACTCCTAAATAATATAAGTTTTTATTAAAAAATATCTTCATAGAGAACTTTTAAAATCACTTTTCAACTTTCTACTAGTATTTGAGTCTTTTGTCCATGCCCTTGAATATTTGTCATCCCATTCAGTTTCATACACGTTGTATCATTCATAAAAACTTTAGGACGCACCCTAAGTAAAAAACTTCATTTGGATCGCACAAGTTCAAAACAACCACGCAGGCATACAATCGGTTGAGATTATCTAGCAGTCTGTTTGGCTTTGTACCCTTCTTGAAAATCAAACGGACACAAACTGCAACCGAATTCCGAAACATTTTGTGCAAAAACAACCAGACCTCTTCGTCACTGATCCGAAGACTACGGGGCCCGTGTAGCCGAAACCCCACCGACAACAGAGGATCCGACCACCAGTGTGCTCTACACGCTGGCCGACACGTGGGCCCCACCTACCCATGGCCCACCGGTCATCCTCCCTGACGGCGAGCTGTTCGCTGCTCGCGGCGGCGCAGCCGATCCAATGGGCCCCCCGCGTCTCCACTGCGGCAGCGGAAGCGAAGCGAGCGCCCCTCTAATGGTCAGGAAGACATGCAAGAACTCGCCATAATTCCAATCCACTGTGCCGCCGTAGCACGCACACCCTCCACTTCACAACCCCCACCTTCTCCTCTTCCGCGAGAGGCGAGAAAGATTTGAGATTTTTTGGGGTTTCCGGACGCCAAAGGTTTGATTTTTCCGAGGATTTTAGTGGGGGGCTGCGTGCCCTGATGTAGATACCGTTTCTGCTCTGTCCCAGTGACCCGCATCTGTCGCGGAGCTGCGGTTTGCAGTTGCGAAATTGGAGGCTTGTGGAGTGCTTCTTGATCTGCCAGTCGGAGGAGGCTCTCCATGGGCGGGTGGGCGAGAGGTATCGCTTCTGTTGCTTTTTTGATGATTCGATTCAGTTTGTTTGTCTTTGTTTGTGTTTCTGTGTTGGTTGCGTTTGATTGGGTGGAAAGCTTGGGTTTTGGGGAGGGGAGTTGCTTACTGATGGAAGAATCCGCAGGTTTGTTGGGTAAGCAGTGATCGCATTTGGTGGTGGTGGTGGGAGAGGCGGCGGCGGCGGCGATGAAGGGGGTGGGCGAGGAGGACAAGTGTCTGGACCCGCAGCTGTGGCACGCCTGCGCGGGCAGCATGGTGCAGATGCCGCCGCTGCGCTCCCGCGTGTACTACTTCGCGCAGGGCCACGCCGAGCACGCCAACGGCGGCGGGGCGGCGGAGCTCGCCGCGGCGACCGGGCCGCGCCCGCTCCCGGCGCTCGTGCTCTGCTGCGTGGAAGGGGTGCAGTTCCTGGCTGATCCGGAGAGCGACGAGGTGTACGCCAAGATCCGGCTGGCGCCGGTTGGCCCCGGGGAGGTGGAGTTCCGGGAGCCGGAGGAGCTTCGCCCGCTCGGCGGCGACGCCTCGGAGGCGCCGGAGAAGCCGACCTCCTTCGCCAAGACCCTGACGCAGTCCGACGCCAACAACGGTGGCGGTTTCTCGGTGCCTCGCTACTGCGCAGAGACCATCTTCCCCAAGCTGGACTACAGGGCCGACCCGCCGGTGCAGACGGTGCTTGCCAAGGATGTGCACGGGGAGGTATGGAAGTTCCGGCACATCTACCGTGGCACGCCGCGCCGGCATTTGCTCACGACGGGCTGGAGCACGTTTGTGAACCAGAAGCAGCTCGTCGCGGGGGACTCGATCGTGTTCCTGCGCACTAAGCTCGGGGAGCTGTGCGTCGGGATACGGCGGGCGAAGCGGGTGGCATGTGGGGGCATGGAGTGCATGTCTGGGTGGAACGCGCCGGGTTATGGAGGCTTCTCGGCGTTCTTGAAGGAGGACGAGAACAAGTTGATGAAGAACCCTGGAGGTGGGTACATGAGGGGCAGGGGGAAGGTGAAGATTGCAGATGTTGTGGAGGCCGCCAGTCTAGCGGCGAACGGGCAGCCATTTGAGGTGGCATACTACCCGAGGGCTAGCACTCCGGAGTTTGTTGTGAAGGCTGCATCAGTGCAGGCTGCCATGAGGATCCAGTGGTGCTCCGGGATGAGGTTCAAGATGGCATTTGAGACAGAGGATTCATCAAGGATTAGCTGGTTTATGGGCACAATATCTTCTGTTCAGGTTGCTGATCCAAACAGATGGCCAAATTCACCGTGGAGACTTCTTCAGGTTTGCTGGATCCAATGTTATTTATAGTTATTACATTTCACAGAATTGCAGTGCATGCATGTCCTGAATTGTTGACTAATATTTACTGCCTCTGAAGTTTTAGAAGTTACTGTTCATATACTATTAGCTATGTTTGAAACCAGCTAGAGTGGCAAACTGGTATTGAATGACAATCTCATCCATTAGTGATGGGGGAACCTGAGTGGGTTACTAGCGTGATGTTATGTTCCCTGTTTTTTGGTGAATGTGTTCTTGTCTTCTTGGTCTGTGCATAAATTGAGGTCTCTCTACTCCCAGTTATCAACACACTAATTATGAATTTGTACAATGGTGGGCTCAGGTTCCAGGTACATAGTTTATTAAATGGAACAAAAAAAATCATGCAATGAGTAAAGCCAGTGGGAATCCCACTGTACTTAGGAGGATGCAATAGGTAGGACGGCAGAGGTTCAAGGTTGTGGTTGCAGCTGGTTGGAAAGTGCTTTTGGGCGTGTTTTTGCTAAAATCTAGGATAGGACAGGGTGCTTTTGGGTGTTTCTGATAGTAAAGAACTAGTTATGAAGGAAAAGGTCTTTGGTCCTTGGGAGCTTGGTGTTTCAAAGTTGGATTATCTCTTGCTAGTTCTTTAAGTAGCCGTCTTCTTTTTTGACACTCGGTAGTTCTTAACTTTTCTAATTCCGAATGTAGCATCCAAATTCCTCCCATGCAACCACCAACTTGAGATCAGATGTCACACCTTTGATCCAGCCTTCACCTCAGTCCAAATGAAGCATTGAAAAGGCATGATAACGCTTGACACACTAAAAAAATAGACACTGGACAGTTGGGCCCAGTTAAACGAGCAACGGCATGTTTAGTTCCATCAGCCTAGGATGGATTAAACAAATTTCTAACCATAACGAACTGCATTTTTTTAAAAAGGTAAATCTTTTACCTATAAGAAACTACACTGTTTGATAGATCCATTTTGAAGCCTTTTCCCTTCAAATTGGTAGTATACGCTGCATCAGTCTCTTCCAGTTGTCAATAATTGAGATCAGGTCTTCATTGTCAAGTTTCATTTGCAATCAGTCATATATCACAGGGCCCATATATCATGTTTCATGTTTGACATAATCATTTCAGAGCATCCATTAGCCATCTGTAGCTGTATGCACAATTGAAATGTTGCTGAAAAATGTCCTTAGCTTTGCACCTTTCAAAAATTTCATGATGAAAAATTTCATCGCTTGACATACCACTGAACATTGTACCCCCATGCTCGGCCTACACCCCTCGGATCCACGTCATTGTTCCCTGCTGCTCCTTGCCAAATTGGAGCACTGAGACATATTGGATCCAATAGGACTAATAGAGGCAGACTCATTAGGTAAATCTGTGGATTTGTTGTGGGGTTGGAGGGGAAGAAAAACCTATCAGATGTTAATTATTTATGGTTTTTTCATATTTTTCTGCCCATCTGCTTCATCACTGGCAAATTGGCTCCCCCAACCCTGCCCGCCATAGAGCAACACCGCCCATCGCTGGTCCTACCTTTTGACGGGAAGCCATGGTTCGAGGATGAGCTTAACCTTAAACAAATGTGTGCTTGCTGCCAAGTACTGCATGCACTTCGTACACAAATGCAATAATTGGGTAGTAACAACATATTACTTATGCTGTTAGAAAGAGAGCTATGAGTTGTTGATCGTACTAGTATGCTAGTAGCAGTAGAACTTCAAATGTAAGAGTGAACTATATTACTGTTCACATATAAATAATTATCCTCTCTACAACCATAAATTTGTCTTCACCAGTTTCCCCTCATAAGGTTGCTGGCTGATATTTTTAATCAGCATATAGCAGTATACTCCCCCCGTCCCAAAAAAATCACCAGTTTCCCCTCATAAGGTTGCTGGCTGATATTTTTAATCAGCATATAGCAGTATACTCCCTCCGTCCCCAAAAAAAAAACCAACCCTCGCATCCCGATGCAAGATTAGTGGTGAGGAAAAAAGACTACAGTGTCCCTCATTGTTGTGAATGTAGTATTGGTGGGTGAGTAGGTAAGGGGTATTGAAGGGATAAAATTTCTCGATTCGTGGATCAGGGTAGTTAGAAGTAGAATTGGTTATTTTGGGACAAAGTTTGAACTCTAAAGAGTTGATTTATTTTGTGACGGAGGGAGTACCTTGAGAAAGAGAGATTAAGACTATGGCACTGGTCTAGTGCTGGTCCAACTGAACATGCTAATTCTATTTGCAGATGTGCCCTATGATTATTAGCTCCCGCTGCTTTCCTGTCAATATACACATTTTAATTCAATGGATGTCACCTTGGCATGTATTACAACTTTATAAGGCAATGAAGGGATACCTAGGGATGTTTCACTAGTAGTGTTAAGCAAGATATTGGAAATTCATGTTGCTTCAGCTGTCATAGCAGATCTAGAGAGAGTTGGCTTGTGAAAGTGAAACATCAACAATAGTTGCCAGTTGTGCCTATTTTAGTTTTGCAGGCAGCAGTGCACATTTCTTCATTTCTGCCCTATATCCTTTCTAATTTCATGGTTGCAAATTCTTACAGGTGACATGGGATGAACCGGACCTGTTGCAGAATGTGAAATGTGTCAGCCCATGGCTTGTGGAGCTTGTGTCAAGCATTCCACCAATCCATTTAGGACCATTTTCTCCACCTCGAAAGAAGTTGCGGGTTCCCCCACATCCTGACTTCCTGTTTGAGGGTCATCTGTTGAACCCAATTTTCCATGGGAACCCACTTGGTCCTAGCAACAGCCCCCTGTGCTGTTACCCGGACAACGCTCCTGCAGGCATACAGGGAGCCAGGCATGCTCAATTTGGTTTACCACTAACAGACCACCAGCTTAACAAGCTGCACCTTGGTCTGTTCCATGGCGGCAGTTTTAACAGACTTGATGCTATTACTCCGCCTTCCCAGATATCCAAGGGCTTTGTGGTCAGTAGTGCACCTGCCCATGATAACGTCTCTTGTTTGTTGTCAATCGGTACACCACAGAGCACAGAGAAATCTGATGACAGAAAGATGACACCACATATAATGCTGTTTGGAAAGGCTATATTTACTGAGCAGCAGATAACTTCAAGCGGATCAATGGAGACACTCTCCCCTGGAGTCACTGGAAATAGTTCAGCTAATGGCAATGCGCAGAAGGCAGGAAATGCATCTGATGGTTCTGGTTCATCAATTTGCATTGGTTTCTCGTCCCAAGGTCACGAGGCTTCTGACCTTGGTTTAGAAGCTGGGCACTGCAAGGTATTTATGGAATCGGAGGACGTTGGTCGCACCATCGACTTGTCTGTCTTTGGGTCATATGAAGAACTGTATGGTCGGCTGGCTGACATGTTTGGAATCGAGAAAGAAAAAATTATAAGCCATCTTCGTTACCGTGACGCAGCCGGTGTAGTCAAGCATATGGGTAAGGTACCATTCAGGTGAGGACCTCATTGTCATATCTATAGTTTTTTTCCTTACAATCCTCTAATAAGTTATTCCGTTTGCGATTGCAATGAGATATATCTAAATTCATTCTATTTATGTTATAGTGACTTCATGAAAGCAGCACGGAGGCTTACAATAATAGCCGGCGACGGGGGGAGAATTGAGAGACCTCTCATCGAATGTTTAGTTGAGCAGGCGTGATAGTTCAATAAACTCCGTTTGAATTCAATTCAGAAATATGAATCCTAGCGTGAAAGACTTCCTTTTTACATGTACTTGCGTGGGCTGTTAATTAAGCAGACCTGCTTTGTATGGTCAGTGTTGTGGATTCCTTAAGTTTAAGTGTGTGTTTTCATCTTGCCCCTTAGTTATCAGACACTGTTGGAATCAGCGGTTATGTACGTCTGTTCAAGTTCCTAAAATCAAACGCTTGGATGAATCTGGTCGAAATAAAAGTTCGTTGGGTAATGCTACAATTTCACAGCTCACTGTTACTACCGAAAGCAGCCCGAACCTGTGTTGCACACTGCAAGTTTTGCGGCTGCTCTGAACCAGGGGATACTCATTTATAGGGTGGCGAATTCTGTCAGAAAAGCATCAGGACCTGATGCAATTTTTCTACCTGTCCAATTGGTCCATTTCTTACAGTTGCAAGCAGGGGCTCAACTGCTTTGTATCATCAATTTTTTTCATGCTTTCTAGTAGAATCTTAAAAGCGATTAAGGAAGGGGCAAAGCCAGCTGAAAATATGACTAGGGTCAACTCGACTGTATAGCATGGTGAACCTTAAATTGAGAAAGTGTTTTAGAGAATTTCGAGATTTCGTCAGGGTCAGCTGACCCCAATGAACAGGGCTATAGTTCCACCCTCGATTAAGAAAACCAGCCCTAATTACGGTAGGCTTGTCTCAGCCACTGGTCAAAAACTGTGACGGAAATTCCTGACCGACCGAGCATTATTTCTATCAAAATAGTACCATTTTAAACCATTTTCAATTGATTTTTTTAATTTCTATCAATATTGTATTAAAATCATAACTAAATAGTTGAATTGTTAAATATAAAAAATTTCTGATCGTTCGAGAACCGTTTTCGTATAAAATGATATCCATCCCGTCCGTCTTCATCCCTTGAAAACCATATTGGAAGTAGTTTTGCTTACGATTTCGGTGCTTCATTTTCTGAGATGAATGAACCCTTGCGTGTTGATCTGGGAAGGCGAAGACGACTATCTCAGTATCTTTTGGTCAAAAGAGAAGGTGCTAATTTGCGGCATAAGCGTGTGAAGAAAGGATCTTATCTCTGGCACACGTGCGCATGTTGGCAAGGTCGGTCGGTATAACTATCACCAATTAATTAATCATCATCATCATGTGGTTGTGCATTGCGTCGAAAGAGACTGGTATAGTTGTCCTCTTGTGGTCATACACCTGTTGCTCCTTTTAATCAACAAACCGTACGTGTTATGTTACGAGTACTGGCGCTCTGCACGTGCTGCATGCAACAAAAACTCTCAATCAGTAACCGTTTAATGGTGTTATGTGATAACTGATAAATTTAATGTTAAATCAGTATCTTTGTGGTACAACTTTTTGGATAAGTAGTTTTACGATCAAAGTATGTTTAGTTTTGTGAAATTTACTTATAATGCATGGACGCTGTGCATGGCCACTGTCACTAGGTTCGATCGCCCTCACGCGTGACTATGGTCTGCAATTTTGGACCTGTGGAACGGAACTATTTTGACCAAATATTTCAAATTTATGAATTTAGCCAAAATTATTTAATTTCGGTCGCAAAATTTATTTGAACTTTAAATATTTTTCGTTCATAAATTCCCAAAATTCAGAAATTTCGGTTTTTCGATAGGTCTGTGCATACCGAAACAGTAAACCCTGCGCGTGACGCGGCACGGCCGGTGGCATGCATGCGTCCATGCGACAACCGGCCGTTGCGTGCTGCAGCCAGCCGGCTGCCTGCCTGTTGCCATTGCACGCAGACGCAGCCATAGCGAGCATACTCTCTTCCTCCCTTTTAAATTATTTATTATTTTAATTTTGTTCTGATTTAAATACTTTTATTTTTATCATTAATTTCTAAATATTTATATAGTTTAATATCATAGAATTTATATTTTTAGATTTATCATAATAAATACTTTTATAATATACATTTTGTATAAAACTACATGAATTTCAAAAATTAGTGATCAAAGTTAAAAATATTTAATTTAGGATAAAACTAAGACAACAAATAATTTAAAACAGATGGAGTAGCAATAACTTATGTACAGTTGCGTGTATGCACAGCAGCACGCACACGTACGCCGCGGCGGCCGTTTTCGCCGGACATCATGATGCGCATCTTGGAAACCGTGGCGGTGGCCGGCCGGCCGGGCAGCCAACCACTCCGGCCGTCGTCGTCGCTGCAGCTTTGATGATCGAGCGAACGTGCGTGCACGGAGGCTACGGCTTGCCAACGCCTCTGCAGTACTGCAGCATGCAAGGGACGTCGATCGCCAGCTCATCGGCCAATTATTGAGCTCAACTCCGGCAGCCCGGCCGGCCGGCCGGCACAGCTAGCCTTACTAGGTAGGACCACAGCGTGGCGTGACACGCGAGCGGCGAGCGAGGACGCGAGGCGCATTGGCACGCACGCATGGTGCAGGTGCAGAGGAGAGGGTGGCTATGGCGGCGGCGACGGCGACGGCCAAGGAGAGAGAACAAAAGTTAGCCGGTAGGACAGGTGGAACAGGCCCAAGGCGTTGGGTTTTGACTTTTGAGTTGTTGGCAGTATATATAAGAATTTGATGGAAGTTGGATGGATTTAGGAAATTTGGGAAGGATTTGGGAAGGGGAGGCACTGAACGTGATGAAAAGGGTTAGTATATATGGAATATATTTTTAAAACAGATCCTCATGAAATGCAAATTTATCTTACTTTGCTTTTCTGTTGGAAGACTAAAGGTGTTTGGCTGGTATTTGTTCATCTGTTTTCTGCCCGTGACAGAGTTAGTTAGAATTGTGGTTACGCTCGTCTGCTGGCATCTCTGCACTGTTCTATAATATGGAATCTCTTTGTACTTTTTTTTATAGAACTTTTATTTCTATGTCTCATAACAGTAGTGTTGTAATCTATCATATTATTTACTACCTCCATTTTTTATGTTTGACGTCGTTGACTTTCAAAATTACATTTGACCATTCGTCTTATTAAAAAATTACATAATTATTAATTACTTTGTTATGGTTTATTTTATCATTGTTAGAGACATGCCGCAACCCCTTCGGACCGTCCCCACTTCGAAAGGCTCAAGACCGAAGACACCTAACGGAGTCCCTTCGGTGGTCCAAGACTGAAGGCATAAAGGCGAAGGCCCAACTCGAAGGAGAAAGGCGCAGCATACTTAGTGAAAACGAAGGGCTCCGGGATGGGGCACTAGGGCCACTGGCAAAGGATCCAGAAGGGCCAAAGAGATGGCCCGGCGGGCAGAACCCCGTGGTGCCTGTCTTGGCTAAGGAGCAAGATGGCCAAAGAGGCCGAAAGGTCCATCAGGGGCCCGGCCCACGTAGCAGCCCCGTGGCCCACGTGATGGTCCAATAGCCCGTCACGAACCTGTAAGATCGGAAAAGATGGGAATACCTCTGTAACTGTCCCTATCAAGGAGCTATGATATAATACCACCTGTAAATAAAACCTAGAGTCTGTAATTGTACCCTGTGCCTATAAATAGGCACCCAGGACATTGTAATAGCAAGGTTTTTGAGATTAATACAAAAGATATACTACCACAGTCCACTCTCATTTTTCACTGTTGTTCTTCGACAACAGTTGGCGTCGTTCGTGGGTAACCCCCTAGGTGGGAAGCCGAAGATAAGATGCCTCCGAAAAGGAAGTCGACGAGAACACAAACAGCCCCACGGCGCTACGGAGAGATCGATCAACCTGAAGACCCTCAGGTCGAAGTGCAGGAGGAGCAAGCCGAAGAGGGAGCGCCTTCGGTTCAGGCGACTACGCCAGGTGGAAGCGAGGACGCTGTGGCAGTGCCGAGGGCGAAGTACGAGGCCATGAAGGAAAGTGTCCAAAGGCTACAAGACATGCTTCGCTAGATGCAGAAACAGCAACAGCAACTACAGGCGCAATCCCAAGCCTTCAAACCCCACCAAGTTTCGGCCCCGTCTTCTCAGGTGTTCGGACTCCACCAAGCGCCACCTCCGCCCATTTTGGTCCCTCAAGCCTTCGTTCTCCCTCCACCGTCGTCGGTCGCGCTCGGCTTCGTCCAGCCTCAAGCGCCCCTTGTGATGGCACCGCAGCCAACGGTTCTAGTAGCGGCCCCTTCACCAGCTCCAAGTTTGGTGCCACCTCCGTCAGCGCAGCAACCTCCCCGACCTCCTTTAGCAACTGGGTTGACGCCGTCCCTCCAGGCACAACTGCAAGCTCTCCTTCAACAGTTGGGTGCAGGGGGGCAAGGCGTTCTTTCTCCACCACCGCCTGTTGAAGTCACCCCTACTCCAGGAGGATGGGTGGCCCCCACTGTCACACATCATCACCCGGCCTAGCCGATGCAAGCTTCGCCTATTTTTGGGGTCCCTTACCCCTGCATTGCTCCTTTGCTAGCGCCTTCGTTGCATGCCGCACCGGTGAACGACAAGAAGTCACCGCTGAGCTAGGGGCTTCAAAGCCACCTGATCCCGCCTTAATTCAAGAACCCTTCGGTTGTCAAGTACGTGGGTGACTCTGACCCTAGCGAATTCCTCTTTGTTTACGAGTCCGCGATCGAAGCGGCCCACAGTGATGAAAACACCAAGGCGAAAGTCATACACCTCACGTTGGATGGCTTCGCGCGTTCATGGTACTTAAACTGCCTCCTAGTAACATATACTCTTGGGAGCAGCTGCGCGATATCTTTATCACCAACTTCCGAGGTACTTATCAGGAGCCGAAGACCCAGTAAGAGCTCTTCGGTATCAGGTAGAAGCCAGGGGAATTCATCCGCGAGTACATCCGGAGATTTTCCTAAATAAGATACCAAGTGCAAGATATCACCGAAACATCAGTCATCAACGCTGCCTCTGCCGGTCTCCTTACAGGCCCCCTCACCGAGAAGATAACAAGAAAGCAGCTGAAAACGGTGGATGAGTTGTTTTGCATCATCGATGGCTACGCAAGGGGCGAAGAGGACACCAAAAGGAGGAATGAGATCCAAGCCAAACTCAACCAGGAAGGTGTACAAGGCTTGGAAAGCGCGGTGCAGGCCAGGCCGACATCTTCGCAATTCCCGCAGTCGGCCTGGAAGAAGTTCCAAGACAAAAAGGGCAAGCAAGTGATGACTGTCGAAGAATTGAATACCCTTCGGCAAAACTTCAAAAACTCGCAAGGTGGATCGGTGAAAAAGAAGCCGAAGAGGGAGAAGGACAAATTCTGTGCCTTCCACGGCAAAGCTTCACACACCACCGAGCAGTGCAGAAACATCCAGCGTTCGAGAAGCGCTAGTCGAGGGGACCAGGGTCCTCCTCGACAAGAGATCGCCCCAGGGGAAGCTACAGACCAGTCTGAAGAGAACAGGCCGCTTCAGATAGAAGCATCTCAGGACGAGCAGTGGAGGGTGATCGTCGCGATCACCGGGGGCTCCTCGCAAGGCTTTGAGTCGAAAAGACAGAAGAAGGCGCATAAGAGGGCGATTAACCACATCGCCACAATGCCCCAGACTAAGCCACCCCCTTTCGCCTCAACATCAATCACCTTCGGCCCAGAGGATGCTGAAGGCATTTTCTTCCCACATCAAGATCCTATTGTCATCTCCACCGACATAGCCGGGGGCGAAGTGCATCGTATCCTACTCAACGGAGGGGGAGCTCAGCAGACATTGTCTTCACTGACCCTTTCCGGCAGATGGGAATTCTAGAAGCCGCACTCGCCCCGGTCGCAATCCCGCTGCAAGGCTTCGGTGGGAATTCAGTTCGTGCGCTGGGACAAGTACAGCTCCAAGTATCGTTCGGCGAAGGTAGTAACGCCCGGACCGAACAGATAATGTTCGATATCGTGGACATCCCATACCAGTACAACGCCATCCTTGGCTGCTCCACGCTCAACAAGTTCGAAGCCATGGCACATCACAACTACATACGGCTAAAGATGCTAGGGCCGAATGGTGTGATCACGGTTCGCCGCAACCAGCCGTCGGCAAGGGCCGTTGGACAAGCAGCAAGGAACGTGCGCGAAATACACAACGTCCAGGACGATCAGCAAGGAACGGCGAGGGGTTACTGCTTGCACAAGCCTTCGCCCCAGGGTGAAGTCAGGAACATATCAGTCGATCCTGCCGACCCGTCGAAAGTCGTGTCCATCGGCAGAGACGTTGACAAAGTGCTAGCAGCCAAGATGCTAGAAGTCATCAAGTTGAACCTGGACGTCTTCGCCTGGGGCCCAGATGATTTGTCGGGTGTAAGCCGAATCCTTATCGAGCACCATCTTACTGTCAAGCCCGCCATCAAGCCAAGGAAGCAAAAACTGCGCAAGACGTCGATCGAGCGTCAGGAAGCGGCAAAGGCGGAAGTCAGCAAATTGATCCAGACCCGTGTCATTCGCGAGGTGGAGCACCCGGAGTGGCTGGCAAATTCGGTGTTGGTCAAGAAGTCGAATGGCAAGTGGAGAATGTGTGTCGACTTCACAGATCTAAACAAGACCTGCCCGAAGGATGATTTTCCACTCTCGCGAATCGACCAGCTGGTTGATTCTACTGCCAGCTGCGAGTTGATGAGCTTCCTAGACATCTACTCGGGATACCACCAAGTTTTCATGGCCGAAGAGGACCAGGAGAAGACCTCTTTCATCACCCCCTTCGGCATACTGCTACATCCATATGTCCTTCGGCCTGAAGAGCGCCGGAGCCACCTTCGCCCGTTTGGTGTACAAGATGTTGGAGGCGCAGATCGGCAGGAACATCGAGGCATACGTTGATGACATAGTCATCAAGAGCAGGAAAGCAATTGACCATGTCGCCGACCTACAAGAAACCTTCAACAACCTGCGCAAGGCGAAGGTCAAACTAAACCCAGAGAAGTACGTCTTCGGTGTTCGCGCTGGCAAGTTGCTTGGGTTCCTAGTGTCCGAAAGGGGCATCAAGGCGAACCCCGAAAAGATCGAAGCCATCCAACAGATGCAGCCGCCCAAGAACGCTCGTGAAGTGCAGAGGCTGACGGGACGCATAGCAGCCCTCAGCCATTTCATGGCGAAGTCAGCAGAGAAGGCGTTGCCATTTTTCAAGACTCTGCGAGGGGCCAACAAGTTCGAATGGACGGCCGAATGCCAAGCAGCGTTCGAGTCCCTCAAGACGTACCTCCAGGAGGCACCAAGGCTCACCAGCCCGGAGGCAGGAGCCGAACTGTTGGTGTGCCTAGTAGCCTCGCCGGTGGCGGTGAGTGTGGCCCTGGTGCATGAAGGCGAAGGCGGACAAACACCTGTATACTTCATCTTCGAAGCGTTGCAAGGGACGAAGCTCAGATACTTGGAGATCGATAAATTGTCCTACGCCCTCGTCATGGCCTCCCGAAAACTTCGGCATTACTTCCAAGTGCACAAAATCACAATTCCATCGCAGTACTCTATTGGAGAGGTGCTCCGAAACAAGGAAGCCATAGGCCGCCTAGGCAAGTGGGCTACAAAGTTGGCCCTCTTCGACCTACATCACGTGGCCCAAACAGCGATCAAGTCACAGGTCCTTGCCGACTTCGTAGCGGAGTAGACCTCGCCTGCAGACAAGGTAGTCCCGCCAACGAACGAGGATTGTTGGTCAATGTTCTCCGATGGCTCGTGGTCGCACGCCGGGGCTAGCACAGCCACAATCCTCATTTCACCCGCGAGAACGGTTATCCATTACGCGGCAAGGCTACAGTTCCCCACCACCAACAACACCACGGAGTACAAGACAGTCCTCCTTGGACTACACAAGGCAAAGGCGTTGGGGGCTCGGCGGTTGGTAGTCAAGACCGACTCCAAGCTAGTCGCGGGCCACATTGATAAGACCTTTGAGGCCAAGGACGAAGGGATGGCGAAATACCTGGAGGCTATAAGGGCTATGAAAAAGGCCTTCGTCGGCATCACGGTGCAACACCACCCTAGAGGAGAAAATGAAGAGGCTGACGCACTGACGAAGGCCGTAGGCACCAGGGGTCCTTTCCAGCCTGGATTTTTCTTCGAAGTGATCTACACGCCGAGTGTGAAGCACGAAGAAGACTCATTGCAGGTGATGGACATCGACCAGGGCGTACAAGAATGGCGAGCACCCTTTGTACGGTTCCTTTCCGAAGGAACGCTCCCCGACGACGAAGCCGAATCAAAACGGCTGCAAGTAAGAGCACAGAAGTACAAGGTCGTCGACGGGAAGCTATACAAAAGCGAAATCCTAGAGCCGCTCCTTCGATGCATCTCCGAAGCTGAGGGCAAAGAGATGATTAGGGAAATACATGAAGGTCATTGCGGCGCACATCAGGCACCACGGGTGGTAGCGGGCAAAATACTTCACCAGGGATTGTATTGGCCAACAATCCTGCGTTAGTGTGAAGAATACATCAAGAAGTGCCTAGGATGCCAAAAGCATGGCAAGTCCCAGAACGCGCCGCAGTACAAGCTGCAACCGCTTCCCCCAGTATGGCCTTTCGCCAGATGGGGATTGGATATCATCGGGCCGTTTCTTGCGACCTGAAATAGCTACAAGTTCGCCATCATGGCAGTGGAATACTTTTCACGCTGGATCGAAGCCGAGCCACTGGATAATATAACCTCAGTGGTGGTACAGCGATTCGTGTGGAAAAACATCATCTGTCGTTTCGGCGTCCCAAGAGAATTCATCATTGACAACGGGAAGCAGTTCGACTCAGCGAAGTTCAAAGAGATGTGCGAGGGGCTGAATATACGGATCAAGTTCGCGTCCGTTGCACACCCATAGTCGAACGGAGCGGCCGAAAGGACGAATGGCAAGATCCTTGAGGCCCTCAAGAAAAGGCTTGACGAAGCACCGAAAGGAAGATGGCCCGAGGAACTCACATCGGTACTCTAGGCGCTTCATACCACCCCAATGCGGCCAATAAAATTTAGCCTGTTCATGCTCATATACGGCGAAGAAGCCATAACCCCAAGTGAACTGGGTGCAAACTCGCCCCGGTTCGCGATGTCCGGAGATGAGGAGATGGGGCGAAAGACTACCTTAGAGCTGCTCGAAGGGGTGCGAGTCGAGGCATTGCAAAACATGGCGAAATACTCCACCTCGACCGTGGAACTGTACAACAGGAAAGTGCGGCCAAAAGAGATCTTGCCGGGGCACATGGTGCTCAAAAAGAAAAATAACCCCGTGGCGGTAGGCAAGCTCGAGTCTAAGTGGGAAGGACCATATCTTGTGGCTCGCAAGTCATGTGAAGGGGCTTACAAACTGGTGACTGTGGAAGGCGAAGAGCTCGACCATACATGGAACGCCGCTTCGCTGAAGCATTACTACATGTAATGAGCATGTAAGACAAAAAACTGGAATAGGGTTATTATCCACAACGGAGGCCCGAATCAGTATAAAATTCCCTGTGTCTTCGCATTTGTCGCAAGTGACCCAAAAGGAGAATGCCTGATCAGCGCTCTGTCGAACGGGAGAAGTGGAAAGATCAAAGCATCGCTTGATCAAACACTGAAATTGCGTGGCGTCGTCTAAATGCATAGCGCGAAGTATAACTTACTAGACAAGTGCCAAGTACTGACTTAGTGCCATCTATTGAAGGTAAGGGATGGCGAGCGGCCGAAGCATCGATCGGCCACAGAAAAATGCTACGAACGCATAGTGCGAAAAGCTAACCCACCAGATAAATGCCAAGTAATAACTTGGCGCTATCTGTCGAAGGTAGGGGACGGTGTGCGGCCGAACCATCATTCGGCCGTGGAAACATAAGACACACACGGAGCACGAAAAGCCAACCCGCCAAACGAGCGCCACGTAATAACCTGACGCTATCTGTCGAAGGAAGGGGACGACAAGCGGCCAAAGCATCGCTTGGCCATAGAAAAACACGAGGAACGCATAACCCGAAAATAAAATGAATCACGAAGTCCAACCTAACAATGGGCGCTAAGCACTAGCTAAGCGCTATCCGTTGAAGGTAGGGGACGGCGAGCGGCCAAAGCACCGTTCGGCACTGAACTACGATGCAGACAAGAGCGTCGAACTCATTGGATATCGGACGAGCTTTAGACTCTACAACAATCAAAGCCATATGATGTCGAAGACGACAAAAATGGCAGAATTAATGAGAATGGATTTTATTTGGATAAAATGTTGAAGTACAAAGATTACACAATACATCAAATTACAACACATGTTACAACAGGTCTATCCCAAAGAGGACGATGCCTCGCTATCGGACAAACTATAATCTACAGGGCTAACTAAACTCTCAGAAGGACTGGGAGTAGAAAATATTGGCCGGAGAATGTAGTCGTCCAAAGCTCCTCCGTCGCGCGAAGTCGAGTCGTCACTGGTGATGTTGATAACCGGAGAACCGCGAGCAGCTGCTTCGCGCTCTGCCGAATCATCGCTATCCAGAATAACGATCGGAACCTCGCGGGCGGGGGAGTTAGCAGGGACGAATGCATACCGCTGGTCTCGAATCCCTTGCTGACGGGCTGACATCCGAAAATTTCGCCAAAACTCCACCATACCGCCACAGCGAAGCTGGTAATCCTGGTCGAGGTCGGACACGTCGCGCCCAAGGGTTTTTCCGTAGCCACTTTGCCATAGAGCGAAGGGCTTAGCTCTGACTGTTAATCACCACGGCCGGAACATGGTCTTCAGGGCCTGGGTACCTCATCTTCCCAGGTGGTTGAGACACGACGAACTTGAAGTTCAACGCTGGCCGTAGATAGTTGAAGCGAGGTAAACAAAGCTTTTGGTTATGCGAAACCTGATGTGCAAAAAATGTTTTCATTCATAAGCAAAGTTGGGGCCGAAGGTCTTACAAAAGCAAATTTACAAAAGGCCGGTTTTCGGATGAAATAGCTATCCTAAGCTATCAAAAATAAAATAAGCCAGGCGAGGGGGGCTGTCACACCTGAGGCGGTGCCTCAACCTCTGGCATGTCTTCGCCGACATCCGGCATCGTCTCGGTGACCTCGCACTCCCTTCGCTTCTCCAGCTGATCGCGAAGATGCTTGGCGGCTATCTCTTTGCCTTTTGGCACCACCAACCTTTCCGAAAGGATCGGTAGTGGGACTGAACATCATCCCCGCCCTCCCACACACTGTTGTCTTCGACATCGGGGGCATAGATTGCAGGGAGGCCTTCGAGATGGTTGTAGCCGCCGGCGTGGAGCGGCGAGAGGATGCCATAGCCCGCTGTCTGGGCACAGCAGTCACCAAAGACGCCGAAAGTGTCACCCACTGTCCTTCCGGCCATGACGCACCAATCGGTGAACGCCTCAGCGGGGGCATCATCCTCAGGCAGCGGCGGGGGAAAGGCACCCATCCTTGTGAGCGCCACGCGCAGCATGTGGCTGGCGTTGAGGGCCGAAGCCCGAGTGCTGGCCTCTACGTCTTTCACCTCCACGAGCTCAACGAGAAAACATTCAAGCTCGGCTTCGTGGTCGGTGAGGCGGGCTTGGAGCTGATCAGCCTCGGTCCTCAGTGTTGACGCTTATTTGTGGTCAAACGACAAGAATCACCTAAAGCTTTGCAGTGTAGGGAGTCGTCAACCACCTTAACCTAAATCATGGTGGGTTTTGAAGTCAAAACCAGCTAGCGGAGCCGATTTCGATAGATTGAAATATTCACCTGTCTCGTGGGTGAAATGGAAGGTTTTCGAGACAAACCTACAAAGGGATAACTCACAATCTCGTAGCGAAGACGGACGATTTACAGTGCAAATCGACAAAGATGGACAAACTAAGCTAAAACTAGGCAAAAAGTAGATTAAAAGCTGAAAGAATGATTCAATTGGCTAATTAGGTGTTTTGTGTTTGGTTGATCGAGAGATCCCCAATTGAACCGGCCTTAACTCTTATAAAGGGATTGGACTTGCGTTCCCTGAGCCTTCTCCACGTCCTATTCAGGTTAGAGACCAACTAGGACTCATTAAACCCTGTGTATACCAAAAGAAATATGAAAACTACCAAAATCCCAATCGGACTCGGCCTGCCGGTCTGACTGTCGGGCCTATGCAGGTCTGACCGACTCCCTAAGGGCGGTCTGACTGGCCTCCTGATGAAGGCTTGGGATTCCTCCAAATTTGGCCTCCAAATACTATAACTTTTCTTTAGTGCCAAATTCGGGTATTAACACATGCCCCTGCCTTTTTGGCAAACTTGAGAGCCAAAAAGCACGAAAACACGGGTCTTAGGGCGATAAACCATTATTGGCCATATAAACTTCCTAAGCATCTTGCCAAACACTTGGGAAGTACTTTTTAAGATATTTCCCATTGATCGCTCTTTGAAATCGTTCTCCTTGCAATGTCTCAACAAAATACGCATTTCCATGAACGATTCCAACTATCCAATAAGGACCTTCCCAACTAGGTGACCACTTACTGAATTCCTTGCTTTTAGTACCCAATAGCAAAATCGTCTTCCATACCAAGTCTCCAATATGAAACGATTTTGCTTTAACTCTGTTATTATAAGCTTTGGCTACTCTTCTTTTATCTTTCTCAATTGCTTTCAAAGCCTTCAAACGTTTATCGGTTACTTTATCAAGATTATCCATCATTAATGTTTTATAGTCATCAACCGATAAATCATCTTGTTTGACTAATCTTAAAGAACCAAGATTTAGCTCAACCGATAAAACAGCTTCTTGCCCATAAACTAGTTCAAAAGGAGTCACCTTGGTGGCACCATGTTTAGATATCCTATGAGCCCACAACGCCTCAAAAAGTATCTCATACCACCTTCTAGGATGTTTTTCAATATTTTTCTTAACTAGTTTCAACAAAACCTTATTACTCGACTTGGCTTGACCATTAGCCTGAGTGCAGTAAGGAAAAGAGTTTAACAACTTAATACCATAAGATTCGGAAAAATCTTTCGCCTCTTTAGAAATAAAAGAAGACCCTTGATCCGTAGTTAAAGTTTAAGGAATACCGAATCTATGAATAATATGCTTCAAGATAAAATCAATTATCTCTCTATGTGTCATATTCCTGAGAGGCACAGCCTCGGCCCACTTTGTGAAGTAATCCATTGCTACCAACACCAACCGATACCCTTTTAAAGAAGAAGGATGTATTTGTCCAATAAAATCCAAAGCCCAACCTCAAAATGGCCATGCTTTAATGATAGGGTTCAACACAGCTGCAGGCGCCAATTGAATATTGCCAAACCATTGACAAGCCTCACATCCTTTATAATACTTGAAACAATCATCAATCATCTTCGGCCAATAAAAACCAGCTCTCCTCAATAACCAATTCTTCTTATGAGTCGATTGATGAGTTCCACAAATCCCTTCATGAACATCTCCCATCGCAACCTTAGATTGATCACTATCTAAACACTTCAAGAATACCCCATCTATACTTCGGCGATATAGCACATCATCAAGCAAAGTATACTTAAAAGCTTGCCGCCGAATTTTCCGATCAACCTTGCTACTAGGATTTTTCAAATACTCGATCAAAGGAATTCTCCAATCATTAATATGATCTTCAGCACGAACAACAGAATTAGGAGTCAATTCGGCCTCTGAAGCACTAACAAAATCATTCTCCCCAGCCTCTTGCTGAGGTCCGGTCAAACCAGCCACACTACTCCGGTCAGACCGCTCCAGGTCCCTGGTCAGACCGGCCATCAATATCCAGTCAGACCGTTCTTGTTCCATATCTTTGCCAATTTCACTCAAACTTTCACAATCAAGCATCGGCTTTTTCAGAACAAGAAATAAGCCTCTTTTAACATGATAACCAGATGCTTGTTGCACCAAATCATTAGTTCTCGAATTCTCCTCTTTAGGAATATGTCTAATGACAAAATCATTGAAATTAGCAATGATATCTAAGCAACGATCAAGATACCTATTTCGCAACCCATCAAAGCATTGATATACACCGGCAACTTGTTGTACTACTAATTGTGAGTCACCAAAGGCTTCTACATGTTTAGCACCAATAATTTCCATCACTTGTAAACCGAATAACAAAGCATCATATTTGACTTGATTGTTAGTACAATGGTATTCTAAACGAACCGATGTCTCAAAAATAACACCATTGGACGAAATCAATACTGCACCTATCCTTGTCTCTCTTTACAAGAAGAGCCATCAAAATATATCTTCCAAGGTGTAATATCAACTATGTGAATCTCATTATCATAATCAACATCTACGTGATGATCCACAATAAAATTAGCTACAATTTGACCTTTCATGGATTTCAAAGACTCATAAGCCAAATCATATTCAATTAACGCATACGCCCATTTGCCAATTCTTCCACTCAAAATTGGCCTTTGCAACATGTATTTAATAACATCGGTTTGACAAGCAACTATACAATTACTAGACAACAAATAATGTCGCAACTTGGTGCAAGCATAATATAGAGATAAACAAAGCTTCTCTACAAATACATACCTTGTTTCAGCATCAATTAAACGACGACTCAAAAACGTAATGATGTGCTCCTTGCCATCGTTTTCTTGTGTCAAAATGGCACCAATGACATTATCCTCAGCAGCAATATATAACCAAAATGGTATTTCGACTTTAGGCACTTTTACAACGGGTGGTGACAATAAATATCTCTTAATTTCATCACATGCCTCTTGTTGTTTTGCCCCCCAAGCAAAATCGGCTTCTTTCTTTAACCGAAGTATGGGAACAAGAGCATCAATCTTGCCAGACAAATTAGATATAAATCTCCTCAAATAATTCACCTTGCCTAGCAACTTTTGAACTTTCTTTTTGCATGTCGGCGCTTCAAAATCTCTAATCTTCTCTATCTTCTTAGGATCAATCTCAACGCCTCTTTCATGTACCATAAATCCTATGAACTTCCCTACCGACACACCAAATGCACACTTGAGTGGATTCATCTTCAAACCATACCAGCGCATCCTCTCAAAAGCTAAATGCAAATCGGCAAGTGACCTTCTATACCATCTGATTTGACCACAATATCATCTATATAAATTTCCAAGATTATACCGAACAAATTATGAAAGATCAAATTCATTGCCCTTTGATATGTAGCACCGGCATTTTTCAAACCAAATGTCATAACAACCTACTCAAACAATCCAACAAAACTGGGACACCTAAAGGCCGTTTTGAACATATCCTCTTCGGCCATGAATATTTGATTGTAACTGGCATTACCATCAAGAAAACTAATGACTCTATATCCTGAAGCATCATTAATCAACATATCAGCTATATGCATGGGACATTCATCTTTTAAGAGTAGCTTTATTTAAATCCCTAAAATCAATGCATACTCTAATATTACCACCCCCTTTCTTCTCAACCGGGACAATATTGGAAACCCACTCTACATATCTACATGGCCTAATAAACTCCGCCTTTAATAATCGGTCTATCTCTTCCTCGACACAATCATATATATTAGAGTTAAAGTGACGAGGTGGTTGTTTATAAGGCCTAAATCCCGTTTTGATAGGAACCGATGCTCTACAAGCTCACGGCTAGGATCCGGCATCTCATGATACTCTCATACAAAACAATCAATATATTCTATAAGCAACTCGATTACTTTAACCTTGTAATCGGCTTTCATATTTTTATTTACAAAAGTCGGCCTTGGAATAGAACCATCCCCTATATCTACTTCTTCTAAAGGATCGGCCGATGTAAAATCTTGACCCAACTTTTCTACTTCATTAAAATCTTCAATAGTTTCACCAATATTGTTCTTTGTTCACCGATATTCTTGCACCCGCTTTTGCAACCACTCTAAATTCGCTTCTTTACTCATGTTAAACAGTAATATCGCCTAACCGTGCTAAGCTAGTCGGCTTTACAGAAATGAGTACAAAACCGTCTTTGGAAACACTAACAAAGTCATAGGCAGAAATATCCATTCTAGATAAGCACTGCATATTCCCATGTCTCCATTCAACCAATGCATCAGCCATCGCAACTTCAGCCAACGTATTTGCTTGCACGATCTCAATCTCATCGCCGTCCCATTGAATCAAACATTGATGCACGGTAGAAGGAACATATCAATTTGCATGAATCCAATCACAACCAAAAATAACGTTGTATTTACCTTGCACATCGACGACAAAGAACACAGTCGGCAAAGTCTTGTTCCCCACGGTTAGCTCCACAGAGAATAAATCCTTTGCTTCCGTTGCCTCCCCACTGTAGCCATTGAGCGTTATGTTGATCCTCTTCAATTCGACGTCTTCCCACCAAAGCTTCTTGAACAATGAGTAAGGCATCAGGTTCACCACGGCACCTCCATCTACGAGCATCCTAGAGATCAGCCTTCCATCAATATGCCCCTTGAGGTACAAAGGCTTCATATGAATATTGAAATTCTCGGGCTTCTCAAAGATCGCATCCCTTGGGCCAAGTGAAAATTGTGCGATTCTGGCCTCATCTTTGGCACGAAATTCCAATGGCAAGGCAAACACCATGTTAATGTCCATGTCCTTTCTTGGCGGCGAGTCATTGCTAATAACCAGTAAGTCATCATCTAAGGAATCATCGTCATCATCACTTTGAGTCGTTACTGCCTTTTCAACCTCTATTACCTTAGGTCTCCATACCTTCTTTAGTGACGTTGGAGGTCTCAACTCATTAAACATTTTGTCCCGATGTTCTTCGGCCACTTGTTCCTTCAATTTTTGGGCTCGAAGATGCTGCAGACGCCTCTTTTGAGTAGCAGTCAAATCTGGAGGCATCCATTGAGGATTAGGTTGAGTCCCAGGAGCCAAGTAATGACTTTTGATGCCTCTTGTCATGTTAGAAACCCCTAGCTTCACCTCTGCCTGGCTTATGTCTCCTGGACTGGTCAGACCGGCATTGGGTCGTCGATCAGATTGGCCTCGGCTCTGGTCAGACCGCTCTTTGGCTCTGTCTAGCCGCGACTGGCTTGATCGGCTCTGTATCCTACCCTCCTGGTCTTCGGTCAAACCAGCCTTGAGCCCCAGTCAGACCGGCTTGAATCGCTAGTCAGACTGCCTAAGCCGACAGTTGTCTTGCCAGCTTCGGTCTCCTTAGCTTGCATCGCCTCCGCCGCTTCTCCAGTAGGCACTTGGACTTCATAGGACCCCACCTTGATGGTAATCACCTCCGAAGTTTTAGTTTCCACCTTGATGCGTTTTTCTCCTCCTCTCTCTTCAAACCGATTTTTTGATGGAAACCGGCTTTGACGTGGCGGAGATATATGATCATGTACTGACCTCTGTGGCTCTACCCATCCTTGTTGATACGGCATTGGTGGCAAGGGCGAATATGGTGCGTACATTGGTGGTGGTACCCCCCATGGCATAAAGTAAGGGAAGGGGCAATTCGGCGGTGGCATTGGGCATGGTCCCCATAGCATAAACTGAAGATTGTAAGGAAACAACAGCTCCAATTGCCTCGATTGTGGACCAAATCTCTCCCTAGGAGATGACCTTGGCCTTTTAGCATTCCTAGGCTGATTTCCAAGTCGTTGACCGGCCTTTCCGCTCTCATACTTGCTGAAAAGCATGTCAAATGTAACCTTCGGCCTCTTCGGGATCTTAGAACTTGAAGCTTCATTGCTATTAACCTTCCGTACTCCAATCTCCGGGTTCTTTGGCTTGATCATCTTGGGCTGAGGTTCTCCAATGATGACTTCCTTTCCTTTGGTAGTATCGTCTTGATTAGGCTGAACCAACACCTTTTTGTCGTTGAAGTCAATAGTATTCATCAAAAAGGGTCATGATCTAACTTCATCTTAGGACCATCAGTAAACTTCAATCGTCCTTCGTCTATGGCCGATTGAACCTGTCGACGGAACACATTGCAATCATTAGTAGAATACGAGAAAGAATCGTGCCACTTACAATACGAACAATGTTTTAATTCCTCCGCCAGTGGTATGACATGGCCTTTAGGTAAACTAATTTGCTTTTCTTGTAACAAATAATCAAAGATTTTATCACACTTGGCCACGTCAAAAGAATATTTAATTTCACTTTGCCGATCCTTACAAGTAGTCGGTGTTAAGCTAAAGCAAACGAATGTCTTATGCTTATTAGTCCATGACCGTTCGGCTGTGTAGACATCATGGTCTTTATCATCATCCGATGACTCATCATCAGAGCAATCCAAAATGTTCATACTAGGTTTTTTGTCATGAGTTTTAACAAATTTCTTAACTTCTTTAGCTCGGCTTTCTTGAGTCAAAGCCTTTTGCAAAACTTGACAACATCAAGAAATTGTTGGCCTTCTAATTTTTCCTTAACAGGAACAAGTAAACCATTATAAGCAAGGTCGGCCAAATCTCTTTCATTAATATTCAAGCTAAAACATCGGTTTTTAGTATCTCTAAACCTTTTGATATAATCAGTAACAATTTCATTGTATTTTTGCTTAACCGATGTTAAATCAGACAATCTAAGCTCAGTTTCTTCAGTATAAAAGTAATCATGAAATTTTTGTTCCAACTGAGCAAAAGTAGTGATAGAATTTGCCGGTAAAGAGGTAACCAAGTAAATGCGGTACTGAACAGAGATAAAGAAAACATGCGCACTTTCAAAGCATCCATATTGCTAACTTCACCACATTGTGCTAAGAATTGGCCTATGTGCTCCATGTGGTCCAATTATCCTCACCACTAAATTTTGTGAATTCGGGTACTTTGTAACCACGAGAGCATGGGAGATTGTCAAAATTATCAGGATACGACTTTTGGTAAACCCTAGCCCGACTCCTTGGCTCAATTTCAAAAGATTCTCTCACAATAGCCCGCACCCTCTCATCTATATTCTTGGGCCTTGGTTGCTGATTTGTGGCCTAATAGGTGGTGGTGGTGCAACATAATTATGCTGGCCATGTCGTGCATCTTGCGCATATCCTCTAACAAGTGGACTAGAGTGTGACTATAGTATGGATTGTAAGGTGGTGGAAGTAATGGTGGAACAATATGATTGGTAGTAGCAATAGGAGATGCATAATGATATAAATAAGAATTATTGCTAATAGGGTCGACCTCCTATACTGGGATCATGGTGCCGGTCTGACCGGCCATGTAAGGCCCGGTCCGACCAGCCTACTGTACGGACTGGCCGGCCTAGAAGCCGGTCTAACCACTGGCCAGAGGTGCGGTTAGACCGGATTGAATTCCGGTCTGACTGGCAGACATGCTGACGGTTGGACCAACTATAGGGAGCATGGTCTGACCGGCTGGTGGTGAATTTACTGGATTTTCAACCCCGATGTATTGCACGGTGTGTTTACTAGTAGCTCCATCGATTCTACTGGGTATGTGCTGTATAGGGACCTCACTAATGCTAGGATTATCACTATTAGATGGCAAATTGGCTTTAGGAGAGCCAATCTATGTAGCATACTCTTTCATCTAATTATCAAAGAAAGAACTCATAGCGGCATCCAATTGATTGGCCAACACGGCGCTAATGGTTCTATCTATGGAAGTGGCCACAAGCTCTTGAATAGCAGGAGATATATCATCGGATTTAGGGATTACCTCATCAGCGACGATTCGAGGAAGAGGGACGTTCCTTTTAGAAACGCCTTGGCAAGTTCTTGTGTAACGGTCAAGCATTGCCTTTTCCATCGCCAATTTTTGCTCCTTGAGCTCTTGTCGTTCCTCTTCGGTCAAGTTGATGGGGGACATCCCGATCTTCCATCAAGTAGAGATAACTATCGTTTTGGTGGAACACGACACACCGATTCGGCTTCAGATCAACAGACCCGATCCCTGCAACCTTAGCACCACGACTCCTCTGGTTATCAACCGTGTCACAAATCCGGTTGACCTCACCAAGAAGGCTAATCCCTGCCTGCGAAATAAAGAACACAAGCAAGAACTCGAAAGTACGCAACTCAATTAAAGTGACAATTGCAGATGAATGATTAAGCACTCGAAGTTGGGGTTTCACAACCGATGACAGCGACTGTTCGAAGACAGATTGATCTAAAGCAAAACCCAAACACTAATATGGGTGGTGGCTACTGAATATATAGTCTAAGGGTCGTCACACCCCCTAGACACGCCCTCTAACAGGCTCTAAGATGATACACGGCCCAACGGACCAAAAGACAGTGACGCAGCATCCTGGCAGATTCTGGATGCTGACTTGTTTCGACGATTCCCGTTGATTCCGGTGGAATTTGGACGTCAAACCAAAGCCATTGGTTAGCTTATGAAATTATCTTTCCATGAATATGTGGATCGTTGAAAACGGAGTCCGTATGCATCCTGGGTGTCCGTTTTACTGCAGGCTGGTCCTGAAGGCCGAGGCAGACACGAACTCGAGTTGGACTGGGCCTCCGGCTTGTCTTGGGTGTCCTTGCGGTTCTTCTCCGCCTCCACACCTATCTCTAAGTACTTCATGATCCTCTCCAATGTTCCTAAGCAAGATAACATCATTAGGTAGCAATCTATTGTCAAAACTATGAAAAGGAACGTTTAAGAACGAGCTCACCTCTAGATTTAATTGTCGCATTCGAGCTCGGGTCATTGGACCTTGCATAACGGTTGGAGGATTAGCGAGTGCATCCGAAGGAGTGATGTCTTCATCACAAGTCCTCCATGGTAAGCGAGATGATGTTGCTTGGATCGACCTCCAAGCGCTTTGTCATGGCGTTGATGCCGATTTCCCAAGCGGAGTCGCCAAAAATCGTGTTGACGCTTATTTGTGGTCAAACGACGAGAATCACCTAAAGCTTTGCGATGTAGAGAGTCGCCAACCACCTTAACCTAAATCAAGGTGGGTTTTGAAGTCAAAACTAGCTAGCGGAGCCGATTCCGATAGATTGAAATAATCACCTGTCTCGTGAGCGAAACGGAAGGTTTTCGGGACAAACCTACAAAGGGATAACTCACAATCTCGTAGCGAAGATAGACAATTTATGGCACAAATCGACAAAGATGGACAAACTAAGCTAAAACTAGGCCAAAAGTAGATTAAAAGCTGAAAGAACGATTCAATTGGCTAATTGGGTGTTTTGTGTTTAGTTAATCGAGAGATCCCCAATTGAACCGGCCTTAACCCTTATAAAGGGATTGGACTTGCGTTCCCTGAGCCTTCTCCACGTCCTATTCAAGTTAGAGACCAAGTAGGACTCATTAAACCCCGTGTATACCAAAAGAAACACAAAAACTACCAAAATCCCAATCGGACTTGGCCTGCCGGTCTGACCGTCGGGCCTATGCCGGTCTGACTGCAGGCATACCGTCGGTCTGATTGATCCCTAAGGGCGGTCTGACCGGTCTCCTGACGAAGGCTCAGGATTCCTCCAAATTTGGCCTCCAAATACTATAACTTTTCTTTAGTGCCAAATTCGGGTGTTAACACTCAGGGCCTTGAACTCGCAGGAGCTGGTGGCACAGGAGATCTTGTAGTAAAACCACCGCCTCATCCACGACATTTCCCACTTCGGCATCGAAGCGGGGATGGGCCATAGATCGGCTTGGTCGGGCCGCGTGATGAAATTCACGCTGCCGAACGCGCTCTTCTTCGGCCCCGCCGGCATCGCCACCGTTTTGCTATAGAGGGCGGCCTGGTGAACGACGGCGAAGAGATCAGCCGTCAACTCGAACTCCTGAGTCTAGGCCATCCACTCGAACACGGCAACGCGGACGAAGGCGCTCGGGCTAAGCTGCGGCAGCTCCAGGTTGAACAAGGCAATAACCTCGGGGAGCAAATCGCAGCAGGGAAACCGAAGCCCAGTGTCGAAGTAGGTGGCGAAGACAACCGTCTCGTCGTCACCCGGCACAGGGACGACATCTGCACCAGGTGCCCAGGTGAAGCCCTTCTAAAGTGTCCCCCTCCGGTAGAGGTCGTCGATGTCCGATTGGCGGATGAGCGAAGGGCTGAGATAGATGGTGTTGTCGTCATCAATCAACCCCGGATCTACGCCGTCGGCACTCGCCGAGGTAGGCTTTCGAGGAGCCATGGGCGCCAGGATGGGCAAAGAAGGATGAGATTGAAGGTCGAAGCGCGGAGATCGGCGAGCGCGGATGAACAGTGGAGAGCAACTCTTCTAGCAACGAGACAAGAATGGCATCAGGGGGGCCGGCTGCGTCTATATATAGATGAGGCCACCCGGCGCCGACCAACCACGACGCGCCATGTGGCGCCTCGGGGAGCAAATCGTCGCGATCACAAAAAGCGACCAATGGCAAGACGATACATGGCGCAGGTCGAGGAGGCCACACGACGCCTCGGAAGGTGAACTGTCCTATCGTTGCATCGATCGACACGTGGCGCCTCGGGGCCCAAACCGCCCCATTGACACCTTGGTTGACACGAGGCGTCGCAAGCTCCGAACCGCCAAGGAGTTGCACAAACCATCGTAAGGTGACAAGTGTTGCGGCCCAAGGAAAATGCCCTCGTTGCACCGCGCGGTCTAAGGGCCTCACCGAAGCACGGTGAACTAGAACCGAGGGTCTTGAGCTATACTCGGCCGAAGTAGGGACGGCGAGCGGCCTGCATGGCGAAGTACGTTATCCACGAGCTTGGCCGAGTCGCAGCTCACCCTTGCACATGAGGGGCTTGTTGGAGACAGGCCGCAACCCTTCAAGCCATCCCCCCTTCGGAAGGCTCAAGACTGAAGACACTTAACGGAACCCCTTCGGCGGCCCAAGATCGAAAGCATGAAGGCGAAGGGCCCAGATCGAAGGGGAAAGGTGCAACATACTTAGCGAAGATGAAGGGCTATGGGACGGGGCGCTGGGGCCACTGGTGAAGGATCTAGAAGGGCCGAAGAGATGGCCCGGCGGGCAGAACCCCGTGGTGCCCGTCTCGGCTAAGGAGCAAGATGGCCAAAGAGGCTAAAAGGCCCATCAGGGGCCCATCCCACGTGACGGCCCAACAGCCCGTCACGAACCTACAAGACGGAAAAAGACAGGAATACCCATGTAACTGTCCCTATCAAGAAGCTATGATGTAATACCACTTGTAAATGAAACTCTAGAACCTGTAATTGTACCCCTGGGCTTATAAATAGGCACCTAGAACAGTATAATGGCAAGGTTTTTGAGATTAATACAAAAGATATACTACCACATTCCACTCTCATTTTTCACTGTTGTTTTTCAACAACAATCATTAAAGACACTTTAAGCATGAATTATATTTTTGCATGTTTAAAAAATAAAATGAATAGTCAAACGTAATTTCGAAAGTAGATTACAACGTCAAACATAAAAAAGGGAGGAAATACGTAGTATAGCACTTGACAAACACTAATAATGCCCATAGCAATACATGCGAGTATTAATAGAGTTGGATCATTAACCCTAGAATATTATAGGAGTAAAAACGGCAAGTAAAAAAAAACCTAGAGCATTACTCCCTTCATCCCAAAAAAAGGATTCCTAGAATCCCAATGAAAAATTAGATAGGGAGAAGAAAAAACCGAAACGCCCTTCATTTATGTAAAATTTATGTAAAAGTTGTATTAGTTGATGGGTAGTTAAGGGGTGTTGAAGAGATAAAACTTTCTTGATTTCTGAATCATAGATAGATAGACGATAGAAATTAATTTATTTTGAGATAAAATTTAAATTCTAGGAGTTGATTTATTTTGAGACATGAGTAAAAACGACAAGTACTAAAAAGGTGTCAAAGTGTTCCATGAGAATCCACAGGACATGGCGCCATTTTTCTCTAGGTCAATGATGCACGGCTACACGCGCTACCTGACGATCCAGCGGAGCCCGCTTCGTACGAAGCTTTCTGCTGCGAATCACTGCTAGGCCTCCGTCTCCCCCGGCCCAACCCAATGATGCTCTCTTTGAATTTGTTCTCATGCATGGTACCCTACCCTACCCTTCTCTGCTCTGGCTGGCCTTCTGCCGTTGCCTCTCCAGAGAGACGCTGACCAGATCAAAGCTAGAGTTTCCAAGGCCCAACTACAGTTCAATGCATCATGCAATGCATTACTCCTTTTCTTTTTTCTCTCCTCTGAAAATCTGTATTCTACCCAAAGAGGCAGTTCCATTCTGAATTGCATGATGGCTATTGTACAAGAATCTTGTGCATCTCTGTGTGTGCGAGAGAGAGAGAGAGAGAGAGTTATCCATGAATTGTCATTTCAAATCTATCACCATGAGAGAATGGATGTTCTCCTATGGAAGTACACATCCTACGAGCTTCAGATACTAGTAGTACACTACTACTCCCTATATCCTATAATACTATTATTTTTGTTATTTAAATTTATCCTAAAATACTATTATTTCTTCAGCTATCAACCAATCATAACCATCACTCTATTAATTTTTTTTATCTATCTCCTTATCTTAACCAATCATAACCACTTCTCACCCTAATCTTAATTTTCTCAAAGAAATGAAAAGTTATCACTATTATGGGACAGAAGAAGTACTGGGTTTTACCCCTCCATTAAAAAAACCAAATCTCTAGCATCCCAAGAAGAGATTAAGGAGAAGAACAAAAGACCAAAAAGACTCTCATTAATAGAAAAATAGTATTGATAGGTGGGCAAGCAAAGAATACTGAAGGGATAAAATTTCTCGATTTATAAACTGATGGTAAGTACTCCCTCCGTACCAAAAGAAGTTTATTTCTGATCCATGAATCGATGAGTCTTATTTTTTTAATACCCCTTACTTATCCACCCATAAACACTACTTTTCTATTGATAAATGGCATTTTGGTTTTTTTCACTCTATTTTAATTTATGTTCTAATGATCAAAGATGAACTTATTTTGAGATGTACTCCCTCTATCCAGATTCATTGTACTAGGAAATGTCCCATCCAGTACTAGGTTTCTATATTTTGGGACGGAGGGAGTATGTAGTAAAAAGGTAGAAGTTAATCTATTTTTGAATAAAGTTTAAACTCTACAAGTTGATTTTTTAGGGACGAAGGGAGTATGACTTTACGAGTACTGTTGATCGTCACACGGGTACTAATTAATCTCCTTCTCAACAACGAGGTATGGTTATTCGTGTCACGCTTTTAAAAATACAGTTTCTCTAATACCTTTCTATATTACCATTTCTTTGATAATCTTCTAAAAATTATTTGTTACATTTTATAATGTTTAATTCATCCATACGAGCAACTTTTCTCAGTCGGCAATCTATCGATCATTCAGTCAGTTAGGATGAGCCCTAAGCTAGACAAGTTTTGTACGCATGGCGTCCCTGCAACTTTGGATTGGAGTCGTGGAGTAGCGAGGTGTGAGATACAGCAGTCAACCTAAAATTCTAAAGGTAGGTGGTGTTTGAATTAGCTTATTTATAAGGTTTATAAGCTATATGTAAAATTAAAAATATTATTAGTGTGTAATTAATTAAGTATTAGCCATTACAAACTTAAAAAATAGATCTATTTGATTTTTTAGAGATACTTTTATATAGAAAATTTTTATAAAAAATACATCGTTGTATGTTTTGAAAAACTTATCAATAAAAACCAAGATAAAAGATATAAGCTAGAAGCTGATTCAAACACTTGTTAAACCTCTCACCAGACAAGACCATGTAGGCACTGACATGATGTTTGTTTATGCTTATTGGTTTTAGCTTTTTTTCTTGTCTTGGTTAGTAGTATGCTTTTTAAAATATAAAATGGTGTGTTTTTTCAAAAACTTTTTATATAAAAGTATCTTAAAAATCAAATATATCTATTTTTTTAAGTTTTTAATAGTTAATATTTAATTAATTACGTGTTAATAATATTTTTTATTTTACATATAACTTATAAACCGATGCGATAAGTCAATTCGAATAGCCAACTGCAGCGTACAGCACCTGGCTCATGGCTGGCTGGCTCCTAGCCTCCTACTGCTACTTGCGTGAGTGACACTCGAACTGCACACTCTTTTGTTTGCTTAATTAATTGTGGCGTAACGACGAGTAACCAATGACACTGACGTGATGAACCTTTTGGATTGGGATGGCAGGTAAGCTTCACCTCAACGTACGATCATGAGCTGCTGACCATCTCTTCCTTAATCTACTATTACACCTAGTCAATTGCCTTGTGCAAGTAAATGATCGTCCGTCCTTTCATAAGATTCAGATAAGAAAAATACTACACTTCAATTTTCATAAGATTCAGCAAAGAATTTCTGCGTTTTAAAGGAGCAATTATCAGAATTTGATAAAAAAATAATAATTTATTAGTAAAACTTTCATATTTTTATTATGAAAATTAGACCACGATAAAAAAACCCAAAAATTAGTTCTAAAACTCTGCTTCAAATTATTTTAAATAGTGATTACGGTTGATAAGCCAACCAGCAAATGGTGAAAGTCATTCACAAGGATGATGAACGATGTGTGCCCGGATACATCCATATCGTACACCCACGAGTGCTATAGAGAGCGTATGCAGGGCGGAGTTAGGGAGGGTCGGGCAGGAGCTTGACCTCCCTCGAGCTCTGTAAAGTTCCGCTATATTTACGGTAGTTTTTGTAAAATTTTAAAATATTAGTATTGTTAGTCCTTTTAAAAGGTAAATTTTAGTGTTTCTGGTTCCGTCGCTATTGACATATTAAGAATATATTGTTGCTACAAAATTACTGTAACTTGGAGTGCAATTCGTCACCGGAATCAGCTGGTAGCTAGCCAGACAGTAGTACTGCAAGATCGGCTGACGAAGGGCCATATATTGTTTCATCGGTTTGTTGGGAATTTTTACCGGCGAGAAAAATGCCAAGTGACTGACGACGGACGCAATGCTATGATGGCGCCTTGGCCTAGTTCACAGTTCGTTACGCGTCGTCTTCACCGATTTTTCAGCGACATGTTCCCTTCTTGCATCGCTGGAACAACACAGACATGCATGCATATATGCTTGCTAGTCGTTTTACACTATGTCCAGTGCAACGTACTTGGAGCTAGCTAATACACAAATCTCAAAATACTCAATAATTAATCTAATAGATTTGAAAAAAATATTAGGATTTATTATGTCAAAACGGTATTAGTTATTCGTCATGAAAACACTTTCGTACAATTGTATTTTTAATGATTTTTATAAATATATAGCTTGAAAATGTATTGAAGAAATCTATAAAGATAAGGATTTTATCCTATATTGTTCTTTTTTAATCGTATATTATATATCCTGTATTGTTCTTACGCAGCTGAAAGACAAGCATGCATCTAGTCGGCTAACTCGTAGGTGAAGTTCTCTACTCTTATCTCTAAGTTGTCGGCGTATTATTAATGTATCATCCCAGCTTGCTTTGTACTTCCTTCATCTTTAAAAGAACGTTATTTTAGCTAATCAAATAAAGATTAAGCATTAAATTAAAAAATTACTATATCTTTAATTAATATAAAGAGAAAATAAGGAGAAAGGAGAAAATGAGGAAGAGTAGAGAGTACTTTTGATTAGATGGTTAAAACGATGAAGTGGTATTAAAGAAATATAGTAGACCATGCTTAAAAACACTCGCTGTGGAACAAATTTTTAGTCTAAAACAATAGTCTTTAGGTACAGAGAGAGTACTGGCTATCTGTATAGGAGCATTACACTAGTGATATCTTTGTTTGGTACTCCTAGTCTAGTACTAATACTGTACACAGATTAAAGAAGGCATGTTCAGTAGCTGCTGGTCGGTTAAGTTGCTTAATTACCATGTCTTTTGGAGTACAGACATACTAGTAAACAGTTTGTGTAGTTGGGCACATGTTGCATGCATGCATGGATGTTAATTAATATACTAAATTACTGTAGATTAGTAATCCATCCGAAAAAATAAGACATATTAGGTTTCTACGTGATCTTCAATATTATATTTTGATTATTAGTTCTTTTCATAATATATCATTAACAACTATAAAATAAATATCTGTCGGCGAAATGGGACTGGGGTCCCACAGCCTGCGGGGACGCGTGGATCCATAGCCACGTCAGTTCCCCGGGGCGTCATCTCCCCATTGCTCCCGGGCTCGTCCCCGGGGCGCTGTCGCCATCGGCCTCGGGCTCGTCCCCGGGGCGCCGTAGCCAACGGCCCCGGGCTCGTCCCCGGGGCACCCTCTCCATCGGCCCCGGGCACGCGCCCGGGGCGTCGTCTGTGTCGGCTCGGCCCCGGGGCCTCGTTGGCCTCGGGCCCGCGCCTTGCCTTCGGGCGCTATTGTCTCATTGCCTGCCCGGGCCCACATGTCGGCCCCCGCCAGGCTCTGAACCAGCTCCCCAAATATTCGCATTAACGGCGCCTCCCGCCTCTCTCCCGACAGCATCTCCAGGAGACAGCCGCTGTCACGTCTCTGTGCTTTAGCCGCCCACAGCCGAGCGGCAAAAGCGACCAGACCAGCCACCCTCGACGGCCGAACCGACAGCACCTTGACGCTCCATCCGCCCACAGCAGACCATGCTCCGGCCGACCGCAGTAGCAGGGCCAGGCGGCGACTGGACGTCCCTCCGGCACGGCGTGGCAGGCGGCGGCGTGCGTGGAACGAGTGGTAACTAGCTCTCTCTCGGCACTGTGGACTCCCCTAAATCTATAAAGGAGGATCCAAGCCACCAGGGAAAGGGCAGACTAAACTTAGGACCTCTAACTCCCAGCCCTCCGCACCGAAGCTCACTCGACTGTTTCTCTTCCTTAGCGCCGGCCAGCGGGCTGAGCTCACCTTGTAAACACCAAGCCACATTCATCCATTAGATAGCATACACACAGGAGTAGGGTATTGCGCTTCCAGGCGGCCCGAACCTGTCTACGCCTCCTGTCTCTCTCTCTCCCGTGAGTTCGCAACGGTTCGGACGGTCCGAATCCGGATTGGACGGTCCGAGCCCTTGTACCTTCCAGCTCGGGCCCCCTCTGTTCCCGCCCGAGCGCTGATCCGTCTGACGCCGTGTCCGCCTGAAGAACTACTCCCCTGGCCGAATCTCAAAGGGGGGTCTCCTGACTTCCCGCCGTCGGGGTTCCATCCTTCGACAGCTGGCGCGCCAGGTAGGGGGCGCGGCGTAGCGAAGGCCCCGCGCCGCCCGCCGCGTCAGGAGCTACGGGGGTGATGTCGGCCACACGCTGCTCGGCGCACGAGAGGGCGGCCTTCACGTCCCCGAGAACTGTGATCGGGCCCGAGGGGTTCAGTAACCTTCGATGCACAAGGATGAAGTTGAACCCGGACAAGTGCGTCTTCAGGGTCCCGGCCGGCAAGCTCCTCGGGTTCCTCGTGTCCAACCGCGGCATTGAGGCGAACCCGGAGAAGATAGCAGCAATCGACCGCATGCGCCCCCCGACGAGACTACGGGAGGCCCAGAAGCTGACCGGGTGCGTGGCCGCACTCGGTCGTTTCATCTCCAGGCTTGGGGAGCGTGCCCTCCCCCTATTCAAGCTTCTTAAGAAATCCGGGCAGTTCACCTGGACGGATGAGGCGGATCAAGCCTTGATGAGCTCAAGAGGTACCCTGACTACGCCCCCTGTCCTCGTAGCACCGGCACTAGAACGAGCCTTGTTGCTCTACATCGCAGCAACCCCGCAGGTGGTAAGCGCGGCGCTCGTCGTCGAGCGCCCCTTGCCAAGCAGGCGCGCGACCCGCGATTTACCTCCCGGGCCCGCACCGCGGAGCCCGAACCTGGGCAGCCTCGCAAGGCGAGTGCGAGCCCGGGGACGCGGCACCCGGGACCATCCCAACGTTGCACCGGGCCCCAAGGTCCAGCTCCGTACCCGTTCCATAGGCGAGAGCTCGCCCCCTCCGGGGGGAGCAGAGCCGGATCCCGCCCATGCCGGGCCGGCGTCGGGAAATACGCACCAGAAGCCGGTGTACTTCGTCAGCGAGGTACTCCGTGACGCAAATCGCGCTATCCCCAGGCGCAAAAGATGCTCTACGCAGTTCTCATCGCATCCAGGAAACTTCGCCACTACTTCCAGGCGGCACAAGGTGTCCGTAGTCACATCCTTCCCCTGGGGCAGATATTGCATAACGGGAGGGAACGGGCCGCGTCGCTAAGTGGGCGGTCGAGCTCGCCGAGTTCGACCTCCACTTCCAAGCGCGCCACGCCATCAAAAGCCAAGCCCTGGCGGATTTTCTGGCGGAGTGGACGCGGGGCCGAGCCGGATCCTGTGCTGGACGCCGGATTCCCGGCCCCCGAGCTGCCGCCCGACCTGCGCCTCCACTGGATAATGAACTTCGACGGCTCCTGCGCCCGGCGGGCTTGTCGCCCCAGCGCCGGGGCGGGGTCGTCCTCGTATCGCCGCCGGGATGAGTTCCGCTTCGTCGTCCACTCAACTTCGGAGCCACCAAACACATGGCCGAGTACGAGGGCCTTCTCGCCGGCCTCCGGGCCGCGATCGCCCTCGGGGGTGGCGACGGTTGTGCGCGCAGGCGACTCCGAGCTCGTCATCAACCAGGTGTCCGGGGAGTACCAGACCCTGGACCCCCAATTGGCCGCATATGTGGACGAAGTGCGGAGGCTTGAGCGCCGTTTCGACGACCTCAGCTTCGCCACGTCCCTCGCAGTTGCAACCTTAGCCGCCGACGAGCTCTCAAGGCTGGCTTCCTCGCGGGCGTCAGTCCCCTCGGGGGTTTTCCAGGAAGCCCTCGAGACCCCCCTCGATGCGCTCAGCCGGGACCGTCGGCTCAGCCTGAGCCCGGGTCTGAGCCTGACACGCGCTCCGGCCCCAGGATTTGTCCTCGGCCGGACCCAGCGCGCCTTCCTGGATGGACGAAATCCGGGCATATCTTCTCCGAGCACATCTCCCCGAAGACGACGTGGAAGCAGAAAGGATCGCTCGCTTGTCCAAGCGCTATGTCCTGGTAGAAGGGGACCTCTACCGGCGTGGCGCAACAGCGTCCTGCTCAAGTGCGTTCCGCGCAGCTCCGGCGTCGAGATCTCGCCGACATCCACGAAGGGGAGTGTGGCAGTCACGCCGCATTTCGATCCCTGGTCGGTAAGGCTTTCCGGCAGGGATTTTTATTGGCCCACGGCCTTGCAGGACGCGTTCGACCTCGTCCAGCGGCTGCCCGGCGCGTGCCAGTTTCATGCCAAACAGAGCCACCAGCCGGCGCAAGCACTCCAGATGATCCCCCTGTCCTGGCCTTTCGCGGTCTGGGGACTCGATATCCTCGGCCCCTTTCCCCGGGCAGTCGGGGTCACGGCATCTGTATGTCGCCATTGACAAGTTCACGAAGTGGCCGGAGGCGTTCCCCGTAATCGACATCGACAAGCACTCAGCGCTCAAGTTCATCCGGGGAATCACCAGCCGCTTCGGGATCCCCAACCGCATTATCACCGACAACGGCACGCAGTTCACGAGCGAGCTCTTCGGCGAATACTGCTCCGATGTCGGCATCAAGCTCTGCTTCGCCTCCTGTAACACCCTGCCCTCCAGAACCGCACAGCCCAGCCCAACCGACGGGTGGGCCCACTTACACATAGCACCCCACTTACACTTTCGTCCTCGCTTCGTGTAAAAGGGTTAACCCGGAAGTACTATGGTTGGAGGGACAAGGCCTTATAAGTTGGTTCAACCCTTGCTCAACTAGCAAGGTGGTACTAATCATGTGCACACCGCACTCATGGGCCATATGGGCCATATCCTAATTGGGCCAGGATTTCACACACACCCCCCTCAAAGGACCTGGCGTCCCCGCCAGTCCAACTTACCCGCATAGCCAACACCAGGCATATAGGCAAATGTCCAGGAAGCGCCCCTCTTAGCGCACGTCCGTACGTCCAGTGCCGGCGCCATATGCCATGCCATGTGCCTCACACCGAGTGTGCACTTGATTAGTACCACCTTGCTAGTTGAGCAAGAGTTGAACCAACTTATAAGGCCTTGTCCCTCCAACCATAGTACTTCCGGGTTAACCCTTTTACACGAAGCGAGGACGAAAGTGTAAGTGGGGTGCTATGTGTAAGTGGGCCCGCCCGTCGGTTGGGCTGGGCTGTGCGGTTCTGGAGGGCAGGCTGTTACACCTCCCCTGCCCACCCTGCCAGCAATGGGCAGGCCGAGAGAGCGAACGCCGAGATCCTACGGGGCCTCAAGACAAGATCCTACAACGACCTCAAGAAACACGGCGTCAAGTGGATCGACGAGCTCCCAGCGGTCTTGTGGGCCAATCGTACCACACCGAGTCGGGCGACCGGGGAGACCCCGTTCTTCTTGGTATACGGGGCCGAGGCCATTCTGCCGTCAGAACTCACCTTCGGCTCCCCCCGGATACAGCGCTACAGCGACGACACCGACCACGACAACATGCAGCTCGACAACCTCGACTTCCTCGAGGAGCGAAGACGACGCGCCTCGCTCCGAGTCGCCCGTTACCAGCAAAGCCTTAAGCGCTATCACCAGCGCAAGGTTCGGGCCCGATCACTCCAGGTCGGGGACCTAGTCCTCCGCCGTGTCCTTACACGTGCCGGAAAGAATAAGCTTTCCCCATGTGGGAAGGCCCCTTCCTGGTGATCGGTGTCTCCCGACCGGGCTCGGTAAGACTGGGCCAGGAGGATGGGACCCCGCTTCCCAATCCCTGGAATATCGAACATCTTCGCAAGTTTTATCCATAAGCATATCCTGTAAGTTACGGGAAGCTTGGGCCAGCGCCGGTTTTCTTCCAATCTCGGCGCTGGCCGGGGGCCCCCATATGTATTCGCCTTCGTATATAGCTTTTTTAATATCTTTCCCTTCATATAGCTTTTTTAATATCTTTCCCTTCGTATATAGCTTTTTAATATCTTTCCCGGTGTCGTCCTTTTTGTCTGTTTCCATGTGTTGCGCTCGTGGCTGTCTCGTTCCTTTGGGGGCATAATCGGGCCGCGCCCGTGCGACAGTTGGGGTTCGCGCATTATCATCAGTTCCCTACTGACGAGTAACCGCATCCCGACGTGCTAGGTTCAAGACGTTGTCGAGCTGGCGGGGACCTAAGGGCGCCCTCCGGGAGGCGCCCCGGGTCCCGGCGACTCCGGCGCCTTACCTGGCTAGCTTCGGGGTCGGTTCTTTCCGGAGGTAGGGGGTGAAATGGTTATGCGTGATCTTTTCCTCCGTACGGTCGCGGCTCTGAGGGCCCGTTCGGGAGATGATCGACGCCACGATTCGTAGCATGGAGTGGGCAAGGGAGCGAGCCAGATACTCTCACAATTCGCTGTGCGCAGATTAGACCCGGCGGGCTCAAGAGGGGGACCCAGGGTCACACCCGGGAACGTCCTTGGGACCCCGACCCGAGGTGAATGTGCGGGGAAGGTGTTCCCGGGACTGGCCTGTGCTCGGGCCCGGCTGGGGGCCCCTCCCAGATTTTCCCGGCGGTGATTCTCGGCACTAGGGCTAGCAGCTCCCCGGACCCGGGCTCGTGCTCTCGCGGAACCATGCCATCTTGACGTGACAATCCGATACGTAATCTTGTCTAAACTGTACATATCGCTCGTTTCCTTTTTCTTCCTGCGCTTGTGTGGCGTCCGTATTGCTCTCCTCGGCCCCCGGGCGCAAAGCGGAATCTGCCAGGGCCGAGCGCGAAGGCATCGGGTTAGTCTCGCCCTAGTTTGCTGAGGCCCCGTGGTCGGGTCGTGGACCGCGCCCCGGGCACTGTCGATGCTCCGGGGTCTCGGGCAAAGTCCCCTGTCGGGCCTGCCTAGACTCCCGGGGCGGGCTACGGTGCCCCGGTCGGCCAGTTCCTCCCGGCCACGGCCGAGGCGCTGGTACCTCGCTACCCGGGACCCGGGCGCGGCCAGGGCCGGCTCCGAGGGGCTTCCGGCGAGTCAAGAGGCTTGAGCGTAGCGTTTCGGCCATACCTAACACACGTGGGGCTCCTTTTTCGTATTTTTCTCTCTCTAGCAGGCTCCTCCCGGGACGGGCAACTGCTAAGCCGCGGCGGCACTCGGGAGCCAATCTCCCGGGCGGCGCGGCGCGGGTCGTGGGAGGGCCACAGTAACGGCCGCTTCCCGCGAGGAGGAGTGGAGCTCGGACCGTTCCGCTTGGGAATCGGACAGTCCGGACTGCCTGATCGGTGACTTAACCGTCCTAGGGACTGAGTTCCCAGGCGCGAGCGGTTACGCTGGGTTGTCCCCAAGGAGGGCTTACACGCAGCGACCGGATCACAGCCGCCGGGCTCGGACTCAAGCGACACCCGGCGCTCGGCGTTTCCCGGGCCCGGGATGTCAAGACGAACAAAAACAAGTATTGAGCATCCAGGGCGCGAAGGCCCGAACACAGGTGAAGTCAAATGCAGCATGCGCGGAGACACCACAGCCGTCGCCGCGCAGGAGAGGTCACTCATTTCGGGCCGGCCCTTCGCCGGATTCTCGAGGTGTTCCCACCCGGTTGAAGAATCTGGCCTCCGTTGCAAGCAAATCGCGTCGGTCAGGCCTTTCGAGCCTCTTCTTCCCCGTCGGCGGGGAATCCCTCCAGCACCGGGGCCAGGGAACTCCGCGTCCGAGCCGGTAGCAGCAAGGACCCTACTCCGCCAGCCCGCGTGGCGAGCTCTGTTCCTTCCTTCTCCAGGACCTCGTGGATTCCGCGGGGGAGCAAGTCCAGCGTGTCTAGCAAGTCGCGCGAGCTCGGCACCAGCTCCTGACCGACCCCAGGGGGCACCTCGGCTTTCGCGGGGGTGCCTGGATGCCGATGCGCTTGAGACGTCCCGGGCACCGGAGCTATACCGCCCAGGCAGGCCGCGATCTCGCTGTCGAGATTCTTCTGGAGGGCGAGGGCTATCTGGCAAAAACCGTTCTCAGCCATGTCCTCTGCCCTAGCCAGCTGCTCGGCTGAGCTGGCCGCGCCTGCCGGATGAGGGGGAGCCGCTTGACGCGGCCGCACTGTGCGGCCCCTGCGCGCCACGGCCTCAAGGTCGGCCGCGCGTTTCCAGGAGACCTCATCTCCGCCTGCCCGGGCCTCGGCAGCCTCCACCGCCGCCTCTCGCCGGGCCAGGGAGTTCTCTTTCTCCTCGAGGATCGCTCTCGCGTCCCGAGAGCCCTCGCTTTGGCGTCCATGTCGGCGGCCAGCATCTTTGCCTGCTCTGCCTCGCGTTGGTCGGTCGGCCTCCCGCCCTAGAGGCGCGGCTTCGAGGTCTCTTCCCCAGGACACCAGCTTCTCCTCTTGCTCAGGAGGCGGCTCATGCCGTCTCGGGCCATGGCGCCGGAAAGCTTGGCGCCCTCTCTCGTTAATCAGCGGTTTTCTCCCTTGCGCGCTGGTCTCGCGCGCTCCCGGCCGCGAGACCGGCCTCCTGGCCCCGGAGACGTTTTCTCCCGAGAGGAAATCTCCTCTTCCCGCGCCTCCGTCTCTGACCGGGCACGGGAGGCGTCGTCGGCGGCAAGCTCGATGGCGCCTTTCGATTGGACGATGCACCTGTCCCCCTGCCGGATCTCCGGCCGGAGAGTTGCTACGAAGAACTCAACGGCGGCGCCGAGTCCCGGGGCGTATATCCCATCTAAAGCGGCAAGGACGTCAAGCTCTACCAGCTCAAGATGAACCAGGCGGGACCCAGCGTCCCCTCGATTCTTCAAAAGACGTGGCCCCGTTTCTGCACCGGAGCGGTTCCGGCCGAGCAACAGGGCCAGGGGCCACTGTCGGCGAAATTGGGACTGGGGTCCCAAGCCTGCGGGGAGCGTGGATCCATAGCCACGTCAGTTCCGGGGCGTCATCTCCCATTGCTCCGGGCTCGTCCCCGGGGCGTCGTAGCCAACGACCCCCCTCTCCATCGGCCCCGGGCACGCGCCTGGGGCGTCGTCTGTGTCGGCTCGGCCTCGGGGCCTCGTTGGCCTCGGGCCCGCGCTTGCCTCCGGGCGCTATTGTCTCATTGCCCTGCCCGGGCGCCACATGTCGACCCCGCCAGGCTCTGAACCAGCTCCCCAAATATTCGCATTAACGGCGGCCTCCGCCTCTCTCCCGACAGCATCTCCAGGAGACAGCCGCTGTCACGTCTCTGTGCTTTAGCCGCCCACAGCCGAGCGGCAAAAGCGACCAGACCAGCCACCCTCGGCGGCCGAACCGACAGCACTTGAGCTCCATCCGCCCACAGCAGACCATGCCCGGCCGACCGCAGTAGCAGGGCCAGGCGGCGACTGGACGTCCCTCGGCACGGTGGCAGGCGGCGGCGTGCGTGGAACGAGTGGTAACTAGCTCTCTCTCGGCACTGTGGACTCCCTAAATCTATAAAGGAGGATCCAAGCCACCAGGGAAAGGGCAGACTAAACTTAGGACCTCTAACTCCCAGCCCTCCGCACCGAAGCTCACTCGACTGTTTCTCTTCTTAGCGCGGCCAGCGGGCTGAGCTCACCTTGTAAACACAAGCCACATTCATCCATTAGATAGCATACACACAGGAGTAGGGTATTGCGCTTCAGGGGCCCGAACTGTCTACGCCTCCTGTCTCTCTCTCCCGTGAGTTCGCAACGGTTCGGACGGTCCGAATCCGGATTGGACGGTCCGAGCCCTTGTACCTTCCAGCTCGGGCCCCCTCTGTTCCCGCCCGAGCGCTGATCCGTCTGACGCCGTGTCCGCCTGAAGAACTACTCCCCTGGCCGAATCTCAAAGGGGGGTCTCCTGACTTCCCGCCGTCGGGGTTCCATCCTTCGACAATATCATATAAAAATATTTTTAAATATAAATCTAATTATACTACATACATAATACTAAATATATATTTTAGTTTAATTATTAGTCAAAATTTATATACTATATGAGTATGTGTGTGTGTTTTGTATAGTCTTTCGCATGCTTGCAAGGAAGGATATAGATCAGATAGATCAAAGATGGCCGGCCATAAACAATTGGTCCATGTCGTTCTGCATGCGAGCTAGCAATCCATCATCGACCATTCTTGCCTTCAAAGGCTCCAACGTGGAGAATCAATAGTAGCATGCTTTGCCTGTGTGCACGCCTGCTAGCTGCATGCACACTCACGCACTTAGCTAGCTACCCATGGATAATCAAGATTGAACATAGATGGATGGGACTAGCAATCTTTTGACATGGCTAGCTTAATTAATTAGCTGCCTAGCAAATTGAGCAAAGAGCCCAAGCTATCGCGTAGTCGCCGAGTTTTACTAAGGTGGTGTTTTTTTTTTAGCTTATTTGTTTTGACTTATAAGCCACACGTAAAATGAAAGACGTCATTAGTATGTGATTAATTAAGTATTAATTATTAAAAACTTGAAAAATGATCTATTTGATTTTTTAGAGATACTTTCATATAGAAAATTTTTATAAAAAATGTACCGTTTAACGTTTTAGAAAGCGTGCGCACAGAAACCAAAAAAATAAGCTGCTGAGAAGATGGACTTGCGAACAGCGTGTAAGTCTAAGTTTGTACTCTAAAATATAAGAATTTTTTATATTTAAATTTTATTCTATAGTATAAAATTTCCTAGACTACTCATAATATTACTTATCCTATCAATCACTTTTTATTTAAATTTATATATTTCTTACCCTCAACTATCCTTTTATCTCTATTCATTTTATATTTATTAAAATACATCAAAATCTTTTTTCTTAATCTTAATTTCTGTTAAATAACATAAAAATCCTTATATTTTAAAATCAAAGAAGTTGAAATTGATTTTTTTAGACGGAGTGAGCACGTACAGGCATACACCACTCTCACCATGGAGGCGTGTGCAGCACTCTGAGCAGGCTGGAAAAGACAGTCCGATTGGTTAAGCTTTCTTTTGCCTTCGGTTTATAAGTTTGAGATATTTAATCGGAGGAATAAAAATAATTTTAAGGTATAACTTTTATACTTCTACTATTAGCGACTTGGTCTGTTCTTTTTAGTTTATGGTTATTAGCTTATCATGGGTTTCAAACTGCTAAATGATGCGGTTTTTTAAAAAATCTTTCTATATAAAAGTTTTTCTAAAAATAAAATAAATATATTTTTTTAAGTTTGTAATAATTAATAATTCGCTAATTACAAAACTTCTCTGGCAAGATAGGTGGCTGATCAGCCGAAACTCTATTTTGAACGGGCCCTTAGAAGCCAAGACTAAAAATAAGACGATGAATTAATTCCAGAATTAAGTTTTAAAATTCAAATTTAATTGTGTTCATAAGCCGAAGAGCTGGCATCGTTCAGCACACCTTATAAGCCACGCTTATGTGCCACACGCAAAACGAGACATATCATTAGTGCATGATTAATTAAGTATTAATTATTACAAACTTGAAAAATAGATTTATTTGACTTTTTTAAAGAACTTCTATATAGAAAGATTTTTAAAAAACACACCGTTTAGCAGTTTTAAAAGTGTGCTCATGATAAACCAGTAGCCATAGGCTAAAAAGAACGGCGCCTTATGCCCATATATGGTTCTATTTTATCATTGTTTTTCTAGTCGCATGCTAATAAAAATATTAAGAATATAACTACAAAACCATATTTTCATGAAAAATATACTGACAGCATTTTTACATATCAGATCTTGCTATTTTTCCTTTCATATATGTTAGTGAGTTAAGATTTTGGAATTTAACTGTAAGCGTCATATCATAAAACATCATCTATTTGAGAACGGGAGGGATTAGTAGTACACTAGTACTAGATATATAGAGGAGACAAAACTCAAAGTTGAGAGGATGTGAGAGGATAGTAGCTAGCTTAGCCAAATAGCCAGCCAGTCAGGGTGCCCCTTGCAATCAAATACAAAAGGAAGGAGGTCCCTCTGGCTAGCTGACCTGTGTAACCACAAGGGCGAGAGAGAGAGAGAGATGTGTGCTAGCCAATGGGAGAAGCTCTAATCAGATTCATGGAATGCATCTTTCACACACGCTCATGGCTAGCTAGAGACAACATGAATGGAATGGACAGAATGGTCACACCCCATGGTGGGGTACAAATGTAAATTTGGTGATGTTTCAGGAGTACACAATTAATGGCAAACCAACAAAACCAAACTTAATCCAAATTAATTAGAAAACATCAGAGCACACCTTTTCCTAATTAGTTAAAAAGAGCCAATAAACATGTAATTTATGAAACTAAATTACATTTGGCCACTGCACATAAAATTAAAAATCATGTGGGGATATGCAAGAGAAGGATTTGGATCGATTCATTGCATGGAATGCTGTCACACTCGTATACAGGGACAGCATGCATATGCATGGCCACACCGTAGCGGTCCAAAATACCAATTGCATTGGCGCACACACACACATCCATGGCCCATGCCTGCCTTAATTAATAAAGGTATGGATGGTGAAGGTGATCAATGTGTCCAAACATACCCCTATACACGCCAAGATCTCGGTATGTCCGATAAATTTGTCGGATTTGCATACATTGTATTGTACCACCCATCCATCTATTCTTTTGTCCCTTAGCCCTAATTGATCGCTGCGCGGCAGCGTTTGTATTGCAGAGGCGAAATCCAAACGTAAGCAATCGCCATCCTATGTACTACATGTCTACTATCACTGACGGTGAAACCCAAGGTTAGTCGCAAAGGGAGGTGCACGAATCACAGAGCAAATTATAGCGGTAAATTAAAAGATAGAAAAATTGTTGAGGCCCTATTTGATTTGAAGAAAAAATATACCGATTCCAGAGGATTTTATTCCTATAGATGTATTTTTTCTAAATGTCCCTTCTAAGAAATGGATACTATTGAATCCGTTAAAAATCCTATGAAATATCTCATTCCACGCAAGTTTTGGGGAAAAAAATAACATCAAATGCAACCTCACGGAATATTTTCTTTGAGTTTTTATCTCTCTTTAAATTTCTATATTTTTTCTGCGGTCTAATCAAACGACCATTTCTATATTTTTTCTGTATTTTGCAATTATCTATTTTACACTTACATTCTAGTTAAAATCATACATTTTTCTTATTCCTCTAGTCAAACAAGCCCTGAAAATCTGTCTCGAGAGGTTCTTTAATCAATGAAACTGTTTCTAGATGACAAAAGTATAACTTTCGGTCTCTGGCTCAGTCAAGGTGAGCGCTGCGTTCTTGTGAAGTAAATACCATGTGCTTAATTTGTTCTTGTAGTTTTCACAGGCAAGGCTATGTGACCCTAACATGGGCAGTATGTGTATGTCACACGCAACGCGAAACGCGTGGCGGGTACGGAGAAGATTGGCACAGCCCAACAAAGGGAGGAAGAGAACAAATGCTTAATTGGTCGACCAAGCTAGTGATGGGTGAAAAGGACCAACGTTGTGCAGACTTGGCAAAGAGAGAAGAGGACCACTTGATCGTACTGGGCCATTATTTGTAATAAAGCTAGCAAAAATATAAGCTGCGCAAAGGTCTATTATTGTGTTTGGTAAATCAGATCAAAACTGTATATTTGAAGTCCTTTCGAACGGTTTGTCCTACCACATTATATATGCAGGTTGAAGAAAAAGAAAATAACCGAGACCCTGTTATAAGAAACGACCAGTGAGAATGTAGACTTTTAACCACTAGTTTATTTTTTATATTCTATAGCTACTGACTCTCAGAATTTATGTGAGAAATTAGATTATTTGGAAAAATTAGATTCTAAGAGTAGCTGGAACTGCTAGAAAGTCTCCAAACAGGACCTGACCGAGTGATGATCAGTAGGTAGTTCTAATTTATCAAACGAGATTATCATAACCTATACTAGAATCACAAACTAACATTATTGTTAGATGCACCACAATCGGTCCTTTTACTTTCTAAAGGCCAACACAAACATCACAATTAATTGATGCGAAGAAAATAGGTTTTGGATGCCTTAATTAATCGACGTGGCGATTAAGTCGTTTTAGGAAAAGCAGCTAGCTAGTACTGTACCCAGACATCACAACATCTTTGTACGTGATTAAAATGGATATGTGGCCACATCCATGGTTAGGAGCTTGAAACTGAAAGCAAACACCACTTGCTCACTTTGTTTACTAGTTCATGCATGTCATTCATGGGTCTACCACAACTGGGTAACAAAGAGAGGTTTTTTGCTTTTTTTTTTATTGTTGATGGAAAAGACCCAAAGAAGCTGCCTTTGAAAATATGCTGAGATTTGAGAGGCAACAGGGGTCCCTGTAGAGGATTGATAATCCAAAGATGGCAGAGCAAAACCTAAATTATTTTTCAAAGGTGACCTGAAGGGCCCTCCAATGTTTGTATGATTTGCACCCCCTTTCTTTCAGTTCCAATCTCCTTTGCTTCCTACCATGCATTCTTTTTCTTTTTCTTTTCTTTCAAGAACATTGAGTTGGACAGGCTAGCTTTGGTCGAGCTGGTCGAAACATATATCAAATGCTTGAGACAGACGTATATATAGACAGCTGGTTGCTGATCTGACCACCTGATCGACATAAAAAAGATATATATATAGGAGCACACTGCAGGTTAACCATCTCCTATTAATTAGCACCATATTTTTCTTCATGCCAACATCTGTATATCTGTAGTTCTATACTGACAATTATAAAGTTGGAACACTGTATGGAAAATTTTCAGGTATTGTGGCACCATCTCGGGCATCCTTAAACTAATATTTGCTCCAAAGCTAGCTAGGCAGCTGGCTGACTCGATTACTAATCTAATCAGCGTACATTTTTCCCTTTGGAAAAGCGAAGCCTTGTCCCATCCCCTTGTTGATACATTCCAATTGCATCTTAAGCAGATCAGAGAGATTGACTGATCGAGAAAAAGAAGAAGGCTACTGCCAGTGAAAAACTAAAGGAAAATTAAAGGAGGTCGAAATTAAAGCATCAACATATGCACGATCCTATTGGGATCGACGACGACAATGGCGTGAAAGCGAGATAACATGGAGAGTGTCAGGAGAATGTTTTCTTCTGCAATTTCATGCATGTAGATGAGAGAGAGTTGGGGCGTGGTCCAAGCTAGCTAGTACTAGCTAAGGTAGAAGAAGATGGAGATGAGACTGTATGTGAGATTGGCCTCCATGCAATGCAATGCAGCAGCTAGAGCTTTTGGCTGCAACTGGACCGACCTGGGCGATCGATGGAGCGGCTAACCACCCGGTCGCTTTCGGCTTAATTTTGCCGGCCGGCCGGTTAGCCCATCGATCTAGCTACTCGATCGATCCGTGTGTGTCCTTGCTGCATCTGCCCTGGGTTCATATATGAATGCTACCGAGTCATCACAGCCTTTACCAGATATTTCTAAAGGCATACTGTCGTCACAGAAACTTCCTTGACCAATAGAGTAAATCAAGAAAACAATAGTAACAGCTGCAACAAGAGCTGAATATGCAACAGCAATCCAAGGACGTGTACCTGACGGAAACTCAGTTCCCACTCATAACCCATATAACAAGCTAGAGCAAGTAAGAAGTATAGAACAATTAACTTATGAGAACTGCAGTTGTATAACCACTCATCAACAAATGCAGCTTTTCAGATTGGATAAAAGTGCAATTTGATCACCGTAGATATAGAAATAATGGCACCGGAGATAATATTATTTCCGTAAAAGATGGATAAATCTACCGTGGTTGCTTGTCATCGGTGTTGTGAAACATCTGCATGGTTCTCAATTTATCCTTGATTGATTAGAGGTGTGTATATAGGATCGACTGACCGTTCATAAGTATATATATAGGAGTAGTTGTTCCTTATTAGAGGTGTAGTTGTTCCTTATTAGAGGTGTGTATATATCTAACCGCTTATGATTATTAGAGTTAGAGGATATAGTAGAAAAAGCCTTTAATTAAGGACCATAAAAGACCTGAAAAAATGGTCTTGAAACCTGTCAGCTAATCTTCAGGCCAGATAGAGTGGGAAGCTAAAGGAAAATACTCGCGGCTGGGCAGATTAACAAAGTCGCTTATACTATACTCCTAAAGAGAAACTAAAGCGTAAACGAACAAAGAAAGGTGGCGTCCGTACGGGCAGATTAACAAAGTCGGCCCCACGCTCGTGCGGAAACCGTTAGTTAACTTGCCAGTTAATCCACCATGTTTAAAAAGACTGTCAGTAGCAGCTGCAGCCGCCCTAGCTTGTCGTCTCTCCTTTTCTCGCGTGCCTACATGCAGACATAAGATACTACTCACTCCAAAATACTTCGACTTATTCTATTTTTCAAAAAAATTAAGTTTGAGATTGAAAAATAGTTATAATTGGTTAAGATAAGAAAATAAACGAAGAAATTAAATAAAAAAATATTATAATTGGTTAAAATAGATAGATAGATAAAAAATAATAGTATTATGAGATAAATTTAAATACTAGAATTAGTAATATTTTGAGCAGGAGTGAGTACTCCCTCTGTCCCCTTGTTGTCTTTCGCCCATCACCAGCTAGCCAACCTGCAGGACTGTACCCTGCATCAGGAGTAGATGTGTTTTCTTCCTCCACCCTTCTTTGCATGCTTGCAGCCATGGCATGCCATGCCAATCTTGCCTATACTTACTGGAGTACCTAGCTATAGCTTGGAGATGCTAGCTAGTAGCTGAAGGACAATGATCTGATATGGATATGTGAATCTCTGAGTCACCGTTCGGCGGTAAACGGAGAGGAGAAAAAAGTATGGTTTGTGTAAGCACGCTTTTTAAACTGTTAAACGGTATATTTTTTAAAAAATTTTTTATATAAAAGTTACTTTAAAAATCATATAAATCTATTTTAAATTTACAATAGCTAATATTTAATTAATTACACGCTAATGATTTATTTCGTTTTACGTGTTATTTTTCTTATTCTACTTATTTTATCTTCAAACTATGCCTGAATAATCAACAAATGTTGATGTAATGTGCATCTCTGAATAATCAACCGCTAGTACACATGACGCGAGGCAATCACTGTCAGCTCACCATTGCCGAAACCAGAGTAGTACTGCCGCGGTTTATATCAGGTTGGATATTTTCTTTTTCATGTCCAACGTAACCAGTGGTGATAATTGATCGGTGCAATTAATTTTCAGAGGTTGCCCACTATTTGTCGATGGATTAGTTATAGGTGTTTGAATTGGTTTCTCGGTGGGTTATAAACCACACATAAAACGAGAAATATTATTAACGTATGATTAATTAAGTATTAAAAAATTGATCTATTTGATTTTTTAAGATATTTTCATATAGAAAGTTTTTTAAAAAATACATCGTTTTATGTTTTAGAAAATATACTAACCAAAACCGAAATAGAAGTAACAGGTGATAAGCAGAAGTGAACATCCCCGGTCTTATATATATGGGTGCTTGACTAAGTCATGGGTAAGGAGAGATGGAGGCCACCCAGCCAGCATGCACCGACATGCATGCAGAGGAAAGGAAGGGGGGCTCCATTGAGAAGCAAGCAAAGGATGCAAGCAGAAGCAGCTGGGGCATATATGCAGATGCAGCGCAGAGCGAACACAGGAAGCCACTGGCTTAATTGACTTGGCACCGTTTATGGCTCCTAGATTATAACGGATATGTTTTTCAAAACACTTAAATAGTACGTTTTTAAAAAATTTTCTATATAAAAGTTATACAATAAATTTAAATAAATCTAATTTTTTAACTTTATAATAATTAACACTTAATTACTCATGCACTAATTGAGCATCTTCTCCAACAAGGTTATCGGCGAAACTCACGGATGAAGGCTGCCCGCTGAGCGGCTGCAAAACTAGCTCTACAGTTGCAGTAGTCGTCCATCCGTCACGGAGCTGATCATCTCAGCTTATCATTTTCTTCGCCTTTTCTCCTCCTCACGAGAGGCACAGTCTTCGTCTCCGTCTCAGGCAGCTTTTCTTCTGCTTTACTCCTCCCAGTGGAAGAGTCGGGCCCACTTCCCAGCCCCCACACCAGCAACTTGGGGATCGCATGTTGGTATATATCCTGAATATATATTCTTTATTTCCATATATACTCCTATATAAACCTGTATTATTTTCAGCCTTAAGTTACTTACGTCCGTTTTCAAAATGATAACGTACGAAAAATGCTAATAGTCAAACCTTAAAATCTTAAATAATTAAAAGAATAGAAAATATCAAGATTTAAAATGTAAAAATTATATTAATATATTTGTCATGAAAACTCTTTTATATAGTTATATTTTTAATATTCTTTTAGAAATATATAGTTTAGAAAATGATGATAAAACATATGCTTTGGAGATTATGTTGATTTTGTAGAACAGAGGTACTCCCTCTGTCCCACAAGACTTTTTATTTCTAAAAATTTCAGACAAATTAGTAAAGGGGAGAAATAACTATGGTGTCCTACATTAATACATTTTGTTGTATTTTTGTAGGATTGAGTTAAATGCGCATGCCTTAGCCTGATTGTATGTAACCCTTGAAAATAAAGGGCATATTTAGATTATAGCCACTTTCAATCCTACTAAAATTCGGTTACATAACAAACCAAATATATTTTAGTTAATACTACCCTACCAAGGTTTGGTACCAAATATATCCAGCACTACCAAATTTTAGTAACACCAAAGCATCCAAAATTTGACATTACCAAATATGAGAACAGTTGATTTAGACAACAGACTTAACCAACCCAAAGTTTTAATTAGACAAATTTTGAACACTAAAATGAAGTGTCTGTGTGACGGAACAAGTGAAAACTGTGGAGAAGCGAGGGTTAATTAGTTTTCTCTAGTTAGATTGCATGTATACTGTAGCAGCATAGCTGTGCCCGGATACATGCATGCATGTACAAAGAGCTGATGATTCTATTTTTCCTTGCATGTATGACTACAGTGTGTATATGACGTGCAGACGAATAATTAAATCCAGCCGACACATGCAACGCACACCTTACGTGCCAAGAGAAGAATTTTTTTATTTTTAAACTTTTTTAAATTTTAAAAATAGACTATCTCAAAACTTATTTCCAAACCTGAACCTTTTTACCACACCAAGATAACATTGTCACGCTGAATTCTTTTGGTATGGTATTATTATTTTGCCACGTCAAACGGAATGATGTGGCAAAAAAGTTTCAGATTTAAAAATAAGTTCTAGAAGAGCTTATTTTTAAAATTAAAAAACAAAAAGGTAAAAAAATAATAATAATTCCCAAGCGAAATGGATGGGAGCAGCTAGCGATATATGAGACGACCGATCCTGTAAAATGATCTGTAACAAGCAAGCAAATATGCATGCGAAGCCAAGGTGGCGTGAATCATTTCGAGACGACAGTCATGCATGTGGCTACGTACACACGCCCATCGATCGAGCTGACGAAGATGCATATGCATGCATACGAAATAGGAGTAGATGGCAGCTTAATTTCAGGTTCATGCATGCATGCTATGTATCCTCCCGTGATCTCATTCATCGTATACTTGTACGATCAATCGATGAATGTTCTTTTTTTTGAAATAAGAGAGAGGCCAGTACGCCACACGGATCAATCGATCAATGTAATCAATATTTTTTTTTGCTATATATATAACTGAAAAATACCCAGTATTTGGTATTTCCTTTGAAATTCTCTGATACAGAAATCGCTCCAGTCATTTGTTCCATAAAATCGCTGTGTTCCTGTTCTCAAGAAAGAAAAGAAAATTTCCTGTGTTCTCAAAGGATGCGGAGTGGTAGTTTGCAAATGTTGTTACCCCGGGTCCTGGCACTTATAAATTGTACGTAAAATATAAGGATTTGTAAGTTGTTTAGCAACTATTAAAGTTAGATAAAAATTCTTTTTAGTCACTTTAGTTATTGTTTTTTAATTTCGAATTTCTTATATTTTCTTTTTAAGCATCATTAAAATATAGAAACCATAAAATTAATAAAAATTTAAATCTTAAAATACGCTTATATTTTAGAACCACTGTAAATTGCACGTTGCTACGCAGGGGAGACAGTAAAAAAACAAAGGTGGACATGTTTGAATGTGCTTATAACTTTTGACTATTGTCTCATTTTCTGTAAACATGTTTTCTGAACTGCTAAATAGTACGTTTTTTTAAAAAAATTTCTATATAAAAGTATCTTAAAAAATTAAATATATCTATTTTTAAGTTTTTAATAGTTAATACTTAATTAATTATGTATTAATAATGTTTCTCGTTTTTGTGTAGCTTAGCTAGATGAAAAAACTGAAGCAAAACCACCGTAGCTTTGGTCGCGGCAGGATACGACGGTAAAAAAGAAAAAAAATTAATACTCCTAGCTGCCGTGAAAGTAGCAGCAGCACACGTTGCACTTGTGTCTCGCGTTCACCCGCCTCCTTCCGCTGCAGTACGGGACAGTCCACCACCACCGCACCATTACTGCTCCACCGCCTCACACACACGGCAGGCGTACGCATATCCATCCTCAGAGTCTTTCACGCTGACTGGTGGGCCCTCTTTCTTCACCCAACTGAGAGGATCGAGAGTTTTCTAGAACATGCACGCACAAGCAGCACAACGACAACAACAAACAGAGAGTGAAATTCCTTTAGGCCCTATTTGATTTGAAGAAAAAATATAAAAATTTTGTAGGGTTTTAATCCTATAGATTTTTTTCTACATGGTCCTTTGAAAGAAATAAAGGATTAAACCCTAGCGAGTCCTATGGAATATTTTTAGAATGCCTCAGTCCGTGTACGTTTTAGAGGAATTTTAGGCCCCGTTTAGAACCTAGAAAAACAAAACAATAGAAAGAAATCGTAAGAAAATTAAATAGAAGAATACGGGTGTAAAATAGAGGAATGAAAAACACAGAAAATAAAGAGATATAGCTGTTTGGAACAAAAGGAATTTTCTCTCTCCATTTCATAGGAAATGCACAACAGCCCCACGTGGTTCTATCTTGTCCATACATGAAATTTTCCATCAAGTCTTGATGGAGTTTTGTTTTCCTGTAAAATGGTAGGGAAAGTGGAGGAAAGGAACTCAAATGTTAGGAATACTATTCACAAATTCCTTTGTTCCAAACGGTGCGACAGTGAATTTTTTCCAAAGGAATGGAATCCTTTTGAGTCTCTCTCTTCTCAAATTCCTGTGTTTTTCCTTATAGTCTAACTAAACAGTTATTATTATATTTTTCATCTATTTTGCAATTTTCTATTTTACACTTGTATTTCTATTAAAATCATGTGTTTTTCTTTCTCTGTTTTTTAATCCTACGTTTTAAGGGAGGTTCCTATGATTTGGAGGGAAAACATATAAATTTTGTAGGATTTTAATCCTATAGGATTTTTTTCGTACATGGCTATTTAGATTCTTTATGGAAACCTGTATATCTGGGTTAGAGTCTCCAACTTAGTCATAGATATTTGTACTTACGGTTAATTATATTTTACTATGACTTCATTAATCTCAAGCTATGGTGGCTTATTGGTGGATTAACATATGATTAATTAAATATAACAACTCTAAACTTAAAAAATAGATTTATTTGATTTTTTAATAAAACTTCTATACAGAAAATTTTTCTAAAAAACACACCATTTATCAGTTTGAGAAACGTGCTTATAGTAACTTAAGCTATAAGCACAAAAGAACTGTGCCTAAGGCCTGGTACATCTCGTTTCCCTTTGAAAAAATTGAATGGTTTCACGTGCAGTATTTATTTACCACGAAAATATTGCTGAGATTTCTGCCAAGTGTGTAAAGGAACTGGAGCAACCAGTAGCAATCCTCAAGCTAACCCCCGCCGTCAGGAAAATGAGTCCCCACTGCCAAGTGTGTAATTTGGCTCCTGCTGCACGACAGTGACGACGCGGTAGGAACGGCAACCACTGCCCCATGGGCCCCACTGCGTATATCCATGTGGGCCCCATGGTCCAATAGTCCATGGACCGAGTCCACGTACCCCCACACTCCTTCGCTGCTGCTCAGGCAGCGCTAGCTTTCTCCATCTCCTCCTCATCACGTCGCCTCACCAGCTACAGCTACAGCCTGTTGGCTACTCCTACCCCTCCTAGCCCTTAGCGTGCGTAGCCGCTGCACTGTTCTACGAGCTGAGCTAGTCACTGCCACTCTCGCGACACCCCTCTCTCTCTCTCTCTCTCCGGCCTTTAAAGCTGTCGCCTTTTGCCTCCCCTGCTGCTGCTGCTGCTGCTGCTGCTCTCTCTCTCTCTCTCTCTCCCGTGCTGTGGCTGCTGCTGCGGCCGCGCTTGGTTGCCTCGGGGTGGGCGGTGGGAGCAGCGAGCTGTAGCTTACGGCGGCGGAGGACAGGCTCCGGCGACCGGATCCAAGGGGAGTGCTGCAGCTAGGCGGGGTGTGGTGGTTCTTGTGTTGGGCTGTGTCGGCGGCGGGTGATGGCGGCAGCGGCTCCGTGCGCCGGCGCGCGGGGCGGCTAGGGGGGCGGCGGGAGGCTGTGAGGTGTGCCCCCCGGCCGGCCGGCGGCGGTGGCCGTGAGTGGAGGCACGTGAGTAGTAGAGTTATTCTAGTCTCTTCCTGCCTCTGCTGCAGCCACTGTTCGTCGCCGTGGCTTTTGGGGTTCGGGGGATGGTCCTACGCTGTTCATCTGCGTTGCCATTGCGATTTTCGTATGAATTTCTTCAGGATTTTTGGGTCTTGGGTTGGGTTCACTCAAAGTTTCAAACTGACTCTTCGTAGATTTTTCTTTTTACGCCGGAAGCCGTAAAAAAGCGACGATTTTACAGCATTAAGCTGCTGCTGTTCTCCTCGATTTAGTGTTTCACCGTCAGGTGCTGAAGAAACCGTGCTGTTTCAGCTGCTTCGCCTCAATTTCGTGATTTCCGCGGCGTCTCATCGCCGGCATTTGCGTGCTTTGCTCTGCAGCAGCTTAGCCTTCCTCTTGCTACTTTTTTCCCGTCTCAGTTTTAAGCCAAAAGGCGTCCCCTTCGCGTGCTTTTCCACGCCTTGTTCAAGGGAGAGGGGAGGAGGAGGCAAGCTTGCGCAATCGCACAACCGCCTGTCGATTTCTCCTTTCTTTTTTCTCCGTTCACATGTCAGATTTTTTCTTTCTCCTGACGATTTCACTTTTGCTCGAAATCTCCCAGGTTGTTGTGTTTCTGGCTGCGAGGCGGTGGCGAAGTGGGAAGCTTTGGCGGCGGTAGGCGGGGATGGCGGCGGCGGTGGCAATGCGGAGCGGCAGCGGCAGCGACGGCGGCGGGTATGACAAGGCCGGGATGGACTCCGGCAAGTACGTGCGGTACACGCCGGAGCAGGTGGAGGCGCTGGAGCGGGTGTACGCCGAGTGCCCCAAGCCTAGCTCCTCCCGCCGGCAGCAGCTGCTGCGCGAGTGCCCTATCCTCGCCAACATCGAGCCCAAGCAGATCAAGGTCTGGTTCCAGAACCGAAGGTGAGCATGCAGCAGCCTTCGAAGTAGTTGCCTTCTGTGACTAATGGAAAATGTTCTGGACAAATTGGCTAAGAATGGATCACTAGAAATGTTAGTGTTCAATGCCATGCTTGCTATTATGAGGATACAGGGAGAAAGTTACTTGTTTTGGTGTTTCAGTTCTTTTTAGAGCTTAGTTGTTGCCTTGTTGGGTTCTTGGGTGTGTTTTCAGGTGCCGAGATAAGCAGCGGAAGGAGGCTTCAAGGCTTCAGGCGGTGAACCGAAAATTGACGGCGATGAATAAGCTTCTCATGGAAGAGAATGAGCGTCTCCAGAAGCAGGTCTCCCAGCTGGTTCATGAGAATGCATACATGAAACAGCAACTTCAGAATGTATGTCTTTGTGTTGATCTCACATTGTGTCGGGGTTGAAAACGGCGCTAACTCTATTGTTTTTTCGCCTGCTCGTACCATCTCTGTTCATTGTTTGCAGCCTTCGTTGGCCAATGATACAAGCTGTGAATCAAATGTGACCACTCCTCAGAACCCTCTAAGAGATGCAAGTAACCCATCTGGGTTAGTGAAATTTCCTTTAAGATGTTTTGGTTTTGGGCAATCGGGAGCGGCTGCCCTCTAGGCATCGGTTTACCATTTTCTAAACTAGTTATATGAGTTTTGTCCAGACTCCTTACAATTGCGGAGGAGACCCTGACAGAGTTCCTCTCCAAGGCTACAGGGACTGCTGTTGATTGGGTGCCAATGCCTGGGATGAAGGTTGATTGCTAATTTCTGAGATTCTCTACCTGCGGAAAATTATGAGTGCATTGAAATGTTCTAATGTTTGTTCTCCTTTCTTTGATAAGCCTGGTCCGGATTCGTTTGGTATTGTGGCTGTTTCACATGGTTGTCGTGGTGTTGCTGCCCGTGCCTGTGGTTTGGTGAATCTAGAACCGACAAAGGTAATTGCTGTCAGTACTTCATTGATCTTTTTCTCTTAATTTTACTAGAATGCCTGCCGTTTGCTTCCAAGAAAAAGAACGTTTTAAACCAGCTTCATCTGCAAGTAACTATGCTGTTTCCTGGTGACATATTTTCGATCAAAGAAAGTCCTTTAAAGCCTGTAACAGGCATAGTTAGCTGTGATACTTCAATCCCTCATTTTCACTTGAGGGGCAAACACACTATACAAGTAGAACAAAGAGTTGCCAGGTTTTCGGTCTCACTGGCTGAACAACTAAGGTGTTCCACACCCAAAGATTCATTGAAAAATCTTCTCTTCGTGCATATTTTTCAATGTGGAACAAAAATCTTCATGTGCATTAGCTTGATGCCAATCTCTTGTAGAAAGCTGGAGGACCTTTTGTTTTCAGCAAATTGTCTGGAGATTCTTATATTGTGCTATGCAGATTGTGGAGATCTTGAAAGACCGCCCATCTTGGTTCCGTGATTGTCGAAGTCTTGAAGTCTTTACAGGGTTTCCAGCTGGAAATGGTGGCACAATTGAACTTGTTTACATGCAGGTGAGTGTTACATCAAGAATCACTTTTTCCTTGAACAATAAAATAGTTTTTCATCATTAATTTCTGCCACATACATTCCCTTTTTTTATTTATCATTTTCGGTTTCTGTGCTCAGATGTATGCTCCTACTACTTTGGTTCCTGCACGAGATTTTTGGACACTGAGATACACAACTACAATGGAGGATGGCAGCCTTGTGGTGCGTTGAACTTGAGCTCTTCATTTTTTTTTTCACTTTGCCTAAATTGTAAATTAGCACAAGTGGTATCTTTTTCCTAAGTCCGTGTATCTTGCAGGTCTGCGAGAGATCGTTGAGTGGTTCTGGAGGTGGTCCAAGTACAGCCTCCGCACAGCAATTCGTAAGAGCTGAGATGCTTCCTAGCGGCTATCTAGTGCGCCCATGCGAGGGTGGGGGCTCAATCGTTCATATTGTGGATCATCTGGATCTTGAGGTATGATTTTCATGTTCTGCATTCCTGCTAGCTAAATGTGAAATTATGTGCATTGACAGCCCTTGTCATTTTTATTTTTATTATTCCATTTTACAGGCTTGGAGTGTTCCTGAAGTGCTTCGGCCACTCTATGAGTCATCTAGGGTGGTTGCTCAGAAAATGACTACTGCAGTAAGTTCTTATGACATTTCCTGATCTGCTTTTATCTGGACAATTCAATGATATCTCTCTTGTTATATACTTATATCTGTTGAAATACCCACTCTTCACTTATGATTGGTCATTTTCTCAAGAGTAACTTGGTGCAAGACCTAGAATCACATGGTTCAATGCCAGTATTTGGCAAATTTGTTGAGACACTGTCTGTTGTTATATGGTTCATAAATTATTCAGTCCCCATATTAAGTATTGCAATGCCTGGACCTGGGAAGTGTTGACATCTCACTAAATTCTTTGTATTCCTGAAATTCTAGTAGTTTTGGAGCGTAAGGTTGGGATAGTGCTTGAGCACGTAATGTCAAGTTCATTACTTTCTTTAAGAGGCTACTTATCCTTTTACAAATAATTATGCTAAAGTGCTTTAAGTTTTCTTTGATATATATATTCTAACTATAGCTCATATTTGCATCTTTGGACTGCTGAAATGATATTGATTTTCTTCATCATGTAATGACTATTCTTACTATCAAGGCACTACGGCACATCAGACAAATTGCTCAAGAGACAAGCGGGGAGGTTGTATATGCTTTGGGGAGGCAACCTGCTGTTTTACGAACATTTAGTCAGAGGCTGAGTAGGTATGTCCGGTATATAGATACTTCTTTTGCTTCTGCTGTTTATTTTGGATATGATTTTTATGTTACCACATTGCTATGCCCATTTAGAGGCTTCAATGATGCTATAAGTGGTTTCAATGATGATGGTTGGTCTGTCATGGGTGGGGACGGCATTGAAGATGTGATCATTGCTTGCAATTCAAAGAAGGTTAGGAATACTAGCACTGCAGCCAATGCTTTTGTAACTCCAGGAGGTGTTATATGTGCTAAGGCATCCATGCTACTTCAGGTGAGGGTTAAACATAAATTCGTTTCTGTTGATGCAGACTGCTTACTTTTCGAACTTAATTATAAAATCAGTGCCCAAGATGGGAATTCACTTACTTTCTGTTATAAACTCACCGTAACTTTTCAAGAGCTTACTTGTTTGTTTTTACTCGGCATCCTAGAGTGTCCCACCTGCAGTTTTGGTTCGATTTCTGAGGGAACATCGTTCTGAATGGGCGGATTATAGCTTCGATGCATATTCAGCATCTTCTCTGAAGACAAGCTCATGTTCACTTCCTGGGTTGCGGCCTATGGGATTTTCTGGGAGCCAGATCATCATGCCACTTGCTCACACGGTGGAGAATGAGGAGGTATGCTGACAGGTCTTTACATTCCATGACTTGCTAGGTGCTGTTATGCTGATTATTTTCGATATTTTATTCCTCATTTCTATATAGTATCCTTGATTATATTCGTACTTATCTAGTTCCTTGTCAATTTTCCTTTCGATAATAGACGATTTCTATGTAGCCTTCCCTTGTTATTATTGTCCCTCTAGTAGTTGGTCTTTGTGCAACTTTCCTTGTCTGGTGGTGTGGGGGGTCCATTTGTCTGTCGTTCACAAGTGAGCTTTATAGAAGTCCATCATTTGGAGGAAACAACAGATAATTTGCATTTATACAAGATAAGATTGATCAATTTGCATGCTACTTTGTTGATGAGTATTATCAACGTGCAGATTCTAGAAGTTGTCCGTCTTGAAGGACAAGCACTTACACATGATGATGGTCTTCTGTCTAGAGATATTCACCTGCTTCAGGTAATAGTTCTCTTCTTTCGTCGCTACTGGTTTTCAAAATTATTGCCAATCAGGAATCAGCAGTATAAAGGCAAATTGTTCTAACAATTCTAATTAATCTCTTTGCGAGGAATATCTAATGTATCTTCCATCTTGCTTGATCTTTCAGCTTTGCACTGGAATAGACGAGAAATCAATGGGATCCTGCTTCCAGCTTGTCTTTGCACCAATCGATGAGCTTTTCCCTGATGATGCTCCATTAATATCTTCAGGCTTTCGTGTTATACCACTGGACATGAAAACAGTGAGATTTTTTTTGTGTTAATTTTCTTTTTAAGTGCATTGTAGTTTGTGTCTAATGCATATAGTTCTTACTAGTAGTTTATGGATTAAAGTCTTTTAATTCCTGTAGGATAGAAATTCATTAGACCTGAACATTTTGTTTCTACCTTGTTACTTCCATCTGGTTTGATTTTCAGCTGCTAGGATTTTAACCATCAATGTCCTCCACAGGATGGAGCACCTGCTGGTAGAACATTAGATTTGGCGTCTAGCCTTGAAGTTGGTTCAACTGCACAACCCGCAGGGGATACATCTCTTGATGATTGTAATCTACGATCAGTGCTGACAATTGCCTTTCAGTTCCCTTATGAAATGCATCTCCAAGATAGTGTTGCAACTATGGCCCGGCAGTATGTCCGCAGCATTGTTTCCTCTGTGCAGAGAGTATCAATGGCTATTTCTCCTTCTCGGTCTGGCTTGAATGCTGGGCAGAAGATAATTTCAGGCTTCCCTGAAGCTGCAACACTAGCTCGTTGGATTTGTCAAAGCTACCAGTAAGTACATGTTTAGTTTCCTTTCTACCTTATAAATGCCTTATGGTGATAATAGATAGGAGCTGCATTATTGCTCTATGCTGTTTCTTTATAAATGGCATACCAGTACCTGTCCAAAATTAAAAATATATTACCAAATATTAACTTGTATTCAAGCTGATAAGGATTCGTGATGTTTGCAGGTTCCATTTGGGAGTGGAGTTACTTAGGCAGGCAGATGATGCTGGGGAATCGCTACTGAAAATGCTCTGGGATTACGAAGATGCTATTTTGTGCTGTTCTTTCAAGGTATTTTTTTTCTTGTTCTTGTCAGAATGTCCAACTTGTACATTTATATCATTTACAGTCAGTTTGTGCCCTATCTGCCATAGGGTTACACAAACTCATGTTTGTCAAAGCTAGTTATCCTTTGGGGTACCGTATGCTGGGCTTCTGTTTTGCCTGGAAAAGCTAGTCACTTTACATGTAGGAGAAAATAAACTTGCTTTTGTATGGCTGTGACATATTTGCGCTTTATATTCTTTCAGGAAAAGCCTGTGTTTACTTTTGCAAACGAGATGGGACTAAACATGTTAGAAACATCTCTCATTGCTCTCCAAGACCTCTCATTGGACAAGATATTTGATGAAGCGGGTAGGAAGGCTCTATACAACGAGATCCCAAAATTGATGGAACAGGTAAAAAAGCTACTTATTGCAAGCCTGGAATAAAAATTCCTAATTTTTTCCCCATGTAATAGCAATGTCCTAACTTCATGCAAGCAATGTACTGGTCACAACTAATCATTGGATTCATCTGTTCAGGGCTACGTGTACCTGCCGGGTGGAGTGTGCTTGTCCGGGATGGGCCGCCATGTTTCTTTCGAGCAAGCTGTAGCATGGAAGGTACTCGGGGAAGACAACAACGTGCACTGCCTGGCCTTCTGCTTCGTCAACTGGTCCTTCGTGTGATCCAAATCCAATCCGCCATGCCCGCCCCCGTCGTTGTCAAGCTCCATTTTTGCAATCTCTGTAGAAGAGAGGACACCAACTGAACAACCTGTCAGCTGTTAGCTAATGTTGCTAGTATTTCTAGATTTCGAAGGCAAATGCTGCCAGTGCCTGTAAAGAGTGTGCAAGTGTAAATTTCCTCGCGTTGCCCACTAATTTGATCCAGGCAAGAAAGGCACTGGTTGCTCTGTAGTTTGCCTGGGTTGAGGACACTAACCTTGGATGATCTCCAACTGTATGATGAAATTCCTAGCAGTAAATTTCCACTTGGATCTGTGGCTCCATTGCTTTTTTCTGCTGATCTGGCTCTCGTGAGTTTTAGATGGATGTTTGGCGGCTGAACTTCGCTAACTCGATCGGCGGTGCCGCGGCGGCGGTGGCGGTGGGCTGGTTTGCCCTAGGCGAGAGCGTCGATCGCCTGTGCCTCCCACAGCGGCGAGACGGCGCCGGTGCGCGGCGGCTCTGCGGCTGACTCGAGCAGAGCCGCGGCCACAGCTTTGGGCGGGCGTGGCGACGTCGGTTGCGCCGCGCCGCCGGGGATTTGGACGGTGTCGGGGGAGGAGGGAGAGTGGCAGCGAAGCCCACACGTCGTTCGGCCCACGGATCGGTAGCCGCGTCCCTGCAGCGGATGTGCTCGGCCCAAGTGGCTAATAGGAGTAGCAAAAAGGGAAAACATTTTTAGCACAGGAGGAAATCCATCTCCCTGACAACAATTTCATGAGCACTATTAAGCCAGAAAAAGGACTAGCCTTGTTCCCCTTTGTTTCGGTTTATGTTTTTAAGCTGACCTTTTGGGTTTTTATGGTTTATAAGAGGTGGTTCTTAAGCCTGAAGTTCAAGGTTGAAGTCCTAACCCTATCCACATCCTAGCTTTTTGCTTATGGCTTTAAAAAACCCAATGGAAAAACTGGTTATTTGGTTATAAGCCGCATGCAAAACGAAAAACATTATTAGCACGTGATTAATTAAGTATTAACTATTACAAACTTGAAAATGGATCTATTTTTAGAAATACTTACATATATAAAGTTTCTATGAACAACATATCGTTTTGGGTTTTAGGAAGCGTGCTAACGAAAACTGAGGCATAAGCTAAAGACTTTTTGGCTTATAAGTTGATTTATAAGCACAAACAAAGAGGGCCTAGCAGAGTCTACAAACAACAATTCCGATCAAATTTTGTGATTTTGATGCAGCTTAAAAATGAGATTTCCAGGGGATTTTGAATAGTTTTCGAGAAATTCAAATTTAAAACAACAAATTCAATCGAAACTTATTGAAAATTTTTAGTTTTCGACGTCTCAGCAGAATCTAGGCCTTAGAGTATGAGAAATGTGTTCATAGACCTTTTGATGAGGACATCACTAGCTTGGATATAACTCTAGCTACCTTATGTATTCATCAACCAAAGGTGTATACTTTCTACGTAAGATTTACGCGTTATATATTTGAACAGCTATTACTGCACCATAAGTTTTGTGTGTTTTTATTTGCAGAGATACTTGCTTAGGTGAAGAAAAAAGACCAAGCGCAAAGAACGCATAGATGATCAAAGAAGTTGATTGGAAACCAAACCAAGACCTTATCCAAATCTACTTCTATATTACCACGTCACTTTTTAGTCTATAGAAAGCAAGAGATAAAGTTCTACATGTTTTGTATTCGGATTCGGGCCTCCTGATAGCATCAACTTCAAACGGACCTAACCGCTGATCTAGAAGGACTCTCGGGGCCCATGAATACTTGTTGGAAAGCTTATGGAGTCTACTTTCAGATGGTTTTAGTTCCATGTCAAAATTCCTCCTAAACTGTCCGAAATAGTCGAAACAAGACACATACCTCTTCTAGTCCAAGTTTATTTTGGACCTTGGGCTTTCTATTTGTGTCGTGGGCTAAACCCATGAGGAATGCGCTCCTCACAGGGAAAATACTAACCCTAGGACGTCCTAACCCATATATATTCAGTAGCCGCCATCGTTTAGAGGTGGGTTTTGCTTATATTATTTTGCTATTGCAGTTTCGCCGTCTAGATCGATTTATAGAACCCCAACTTCGTGTGCTAAACATTCATCGGCAATTCAGATTGTGTTCTTCCTTATTCTTGTGAGTTTCTTCGATTGCTTGCAGGGATAAAACCTTCATGATGAGATCGACTACGTGAGAGCGTGGTTGATAATAACTAGACGTGTGGGTGTAGCGGTTGCGAGGTGACGATCGCTGATCGGAAGTCTCAAAACGTGAACGTCTTCACGTCGGCAAATCGAACCTATCGAAAGATCGGGCACCCGGATATCACTAGCTCGGATATGACCCTAACTATCTTATGTATTTATCAACCAAAAGTGCATACTTTCTACGTAATATTTACACGTTATATATTTGAACAGCCGTTACTGCACCATGAGTTTTGTGTGTTCTTGTTTGCAAAGATATTTGCTTGGGTGAAGGGAAAGAGACCAAGCGCAAGGAACGCATGGATGATTAAAGAAATTGATTGGGGATCAAACCAAGAACTTATCCAAGTCTACTCCTACATCACCATGTCACTTTTTGGTCCATAGAAAACAAGAGATGAAGTTCTGCATATTTTGGATTCGGATTCGGGCCTCTTGATAGCGTCAGCTTCAAACAGACCTAGCCGCTGATCTAGAAGAACTCTTGAGACCCATGAGTACTTGATGGAAAGTTTATGAAGTCTACTTTTAGTTGATTTTGGTCCCACGTCAAAATTCCTCCTGAGTTATCCGGAATCGTCGAAACTAGACACGTACCTCTTCCAGTCCGAGTCTGTTTTAGACTTTGGGCCTTGTATTTGTGTCGTGGGCTAAACCCATGAGGTGTGCGCCCCTCACAGGAAAAATCCTAACCCTAGGACGTTCTAACTCATATATATTCAGTAGCCGCCACCGTTTAGAGGTGAGTTTTGTTTAGATTATTCTGCCATTGCAGTTTCACCGTCTAGATTGGTTTGTAGAACTCCAACCTCATGTGCTAAACATTCATCTGCAATTCAAATTGTGTTCTTTCTTGTTCTTGTGAGTTTCTTCGATTATTTGCAGAGATAAAACCTTCGTGGTGAGGTCGACTACGTGAGGGCGTGGTTGATAACAACTAGATGTGTGGATGTAGCGGTTGCGAAGTGGCGATCACTGATCGGAAGCCTCAAAACGTGAACGTCTTCACGTTGCCAAATCAAACCTATCGGAAGATCGGACACCCAACCACATTATCTTTTAAATATTTTTTCTATGTTAATCTTGAGCCTCCTCTAGAATAGGTCTAAAGTAGAAAATATTTCAGAAAAAATCTCATAAAACTCGTACTACACTTGTGGCGTGCACGCCTGATGTACAGACACGGGGCAGCCTCTGCAGCATCTACTCCAGTCCAGCCGCTGCTGGCTGGCTCAGCTCGAACGGATCAACGCACCGATGTTGCAGGCGTAGCCAACACAGAGCTCAGCCCTAGCAGCACGCTGTATCCACACACTACTCCCTCCGTCACTTTATTTTTACCTTTTTTTTATTTATCTCACAAAAAATTCAACTCTAAAATAATTATTATATTAGAGTTTATAAAAGTAAAGGATAAATATATTAGAGTTTATAAAAATAGAAAACATATACATTAGAATTTATTAAACTAAAAATATTACAGCCTTTTTAGTTTTGTATTGTTACGTGCGTGAAATAGAGAAAGATGAATATTTTTTAGGACGGTGTTAGTAAGAAGTATTGCGTGTGCAGAGATATCGAGGCTCGCGAGAGATGGCAGCAAGCATCGCAATGAATCCTCGTTTTGATGGGGGGCATCAGATGAGCCATTAAATTGGGCGCCCTCCGGTTAGCTGGCCGTCCATGCTGCCGCATCTATTCTTCGTTGCATTGCACTCGCTAGCGAGTAGTAGGAGCAGCTATAGCTCCCCCCCCAATTATTAGCTCCGGTTGGCACAGCGAGCAAGAAAACGATGTCTCCTCCTCCGACCCTCTTGGCTCTCGATCGATCACTTCCTCCATGCCGAATTCATTGCCGGTTAAATGGAGCAGTGGCGACCTCTATATGTAGCCGCAGTACTACTCTGTACTGTACGTCTCGTCGGAAGACCATAAGAATTTATTAGGTTAGGGTGAGTTTTGAGGAAAGAAGAAAGATAATCATGTAAAATAAGATATCTTACTAGTAAATAATTAATTAAATATTAGTTATTATAAACTTAAAAATAAATTAATATAATTTTTGAAGCAATTTTTAGATAGAAATTTTTTAAAAAAACACACACTGTCTAACCGTTCGAAAAGCGTGCTTACAACAAATGATGAGAGTTTTTATCCTTTCTCTTCGTGTGGAACGGAGCCTTAATCCCTATAGAAAGGGTTTGGACAGAATTCGAAAGGGATTAATTTCACATCTCAATCCTTTCTAATCCATATAAGTGATTAACTGAACAAGCTGCATTAAGCCAGCGACTGATGAAGGTCCTTCGATAGAGAAGACTCAAATCTGTGCAAGGGAGAAAGAGGGAGCAGATGACATGTGGGCCCAGTGTTTTTAAACACTTTTACTGATTTTTCCTATCACATAAATGATACATAAGTACAAGACTCACATTACACTCACATACATACGTGATATATGAAAGACATGCGCACACCCTATGAGTACACCCCCTACAACATGCTTGAAGAAATCAAGACCAGTGGTAAATCTCTAAACTTGTTAAATTTCTATTAAAATTGTATCTACATATGTATATATAATATTCATAAATACCAAGATTTAAACTATAGTGAGTGAATTCATATAACCACAACTTCATTACTTGATTACTTGACCACCGGTGCTTCCCCTACCTCTTACTGGTTTGATTTCGATGCAAGACATAACGAGCCAATTTAGGTGTAAATTTAACTGCTTGAAAAACTGAGTTGAATATTGACCTATTTAGGGCTTCTTTAAAACACAGAATTTAAAAAATACAGGAACAGAAAAAATACAGAATTAGAATGTCATGTATGGACAAATATTTCAGGGATTCAAAACACAACAATTTAAAACTTGTTATGTTTGGATTGTTCATAGGAATATAGTCATAGGAATTTGATAGAATTAAGAGACAGAAGAGAGACAAAGAAAGAATATGCATTTGACTTCTCAAAGAAAAATGATAATGAGATTTGAGCTCATGGTAAAAATTAATATGGAATTGGTGCAAAAATAGCAATCCATAGAATTTTGACATGCTCAAATTCTTTGTTCCAAAGGACACATGTAGGAAAAAATCCTAAGGTTTAAAATCCATTGAAATTCTTTTGATTTTCCTCAAATCCAAAGGAGCCATTAAATGTCTATGGTTTATGGCCCGTTCGAACATGCTTGAGCTTGTGGACTTATTCTGACACATGTAACTAGGTGGATCATTAGCACATAATTAACTAAGTATTAACTATTATAAATTTAAAAAATATTTGATTTTTTAAAAAAACTTTATAAAGAAAATTTTTATATGAAACACATATTTTATTAGTTTAAAAAACATGCCAACGAAAAACAAGAAAGTAACCAAATCCAGGAGCTCACAAAACACTGCCTTATACTGCCTTTGGCAGGCTGAGCTACTTGCTCGCTCGCACTCTGTGAACACGTTTCCCGAACTGTTAAATATGTGTATTTTTCTAAAAAATTTCTATATAGAAGTTAACTTAAAAATAAAATAAATCTATTTTTCAAGTTTATAATAACTAATACTTAACTAATCACATGCTAATGATTCGTCTCGTTTTTCATGACAAAACTAGCTCAGCTCAAAATGCTGAAACGAACAAGCGGTGCGTTCCTATCTAGCCAAAGAGAGAAAATGACACTTCATTTTTTTTTTTGACCACACTTTCCTAGCGGCTAAACAGTGTGTTTTTTGAAAAAAAACTTTCTATATAAAAGTTGCTTTAAAAATCATATCAATTTATTTTTCAAGTTTAAAATAATTAATATTTAATTAATTATACGCTAATAGCTCACCTCGTTTTTTCATAATCTTCTTCCTTTTCACTCTACCCTCACCTCGTTAAAAAATCATATTAATCCTCGGTAGGCTTTTCCCGAGTTTATACTAGCTATGATTTGTGGAGTAATGAACTGTTTGCGGTCAAATTCGTGCGTTACGGACCTAATCCTAAACCTTGCGAGCAATTCTGGCGGTACAGATCGGTCGATGTACAACAACAGCCTGCGATATGGGATCTCTTATTATCTTCAGCTTATTTCCCCCATCTCACACTGCTACTACTACTGTACTCCTTGATTAATCTGGCCTGAACCGCTGTGATTTGTCGGCTTCTCGTACATGCAGGCGCGGCTGAACTCAACTACAGTCTCCCTCCGTCCAAAAATTCACTTGCTTACGTTAACTAATCATAATTATTTTTTATTTAATTTTTCTATTTATTTTCTTATATTCATCAATCACAACTATTTTTTTAATCACTGTGATGAACTTTAGGAATTATTATATTTTGTGACTAAGGTGTCATTCATAATGGCTTGTGGCTTTTAGCTTCCCTTAGTTTTTATTAGCACATTTTTTAAAAAATAAATAACGTACTTTTTGTAAAAACTTTATATAAAAATAATTTTAAAAAATCATATACTTATTTTTTAAGTTTATAATAGTTAATAATTAATTAATTATATTCAAATAATATTTTTTATTTTGTGTGCGGTTTATAAGGTAGCACCATAAACCGAAACAAAGGTGCTCTAAGGGAGCAGTAGCATTGAGAGACACGCATGCAAGACATGGCCCTATACGGCACCGGCGGTTGGGTCAGCACGCTGTAGCGGGGTCAAAACAGCCAGTACGCCACGCAGGCAGCACCAACGCCTGTCACTGTATCACACAGCCATGACATGTTCAGGCTCAGGCTCAGGCTGCTGCACCACATGCTCTCCATCTCCATGCACCCAAACCCAGCCACAGCAGCAGCAGCAGCGCTGCAAGCCTGCAACGGCAACTTCCTCTCCTCCTTTCTCTCTGGCCCTTTTTGCAGAGGAGATCGATCTAATGATTATGGTGCTTGTTTTGTTTGTTTTGCAGTTGATTAGCCGTTAATCGAGTAGCCAGCACACGTATGGGTTTGGATTGGAGCTGAAGCTTGTAGTACGACGAGTACCAAGTACCAAATCACAGTCACAGGTAGGTGTCTGGTTTTGTGGTCACCAAGCCAAAACAGACACTTGATTACTTTGAGCTAACTCTGCCTTGTTGCCAGGCACATGATGTGATGTTTTTTTAAGGTAAGACAATGATGTGATGTTAATCGCGCAACTGAAGCAAGCAACCGTAGCCTGCGGTCCCAAATTCGCTCATGGCAAGGCTAGGACCAGCAGCCAGTAGTACCATGCAGATGCAGCAACTTCTAGCCATCTCAATTCTCACCCTCTCATTCCGAAGTCCAAAAGGAAGACAAGCATAGGGGACAAAGTTACTTCTACTTCTCTCTGATCATCCTCAACTTGTCTACCAATATCACCAACTTCTAAGATCAGCATGGCAAAGCAGGAGTATAATAAGAGGATTAGGAGAGCAAGATAATTACTAAAAGAAATTTAGGATGTAAAAACTGCCGCCACATAATTTCCTTCCCTAGAGGCACACAATATCCACCTCATCATTGGGGGTAAAAGCAGACCACCAACTGCATATCCAGGGAAGTATAACCAACCATCTCCAAACAACGGGCAAACCGCCTACCACCGCATGTCTTGTCTTGTTTTTTTTTTCTGAACAAAAAGCTAGGTGTCCCCTACTAGAAATGCAGCTTGCCCAGCGCCCCTAACCCGAACCAAGGCAAACAAAACTAAAACAGAAAGGGATGTGCACAGAAGGAGGCAGCTAATTACAAAATCTGACAGAAGATGACACCCATTCGTCGCGCTTTCTGAAGTTATTTGAGCTCGAGATGCCTGATGATGTCCTCCACTTCTTCAGCATCCACTGGGAGATGATCCTCGGCGTCACTGTTGTTGTCGGCGTCAGCGGTCTTCAACTGGGTTTTCAGAAGAGAGTCCAGTGATGTATCAGCAGTGCATTGCACCGCAGCAGAACCAGCAGCAGAACATGGCACATCCTTAGCAACTGCTTGTGAAGCGTCCTTGACTTGAGCAGGAGCCTCAACCTTAACCGGGGGCCTAATCACTGGCAATGGAACCAACCCCTTACCAATTGACAGCGGTTCGTTCCGAGGCTGGAGTTGCACATCCTTTATCTGAACGGGGATCGCAGGTGACAGCAATTCCTTTAGTGGCTGGGATTGTACATCCTTTATCTGAACGGGGATTGCAGGTGAAAGGGATCCCTTAAGCAGCTGATTTTGTGCATCCTTCACCTGAACAGGGATCACCGGTGACCGGGATTCCTTTATTTTTTGGTGTTGCACATCCTTTATCTGAACAGGCATCATAGGTTTTGGCCCTTGGACTGGAGCCGAAGGATTAAAAAGAGGGGGAGATGGCCTGATACGAACTGGGGATGCCATCCGAATTGGCGGCGGATGGCTCATGAGGGGAGGAAGCTGCTGTGTCCGTCCACCTGGTGGTGGGAGAGGTGGAGCAGAGAAAACAGGGATGGAAGTCCTGACTGTGACTGGAGGAGCCATGCTATGGCAAGGCATGCGGAAGTGCCCAACTGGGACATAAGGAGCTGCCTCTGCCGCGGGGAACCTTGACCTTGGGTTTGGAATTTCAGTGGGGCGGAAAGGTGTTTGTGATGCTGCATCAGATGCTGCTGGTGACTCTGGCCTCGATCTTGAATTAGACTTGGGGCGAAATAGAGGGAGAATCTTCGAGTAGCTGGAGTGAGAGGATTGAGGAAATGCTGTCTTCCTCTCTGGCTGCATTGGGAATTTCTTGGGGAAAGGTGAGGCATGTGGATTATTGGCCATCGCCATCTTCTCCTTCAGGCGATAGTTTAGAAGAGCTCGAGCAATCCTGATCTGCTCCTGCTCATCATTGCTCTCAGGTTCATTTGATGAATTCGCTTCCTGACGTACCACTGTTCCAAATAGGAGAAATACTGTAAGGAAGTGGCATTATGTAACAGTAACGATATTACTCAAAATAACCACATAATACTGACTTCGCAATGAAACTCCATAGGATTAAACTGAAAATGAATATGGGACATAGAACTTTCAATGAAGGTTCATGTAAGCAGAGTTCTCTCAGGTTCTAATTCAAATTCCAGAACCCAGATTAACAAAATTTTGCGCTTGCATAAATTGTGGCATTAAAGGAAGACAAACAAAAACATGCCTAGAATGACGAAGCGGTCTAAACAAGTATGTTCTTGCAATAGCTTAATGTTTTTGTTACCCTTGATTGTGGTTGCAACTTACATGTCCAAAGGAAGAAGTTCAAAGGAATCAGAGGTTTTGTGTGATCTAAGTGTAGATAACATGGAACGAATATGGTGTTGGCAAGCAACCTTGATCTAATTATTATTTATACCAAACTACCAAATTAAAATTAATTTAGAGTGAACTTGTCCTTTCCTGAGATAACAGCCGAAGTTGTCATATAGTTCCTCCTGTTATGATCAAATTATCTAATATATGGATATTACAGTTGGAACATGGACCAGTACATGTCAAGAACATGATCGTCTAGACAGGTATTCTTCCACAGAGTAAAACAAACATCAAGACTGCTAGACTTCCGACCAACCAGAGGAATACAATAAACAAGTGCACCTAGCAGATAAGTTCGAATGCAAATCATTCCTATTCTGAAGGACTAAACAAAATAAATCATAATGAGCCATTTCTAATATACGGCAAAATCTTCCACCCTTTTTGACAAACATGATTGTTACAGGTAAAACTATGAACAAGAAATGGCAATACTGTTTCTTTAACCAATGGTACAGTGGAATGAACTATATAAGGAACTGGTGACAGCAATACGCACATTGTCTCAGAGAAGACCAGGCTGCTGAAGCAGCATTCTTTTCAGCCTGTTTCTTATTCTTAGCAGGATCACCTGTAAATGTAATCCCAGCTAGCTCTACCGTGCATGTGAAAACTGGCAGGTGGCCAAGCCCAGATCGCTCTGTTGTATATGAAGGCAATGGTGCTCCAACCCTCTGGGCTACTTCCTGGAGAAGGTTCTTGTAAACCCCTGTTTCATCCTGTTTAGAAGAAAACATATCACAGTAAGTAATTAACTGACTGGAAAATATACAATACAAAACAAGGAATGAAAGTTCATGACAGCTAAAGTTGTCATATAATTCCTCAGATTATAGGGACCCCAGATTATATTGCAAGGTTAAAGGCAAAGCACCCAAAAAACGGTTAACAGACAGCTCGTCAAAATAGTCCATGACAGGAGTACAATGATGTCCAGGTTAGCTAGTTAAACTTCCTTTAATACTCAGTCTTGATTGAAATAGAAGTAATCAAATTAAAAAAAGAAGAAAAGACTCCAGAATCCTAAAGAAGATGACTTCTGGATTAAGGTATTGCTGAACAGACCAATACTTCAAATGTAAGGATTATGATTTAAAAGAGGTTTTAAATACTGGAGGTGTTAGTTGAGCAGTCTGTGAGCTGATCAGGTGATCATAAAGGAGCAATGAATAAGAAGGGACATCTATCAACCAACCGAAACACCTGAGTCAACTCCAAATTACCTATGTAATTTAAGGATAAAATGAACCAAGATTTTTACTTGTACATTAGTTTTGAATAAACAAACATAGAGTGCAACCATCAGCACTTAAAAGACTGATTGAGTTGACCGCAAAGCTCAATTAGATTAAGGAACCAGAGGATACTTCTTTAGCATTGAGTAGCATATATATACCTCATAAATAAAATTTAAAGACATAGAAAAGGAATGCTATAATATTTTTAGATAAAAAAAGGAATGCTATAATATTCATGGCATCAGTACTGGAGTATGTAAGAACAATTGTTTCATGTAGTCACAGCTAGTGAGTTTACTATATCACTTATTACATACAAGGCCATTGTTGACTTGGTCAATTGATATGACAACTTCTTCTGTAGTTAAATATTTCTTTTAGCAATAATGACTGAGTTAAAAAAAAGATCATCTAACAAACGGTCAAATCAGTTTCTGACAGAGTCAAAACTCCGAGTTGAAACCCTCAGTACTAGTTAACTATGAGGAGCTTTGAACATGCATAACATCTGACTAGTCATTGTTCAAAATCACTGTAACAAATAGCAAACTTTTCCATTTTGCAAAATTTTAGTCATCCACGGGTAAAACACCAACTGACTGCCCAAGCTTTTTACAATGGCAACAAGCATCAGTACTACCTTTTATCTACACAAGATAGTCTCGTACCAAATCACCCATTTCCACAAAACAATCTCCATGCAGACAAACACAGCGGCGGTCGCACTAGGCCCAGCCTAAAAAGGCAGGGAGGCAAAGCGACGCCCCCGCACTATCACCACCACCACCACCACCATGGACACCCACCAAATCCTCCTACGGATAATTTCAACGCCCCTTAAAGCCCGGACAGAGAGAAGCAACACAGCGCACTAGCTAGGGCGGAGGCAGCAGCAGCACCCCACGGCTGACCTGACCTCAATGGCGGATGGTGGTGGCAAAGACTCCCACATTCCCCAATGGCAGCACCACCACCATCCATGACCATGATCCATCCATGGTTGCACTGCACTACACCTCCTTTGCTGCTGCTGCGTCCGCATGGTGGACTGTGTGGGGGCCTGCCTGCCACTAAATTTCCCGGGCCCACCGCCATTGACCTGCGATGCCGGGTTAGGTGCGGGCGGTCTCCAATTCAATTCCCCCCACCCACTCCCACGCCCTCGCCATTAATACCACCACTATAAAGACCTAAACCTAATCTACTCCTTTCACACTAATCTTCCCTACGCGCTTGCTAATCCCCACTCCCCCCCAAGTCAACTAACCATCGCGTATTCTCCATTTCTCCAACTAGTAGGAGTGGTAGCATACGTGTTCTCATGGAAGGCTACCCTTTCCTTTACTACGACGACGAACTGGGCTAACTCCGGGTCAAGTTCATACGGCCACAGTTTTTAATTGCCCCTCATTAATGCGCCATTATACGGGCCGGATTTAGTTAATCAGGGTTCTAGCAGTTAATGGCACGGAGACTTTCGTGGTTAGTACTAGTAGCGATTCCCACACCGCGGTAATTAACGGCGTGAAAAGAAAAAATAAACGGAACCCTAGCGGTAATTCCGAGGCCGCGCGGGGTTGCTCTCCTTTTATTACCGCTGCGAAAGCGGCAATTAATGCGGGATGTTAATTCAAGTACCGTCGCCGTTACGTCGACGAGACGAGAGAGAGCCAGCCCTCCCATTTAACGAGAAATTAATAAGGGAGGGGATTAATGGCCGGCTCGGAGTACGAGCTGATTAAGAGGCTTAATTGCACGCTTAGTACACCGTGTTAGTGTGGGAACTTAAGGTGTGTTCATTAATTAACTCGTGTTAAACAAATTACATTGTCAGTGGAGTACTAAAATATGGGGGGATTTTGTTGTTTTAAAATAATAACGAACTGATTAAAAATTGAACGAACCAGTACTGCTCGTACAGTGGCTTTTGCTCCTCTCGGAATCGAAGGAATCCCCTACCTTTTGAGAGGAGGAAAAAAGTTTGCGGAAATTTTTGACGCGAAAAGATTTGCCACTTTTTCCTCGCTGGTTACTTGCTCCAGTTCAGCCGCTGACGAGATAGAATTCAACGGAAGCAGATTCCAGAAGCGAACAAGAACAACTCGGGTGTTTTCGTTGAGAAAAACCTCGAATCCGATCGAACTAGAGAAAATAACACGGAAGGAACAGCGCTTTCGTGCCGGATTTCTCTGTATTCGCCAACATTTTGCTAAGAAAACCATGAAATGTCCCAAACCCGCGCGGCCTGAACACCCAATCAACGAGGCACGGCTAGCTGCATGAGTAATCGCCCACGAGAATTCCACGACGAATCGCGGAGGCAATGGTAGCAGAATTCCACAGCGATTCTACGAGCGATCAAACGACCTCTCACCAGGAAAAAAAATCCCACAGATCCCCAAATTCCACCATGAGCAGCATCCATGACATGAGGAAAGAACGCCACAAGAAAGAGTTGACGACGAGAGGCAGTCAAACAGAGGGAGCGGAGGAGGAGGAGGGGGGGGGGGGGGGGGGGGGGTGTCGCTCGTACCAGGATGCGGGCGGCGAGGGAGTAGGAGGGGCCACGGCGGGCGAGCGCGGCGAGGGCAACCTCCGCGGCAGCGTGCTCGGCCTGGCGGAGCGTGGTGAAGAACCCGGGGCTCTCGAACTGCTCGCCGTTGAAGTTGACCGCGGCCTTGAACCGCGGCGCGTGGTCCGGCCCCTCCCTCAGGCAGGTGTACGCCGGCAGGTTGAAGCAGCTCCGCTGAGCCAGCTCCTGGAGCTGGTTCTTATACATCGCCGCGGCCGCAGCAGCAGCCGCCGAAGCCGGCCGCCGCAGCACCTACCCAGCTGCCTCCGGCCGCCGCTTCGCCACCGCAGCTGCACTCCCACCGCTGCTTCGAATGCCGGCCGCCGTGGCCGGAGGAGGAGGAGGAGGCTGCTGCGAGAGATCTGCCGGAGGAGGAGGAAGGGTGAAGTGTGGAGTGGAAGGAGATGAAGGGGAGGCGATTTATATTTTTTTATTTTGGATTCATTTTTGGAGGAAGTTTAATGCTGGTGCCCTGCGGTTACTAGTTGGGCTGGCAGTGGGAGGATGACAGCTGGGCCCGCATACACGGCTTGTTTCTACTATTCGTCAAATTTAAAAGGATTTAAAATTGAGAAATCACTGGTTTATCCCACTCTTGTGATGCCACTCCCTCAAAAAGAGTTTGATTTGAACCTTTTTTTCTTGTGGTATTGAATTTCCGTCCTCTCATTTTTGAGTTTAGGTGATTGTTTTTGCTGTATTGAATTGCTTCCAAACAAGTGCTAGTGCTGCATAAGCGGTTTTATTTTAGTTGACGAGAGTGCTAACGCATGCTCTAAAAATATGCCAATGCAATGGCATGCGTCATCCATCCTGTCTAGGTTTAATGTATTGGACTAAATATTTGTTTGCTAACATTTCTAGCTGTTACCAGTGTTAAGCGTGCTTGATGGAACATAAGTGATCAGCATATATTTAGGATGTCGTCGAACCTGCTAAGATAAACATTTTGAGATGGTTGAATACATCATTTGCACTAATTACGATTCTTATTTTGGTCAAAAAAATTACCATTCTTATTTATAAGTGTTCCTATTTTTCAATGGTTAAATAATGGAGCACACATCCATCTACCTTTTCTGCATTATTTACATATTAGAATAACATGAGGAGGCTATACTTGAGAGATCTAGCCGACGAGGACATGAAGGAGCAAAGTGTGTCAAGGAAGGTGATTTACTGTTCTTTTCTTTAGTTTTTTTTTGGCCAGGGGCGAGTTAAATGATGGTGGCCATGGATATAAGGTGAATTACCTGTGAGAGGATGACAATTAGGGCCCGCAAATATGCCTCACTTTTATCCATCCATCAATTATAGGGACCCTCTTGAAAAACAAATTAATTTGAATGTTGGTAGCTAAGGTTGATGAATTTCTTCCTCTCGTATTTATGGGTTTTAGGTTATTTTTTCTCATATTAAATTGGATTCAAACAAAAAGAGCGAGAAACCCAGAGAGGCATTTGCATTTGACGTACCAACTAAGCAGTTGCATTTCAGTGGATGCGAGTAGTAATGCATGTTCTAAAAATGTGACAATGCCACACATGTCAACACATCTTGTCCAGTTTAATGCACTTGACTAAATGTTTTTATGCTACTAGTTCTAGTTGTTGCCCGTGTTCAACATCAAGTGATCAACATATCTTTAGGATATGGTTGTTCAATGTGCTAAGTTAAACGTTTCGATGATTGGATATATCTTTTGCACTAATTACCACTCTTATTTAGAAAGTGTTTCTATTTTTCAATGGTTGAATAGGAAAAAATCACCTTATGGAATGGATCCATCTAATATATTGTTTTCGTCATTACATGTTCGAATATGAGGAGGTCATACTTGAGAGATATAGGGGAGAAGGCCATGGACGAGTGAAGTGTGGGGAGGAAGGTGATTCAATATTTATTAATTTTTTTAGGATTCTTTTTTTTGGAAGGAGTTAAATGGTGGTGACCATGGGTATAAGGTGGGTTGCCTGTGAGAGGATGACAGCTAGGACATTAAAACATGCCTCACTTTTATCCATCCGTCCATTATAGGAACTCTCTTGAAAAATAGATTAATTTGAATGCTGGTATCTAAGGTTGATGAACTTATTCCTCATTTATGGGCTTTAGGTTATTTTTTCTCATATTAAATTGGAATCAAACAAAAAGCATGAGAGACCAAAGAGGCATTTGCATTTGACGTTGCATGCAACCATGAAGCTAGTGGAGCCTAATGCTCCAAAAATATAAAGGGTTTAAAATTGAAAGGAAGAATTAAATTTTAGCATGACTATTCGTCAAATTTAAAATTGAAAAACCACTGATTTCTCCCACAGTTGTGATGGACCTCTCTCAAAAAGAGTTTGGTTTGAATGTTGGTTCTTGTGATAATGAACTTTTTTCTCATTTTTGGTTTTGGGTAAATATTTTGCTCATACTAAATTGCTTACAAACGAGTACCAGCTAAGCAGTTGCATTTCAATGGATGCAAATAGTAATGCATACTCTAAAAATGTGCCAATGGAGTGACACATGTCACCATGTCTTGTCCAATTTAACGTACTTGACCAAATGTTTCCATGCTACTGGTTCTAGTTGTTGCTAGTGTTCAACATCAAGTGATCAGCATATCTTTAGGATAAGGTTGTTCAATGTTTTAAGTTAGACGTTTCGAGATGATTGCATATATATTTTGCACTGATTACCACTCTTGTTTAGAAAGTGATCCTAATTTTCAATGGTTGAATAGGAAAATATCACCTTATGGAACAGATCCATCTATATTGTTTTTCATTATTTATATGTTTGAATATGAAGAAGTTATACTCAAGAGATATAGAGGAGAAGGGCACGGAGAGAGAAAGATGATTCGATGTTCATTAATTTTTCTTTAGGATTTTTTTTGGAAGGAGTTAAATGGTAGTGGCCACGGGTGTAAGGTGGGTTTCTTGTGAGAGGATGACAGCTAGGACCTGCAAACAAGCCTCACTTTTATCCATCCATCAATTATAGGGAATCTCTTGAAAAATAGATTAATTCAAATATTGGTATCTAAGTTTGATGAATTTCTTCCTCTCATATTTATGGGTTTTAGGTTAAGCATGAGAGACCAGAGATGCATTTGCATTTGACGTTGCATGTAGGCATGAAGCTAGTGGAGCCTAATGCTCCAGAAATATATAGGGTTTAAAATTTAAAGGAAGAATTAAATTTGCAGCATGACTATTCATCAAATTTAAAATTGAAAAACCATTGATTTCTCCCATAGTTGTGATGGACCTCTCTCAAAAAGAGTTTGGTTTGAATGTTGGTTCTTGTGATAATGAACTTTTTTTTCTCATTTTTGGTTTTGGGTAAATTTTTTGCTCATACTAAATTGCTTACAAACGAATACCAACTAAACAGTTGCATTTAAATGGATGCGAATAGTAACGCATACTCTAAAAATATGCCAATGGAGTGACACGCATCACCACGTCTTGTCCGGTTTAATGTACTTGACTAAATCTTTCTATGCAACCAGTTCTAGATGTTGCCAGTGTTCAACATCAAGTGATTAGCATATCTTTAGGATACGGTCATTCAATGTGCTAAGTTAAATGTTTCAAGATGATTGAATATATCTTTTGCACTAATTACCACTCTTATTTAAAAATTGTTCCTATTTTTCAATGGTTGAATAGGAAAATATCACCATATGGAATGGATCCATCTATATTTTTTTTCATTATTTACATGTTTGAATACAAAGAGGTTATACTGAGAGATATAGAGGAAAATGACACGGAGGAGTGAAGTGGGGAAAGGAAGGTGATTCAGTGTTCATTAATTTTTCTTTAGGATTCTTTCTTTTGAAGGAGTTAAACGGTGGCGGCCACGGGTGTATGGTGGGTTGGCTGTCAGAACATGGCAATTGGGACCTGCAAACATGCCTCACTTTTATCCATCCGTCAATTATAGGGATTAAAAGTGGTGAAGCCAAAATATGGCTCTTTCCAAAGAAAAAGGTTGATTTGAACATTGGTTTCTAAGATTGAATTTCTTCCACTCCTTTTTCATTTTTATAATTTCCATGTATTAAGTTGTTTCCATATTAATGAAAAGTGGTTACATTTTAATGGATGCAATTAGTAATGCATTGGTGCTCCAACATGATGCCATAGGAGCTCAAGTCATCGCCATGTCTTCTCTAGTTTAATGTACTAGACAAGATATATCTTTGCTATAATTTCTAGCCGTTCATGGTGTTCAATGTGCTAGGTGAGAGATCATGTGGTCACTATACTAAGTTGAACATTTCGAGATTATTGATTAGGTATTGTGTTCTAATTTCATTTTTTATAAGTGTTACAAATGAATTATTGCTTTACTGGCTAGTTGAACAAAGAAAGATGGAGCACATATCCATCTCTCTTTTCTTTATTAATTTTACATGTAACAATAGGAGAGAAAGCCATAGCTAGAAATCATCGGAGAAAATGAAGATGGGGATTGAAGTATAGGTAGAAGACGTAAGGGGGAGACGATTTATATTTATTTTCTTTTGGATTCATTTTTAGAAGTACATTAATGGTGGTTCCATACATTTGCTAGTTATATTGTTCATGGGATGATGATAGCTAAGGCCCACGTACACTCATGGTTTGTCCTCATTCATCAAAATTTTGTTGATTGAAAATGAAAAAGAAAAGCTCATGATTTATCCCTGGTAGTTGTGGCAGCCTCTTTCGAAAAAGAGATTAATTTGAATGTTGGGGTCTAAGATTGATGAATTTATTTATCTCCTACTTATGGTTTGTAGGTAACTGTTTTTCTTATATTAAATTCGTTCCAAATAAAAAGTGCAAGAGAGGCATTTGCATGTGATATTGGGTATGGTCAGTGATGACTAATGCTCCAAAAATATATTACTCGAGCATCGTGGGTCACCAAGTTTTCTCTCATTTAAAATATTGCAACAAACATCTCTTTTGCTAACATTTTTAGTTGTTTGCATATGTTCAATGTGTTGGATTGAATATCCTATGGCCAACATATTTTCTACAATGGGAAACACATTTTGATGCATGAAATAAGCCGTCACCATTTATGATAACATATTAGTAAGGAATATTAAGTCCTAATTAATTCATCCTCTTTTTTATTACATCATGGTCAATGATAATAGCAAACCTTAAAACTCAAGAAAAAGATAGTAGGACTTATAAACTTTGAATAAAAGAATGCATCCCTCCCTGTGAACTTTGTAATACCATTTACATAAGTTCTTAAAATTGTGTTATATTGCTTAACAGTTTTATTGAAGTAGCATACATGTCGATGATTTTACCTATGTAGCACACACGCCAAAATTAGTATCCCCTTATCTCTAACTCACCGACAACCGAGGAACCACAAAATTAATGGCACCATGTCATGACAGTATGACAAAATCGGGAATTAACCAAGGAGACAAAGTACAATCGTGCAGTTCTAGCTGGCTAAATCCGCTCATTCAATATTTTTACCATGCAAGATCACTTTAGTGTTACAAGTGAAAGCCCGTTGATGTCGTCTAGGGGCTGAATAGGCGTTCCTGAAAATTCTCAAAAATGTAGCGGTAAAATTCTGGTAGGAATCTCCAACCCTAGGGGTAGGAAGCTCTGACCGGCTCTCTTGGCCTAGCCGAAAGGACTAGCAGGAGGTTCCTGCTTAGAACACCGGAGGTTTCGACCTTGGTGTTATGACTCTACCAAGACACTTCAATAATGAATAAAATGACAGAGATCAAGTCTAGAGCAAATAATAAGGTAGAAGATGGATACAGGCAAGTGTAGAAACAAAATAATACAATAACGAGCAAGCACAAGGGAAACACAAAGATTTTTTTCCCGAAGTTCGGATCACAAAGATCTTACGATTCCGTTGAGGAGCTACGAAGAGCCGGGTCTCGATTGACCTCTTATCTCACCAAGCTACCATGAAGATCAGCTTGGTATTCACTCGAATTTATCTCTTTTCCTTGTGAAGACGAGGTTAACCTTCACAAACTCTTTCTGGGACAATCCACAACTCGAGGAAGCTCGCTGACGATGCCTAACCGTCTAGGAGGTTTCCCCTCCAAGAGAAATAAGCTCCAAGCAGTTGATCTGCGTCCATCCTCAAGTGCACAATATCCTCCTAGCCTTCTCTCAAAAAATCACTCAATTTCCTATTAGATCCTCATAAGAATCATAAAAGTGGCACTAAAACTAGTTGGGAGAGCTTAAAGGACCTTAAGAGAAACTAGAAGACAGTGGAATAGGAGTGGAATAGCCAAGCAATGGCTTGAAACAAAGATTGGGATTTATAGGCATTGGCATACGTCACTTAGCTGTTACTCACAGACTTTAGCCAGGAGGTTCCGACCCCAGGGGTAGGAACCTCCGGCCAACACTTAGTCTCTGGCTGAGAAGGTTGGTCGGAGCCTCCGACCCCAAGGGTAGGAACTTCCGACTCTGATAGTGAAATTAGCCCAACCTAAGTGTATGTGTTGTGCCAAAGTGATATACTCTCGGCTATTTAGATCTTTAGAACTTGAGTGGTCTTAGAACACTGTTTGCAGCCCCTCTTGATAGAACGGCTTTTCTACAACTCAAAAGAAATTAAAATAAACTCCGAGTCGCTTCGTCGCTTTGCGTCATGTTTTTGTGAGGTCTCCATGCACCACACCAAGCAACCTGTGACTAATCTCTGCACATTTCTCGATAAACTCATTAGTCACTTAACTGTTTTATCATTAATCCACCAAAACCCCACTTACGGGCTAGATACACTTTCAATCTCCTTTTTGATGATTAATGATAACACGGTTAAAGCTTACAACAAAATGAATATATAAATTTAAATTTTGAATAAAAGGAGGTGAATTTGGCTCCCCCTAGAAATATGCATATTCAAGTGCGAGTGAATCATATGCATATTTGGTATGGGTAAAACATAAAAAGTCTCATTCATCTCTTTTCATCCATGGGTGCAAAGTGTGACATGATGAGCAGTATATATAAAATGCATATGACATGTCAAGCACGCAAAAAGGAAAAATAATATCACATCACATCGTAAGACATCACATGAATAGATCTAAGGACTGAAATTAAACTAGAACAATAATTAAACAGTCATTACATCCCAACATATAGTCAATACATGTCCACAAAGAAATAGGAAATCTAGGGACCTAAAATAGGATGGGGACGGAGCTTCCGACTGCCAGGATTGGAACCTCCGACTATACTGCAACAACAGTCAAAAATGGTGAAAACAGGGCCTCTTCATTCTGAACTTTTCTCCTGCTTTGGCATCAAGGCCTCAAAAAGAGAGGAAATACAGGGGAAGAAGGGACTCAGTCATCGTCGGAGGGGATGATCTCAGTGTCACCGGACGCTAGACTGCCTGCAGTGCCGATCTCATCATTAGGAGCAACTATCTCCTTGTCTCTACTGGTGGCGTCATCATCTCTCTCAACAATGGGAGAAATGTCGTACACAGGCTGAAAAGATGGAGCCACTAGCACAATGTCATCATCTTCATCACGCTCCTCATCCTCCTTATCATCCTTCCCATCATCTTCATCGTGGTAAGAGTCATCCTTGGTATTCTCATCAGAATCTGCCTCAGACTCGAAATCACTAAAGGGTCTAGTAGTCGAAGGTCCTGCGCCACTAGCAATGTGTTGAGCAGATTTATAGGCGGCAAAGGGGTCCTCATACACCTCATCCTCAGAATCATCAGAAACTATTTTGCTGGCATCCCTCAATATCTCCTTCTGCCGGCACTCCATCTTCTTGATCTTCACGGTGTTCTTGGTACAGATGTTGAAGATAGCTTTGAGTGCCTTCTTAATAGGTGAGTCGGAACTCTAGGACGAAGAACCGGACCAAGAGAAAGTGGAAGGAAACTTCACTGTAGGAGGAGCTGGTAGACGGTAAGACTTGTGCTTCCCCTCCTTCTCGAACACTAGCTTGGAGACTTCCTCAATCATCTTCATAATATAGGAGGTATAAGCACATCCTCTCTTAGGCTCTATCACAATATTGAAGATCTCAAACCAGATATATTTCATCACACTGATAGGCGGTTGATTCCTCCTTAATTTAGCTAGCAAAGAGTAGTGGCAAGCGGGAAGAGCAGTGGCATCGCCAGCTTTGGAAGAGAGAGTAGCTCTGATCATGTTCAGAAGAATCTTGTAAGGGGGAAGCAGCCCCTTTGTAGTGTCCATGCAGTTCTTGGGAGCTCCATCTGCATACAGAAATATGGTCCTCTGAATAGGCGGTGTCTTTTCAATGTGCAGGTTCGGCCTGCTGAGATCATCTGGGTCCAATCCCAAAATAGCCGCAAACTGAGAGATGGTAACGATGTACTCCACTTCCTGAGTCTGCCATCTCATATGAAGTTCATGCTGTGGACTCTTCTCAAAGAAAACTGTGGCGTAGAACTGACCGATGACCTCCTCACTTCAATCATACTGCAACCACATGATCCCTCCAATGTCCTTGTCCAAACAAGCTTGATCACATCCTTGAATATCTGGCCCTTCTAGCGCTGCATGTACTTCTAGTCGATATACTCCATCTCTATCACAAGTTTGGGACGACTCATGAAGATGAGTTATATACCAATCCACCTAGACGGCAGTGACAAACCGATCATCTTGACAAACTCCTGAGGAAGGGTATCTGGGTTCAGCTTCCTGTCTCTGCCTCTACTTACCACATCGTGAAGATAGTCAAAATGTTGTCGTGCAATGTAGCCAAACGGAGTAGTGTTGACTGCCATGTACTTGATCACTCGGATTGGGTCATCGAAGGTGCCACTGTCGGTACTGCGAGCACCACCACCGCGAGATCCACCACACCTTGGTAGCGGCGGTGCATCAGCGTCCCTGATCACCAAAACAGAATTACGGGTCTGTCGAGTAGTGGGAGGCTGTGTAGCGGCCCTCTTGCCTCCGCCTGCCCTCCTGCTGCTGCTAGCACGAGTCGGTTTCTTTCCTTTGTCTGCTCTCCGAGAATCCTGATCACTCTAGGTACCGAAGGTGGAAATGTCTTGTCTCATCTTCTGACGTTTCTCACGAGCCATTGACACTGAAATACAACCAGGAATCAATGATGGAACTAAATTCAAGGTTTTATCGGAAGAATCAAGGCTACAAGAGGCTAGCAGAAAAGTCTAGTCGGAGGGTCCGACCATAAGGGCGGAGCCTCCGGCCAGCCCTCTCGGCCAGGCCGAAAGTGCTAGTCGGAACCTCCGGCTGGCACAAGGGAAAAATCAATCTGCAAAACTAGCCAAATTTGCACAATTGAGACATCGATGTTAAATTGTAACTTAAGGACTTGACAAGGATATTAGAGAAAGAAAGATTATTGGAGATAGCAATTTTACCTAGACCCATTACCTTACCCTTACCATCATCTCCAAATACAATATTGTCGTGATCTACTCCATTCTCGTCAAGAGTTACAAACAAACTACTCTCTCCCATCATATGGTTGGTGCATCCGCTGTCAACAACCCAATTCGATCCGCCGAAGGGTTGATCGGAGCCTCTGACCCTAGGGGTAGGAACCTCCGACCCTAACACTGAAACTAGCCCCAACCCAATTGTATGTGTTGTGCCAAAGTAATATACTATCAGCTATTTGACTCTTTAGCACTTGAGTAGTCTTGGAACACTATTTACAGCTCCTCTTGATAGAACGGTTTTTCTACGACTTAAAAGAAAATAAAATAAACTCCAAATCGCTTCGTTGCTTTGCGTCATATTTTTGTGGGGGTCTCTATGCACCACACCAAGCAACCTAGAACTAATCTCTACACATTTCTCGATAAACTTATTAGTCCCTTAAATATTTTATCATTAATCCACCAAAAACCACTTAGAGACTAGATGCACTTTAAACAAGGATGAAATTACGAAGTGTGTGTGGAGAGGGACCGAGAGAGGATTGATGTATAATTTCAAATTTCAAGTTTGGAGAGGGATATTGAACTTTTTCCTATTAATCATTGGACAATTCGAACCTTCACCTGATATACTCACCATATCATACAGCCACACAAGTAGACAACCAAGGTACCGTTCGAAGATACATGTTAGAGGTAAAAACTCCCTCTTTTTTGTGAGCACACTTTCCGAAATGTTAAAAGATATGTTTTTGCAAAAAAATTTATATCTAAAAGCTGCTTTAAAATCAAATAAATTTATTTTTCAAGTTTGTAATAATTAAAACTTAATTAATCATATGTTAATAAATTATCTCGTTTTACATGTGCTAAAAATTTCACCTTAATGCGTACCTCCGAACACACCCCAAGGAGCGTGTCACCAAGATGACTCCAGCAACAGATACAACACATGGCGTCTAGCTAGCCACTGAAACACACACAACCCTCCATCCAATTCGAACCGGCCAGATAATAATAATCTACGGCAGATCGAGACGGCCTGCTCCGGCCGACGGCCAGGATCAAACCCCGCTCATTTCCACCGAACGCGCCGCTTGCCCCTCGCGCGACGGCGAGCTGGAGCTCTCGAACATCTCCACCGGTCGCCGCACGGAGTCGCCACCGCCGTCGTCGACGACGTCCCCCGCCATTACACCGCGGAAACATCTTCTTCTTCGACTGCGTGCTAGCTAGTGCTACTACTATTCTGCTTGCTGGCACGTGCATTTGAATTTGATGAACTGATGAGTGAGCACTACGTTGTATCGATCGATGGGCGATGGGTAGTAGTACACGTACGAAGCGTACGTCATGATCGAGCTGTATAGTATCTGTGTGTTGACCAGTAGCTGGACCGAGATGTATACGTATCTGCGACGACTGGAAAAGTATCGTGAAGACTAGCAACAGGATGCAGGCCCAGTTGTGTGTGTGGCTCTCGAGTTCTTGGCTATTGGTGTTGTCTCCGTCACTATTGTGACTATCGTACACGTTTCACATAGATTATTAATTAGGTTTATTATCATAGATTATTTAGCTTGTTATATAGATAAATATTTTTAAAAATAAACTTAACAGATACACTACCTTAGAACAAGTGGTCATGTAACAGAAAATTTTCTTTTTAGAAAAAACATGTTTTAGAGATCATATTTTTCACATGCCCAAACTACGCAATAATATTTGGTCAATGGGTTCACCTAAACCCACACCCTAGGGTACCGTACTTCTTTTGACCAGACCTTGCCACATTGGAGACTCCGAGCTTTTCTAATACTAGTAGACTAATTAGGTTTAAACCATATTTCCTTACATCTTTCCTAACAAAATGGGTGATCAAATCAACGACGTTCCTATGTAAAAAGAGTGGTAAAACCTGGCATGTGTTTCATGGGCTAGCTAAGACTATCCAGTACGCATCCAACGTTTCTTTGCAGATCCGGGCCAAATCGAAGGCTAGTCTAAGCACATGTGAGAATTTTTTTTATTTATATATTTAATTTTTAAAAAATTATAAAAATATATATTTGTTTCAAAATTTACACAAATATACTCCTCACAAATATATTTTTGTTTATTTGACACACTAAATAATTTTAAATGTAAAAATAATAAATTACAAAATTATAAATCTCATCGAGGACTACAACTTTGATATATATAGTTTGTCTCCGTAGGACTTTGTATGTAAGATAGATTTAAGATTTTGTAAAAATAGATATGAAATTTTGTAACGAATATTTGAATCCCTAAACAATTGCAATTAAACAAAATTATAAACTGCAAAGTTGTAGATCTTATCAAGCTCTATAATTTGGATATAAAGTTTGCCTTCATAGGATTTCACATGACTTAAGTAATGTACACACAATTATGGGTATGAAGAGGCTAAATGCAATTTTTTCGCACGCTAAGCTACTATGTCACATAAACTGCTCTCTAGGAGAACGGTTTTTTTTAAAAAAAAAACCCTCCTAAGAACGGGAGGAGCGTATTTGTGTAAATTTTAATATATATATATTTATAAATTTTTAAAACATTAAATGTATAAATAAAAAATTCCACATATGAGAGTCAGCTGTGATGGGCAAGGTGCAAGAACAGAGGGTCAGATGGCACCGTATAATGGGCCGGATTTTATATGGTTTCAACACATCGTAGGCAATTTCAAGCCCAAAAAGGGACCAGTGCTATCTCGTTGCTTTTGGGCCACATAGTGCCAAGACAAGTCTGAATTCTGAAGCTCTGCAACTTCATGATGAGATGGAAAAGCACAGGGGCCCATGGGCTAACTTCACATATAGCAACCTGATGCATATGCTGCCAGTATGAATCAATGAATGTTTGGTGCTGAGAATGTTTTGAACTTTCTTCAAGATGCCAAGACAAACTTGGAGCATGCTTCTCCCAAAAGGAAAAAAGAAACAAACATTGGGACATGCATGTCTGAAACTTTTTTTTCTGAAGAATAACGAGGTGACAAACACTGCAGCCATGTGTACTGAATTCTGAACCTGTAAAAATCACATTCACAACCTCGATTTTAACCATGTTAGACTGAACTCTTCCCTCTTTTTACATGGCCAGAACTACACAGGTTGATGAGAGTGCTGGATGAGATAACCCTACAAGTTTAGGGGTTTCTGATTCAGTTTACTGATCCACTAAACAAGTAGGAGCAGAGTAGTGGAGACCGGAGAACCAAAAGGCTAGAATAAATCAAACAACATCAAACTGCCCGGTACTTCCTTGGTTCTACGGCTCTACAACTAGCTCGTACTATCTGTACTACTACTACCATGACTACTCGAAAAGATCAGAAACCAGTGCAATTTCTTCTTTGCCTGAGAAGATTGAACAAAATTCTTACCACACCCAGAGTAACGTTCTTTTTTCCAAAAAAAAAAAAAATACAGAGATCCTTTCCGTATCGTTGCACAGGACCGATTTGGCTCTTTTTTCGCTGTAACTCAAAAGCTGGTGTTATCCCGTTCCAAAATATTATTATCTTTGTAATTACAAAGATAGTACTTACGCGTTTTAAAATATAGTAAACTAGTATTGATATCTAATCTAATACTTAAGTTGCTATATTTTAAAATATATATAGTAATATTTTGGGACGGGAATAGTAGCAGTAGCTAAGAGGTATATACGTAGGCAAGCTGCATGCAAAATCGGCAGGCATCTGATCGGGCAAAATGGATCGAAATCTCCGCGCACAACAGAAGCGTGACAACGACGGACGGGGCAAATCAGCACCGGGAATAAAGGTCTTTCCGGTTTGTACAAACCTCTACAAGGCTAGTACAAGCTAGCTGTCCAACACTATCTTTGCCTCGTCACAGTACTAACATTAATACTAGTAGAAGATTAGTATAATACTTCATGCTGTCACAATTGCTATAGCAGTATCATATCTCCGTCACATAAGTATTTTTATGAAAAGTGAATATCATTTTGGTTTTCTTCTACCCGTGATGATGTAGGCTTATACTAGGGGTGGAAAAAAAGAAAAAAAAGTGGATTCACACAGATAATAGTCTTATCATACCCTACACTACATTCTTTTAGCGAATTTAAATTTGGTACAGATGCAAATGGTAAAAATGATACAAAATTAAAGCAAACTCGATATACAAACATATCATAACTAATGGATACTACATGCATATATAAACAATAGAAGAAAGACGATAAATGACAACGTAGTATCACACAATGAGACCAAATTAGCCTCTAAACTCACGAGAGTATCTCAGTTTAAAAAAAAAACAGATAGATGAACCATTTAAATTGATTATGATGATATATCATTCAATCATATGGTATAAAAAATCGAATTATCAGAATAGCACTTAATTCATATCCACCAGATTTTAAAATATTATATACTAATCCACGTCCGTCGGATTTTAAAAACAATTACCGTATCCTCACTTTAACCCTCGTAAGCGTGGGCGGCAACCACGGACCACGGCCTCATCAATCGGCGCGGCCAGGTCGAACGAGTCGCGCTCCCGGATCGAGCGGAGAGCACGCGCGCGGCGATGTCGGCACGGCCTCCTGGTTGGCTCGCCGGCCGCGCGCGCGCCTCTGTGACGGATTGCTCGTCGAGATGCCGACACCTGCTGGCCCGTGCACGCGGGACGCGGTGAAGCTTTTGCTCGCTTTTGTGCTTGCCCGCGTCCTCGTTGGTTTCGAAATATGCTCCCCCCTCGATGCGAGCCTTCATCCATGTGGGAGCAAAACGTCCGTGCGTGCGTGTGCGTGTGTGAAGCTACCTAGCCTAGCCGGGCATGGAGATTCGTGTTGCCCCAGACACTTTCGGCTGCTTAAACTCGGTGTCAGGCACCTTGTTAGAAGATTTTCGGCTTTGGCTTCCACCTCATCTTTCGTAACACGTTTTTTAAACCTCTAAATCATATATTTTTTTAAAAAAATTATATATAAAAGTTTTTTTAAAAAAATCAAATAAATTTATTTTAGTTTATAATGATTAATATTTAATTAATCATTTTTCAATAAATTATTTCGTTTTGCGTGCTAAAATAGTTAAAGCTTCGTAAGCACAATCAAACGGACCCTTAGGAGTATTCGTAGGATCAATCACACCAGCAAACTAGGCAATAAAGAAAGCAATAGGCCAACTATTAACGGACCAATTATTCGATCCGCACGTACTAGTACAATTAACCCAAACGGGTCCATGATGGTAGGAACAAGATAAGAGCAAAAGACTGAAGTGCGGTCCAGGTCAATCATAGCACAGAGAATGGTTAAACTGCACCGTGTTAGAGCAACTTAAAAAAACGGCTATTTAGCTTGTCAAATTAAAATCTGATAAATTTATAAATAAAAAAACTTTTAAAGACTTATATGTTACTTGTCTACCTATCTATCTGGTTGATTAAAGAAGTTTTCTACTCTCTAACTGGCCAAATTGTTTTTCCTCGTCTTCAAATTATACCTTAGTTTCCTCTTGGGAGACTGAAATTGTTTTCTTTTTCGGTGGGAGTATCTACCACCCTGCCAAACTCCTCGCCGGTCGGTCGGTCCTCCCGCTCTACTGCGACGGCCGAGTCAGTCGAGGCTTGCGGCTCCGAACCACCACGTACGATCTGACTCGCTCATCCGATCCAAACTCCCACCAATAAACAACTTCCCCCGACACCAACAGCGACTTGTTCGTCCGCTCCGGCCAAACGCGGCGCTCCGCCACCACCACGTACCGCGACTTTTCAAAAGTCCCCAAACAGAAAAGGAATTAAAAAAAAAGAACCGTAGCAGCTACCTAGCCCTATAGCCTAGCCCCCACCGTCAAGTCCACTCCCCGCACCGCATGCCACCTCCCTCTCTCAACCTTTTCCGTCCCATGTCAGTGTCAGAGAATACGTATCCGTTTCTCTCCGGCTCTGTTCCTTTTCATATTTTTAAAACGAATTATGTACTCTATATTTTTAAAAATATGATTTATAAAAAACTTTTTTTATTGTATTGATAAGATCATCTATTCTAAATTCTTTATAAAATCTATTTTTTAAAAATGTTAATTCTATCGTGTTAATAAAAAGAATTCATATCAACGATCTAATAAAGAAAAATGTATCACAGGCACAGCCTCTCTTTGGAGAAAGAAGCGTCGCTCTCGCGGGGCGGACGCGGCAATCCCCCGCCCGCGTTTGCGCGCTCCCGTCTCAACGGATATATCCATCGCGTAGCAGGAGGAGCAGCAGTAGTATACTGTACTACTGGTAGCTTGTGCACCCTGCCGTCTTCCTTCCTTCGGTCTTTCCTCCCATGCAGTTTCCTCAAACATCTCTCTCTGCTTTTACCTTTTCCTTCACCGCCGAGGCGAATATTCGTCGTGGCACAAACGAGCACCGCGCCAAATGTCTTCCGTGCGTGCTGTCAGAATAAACGTGAGCATCGAATTTTTTTTATAACTCGCAGCGTTTCGGTTATCAGTTTTAATCTGAAAATGTCTTTATTCTGCATGCATAACTATAATAGCACTCCCTCTATTCTAAAATATAATAACTTATAAAGCTTAAATTTATTTCAAATATAACAATATAGTACTTATAAAAGGTTACTCACCCGTCCCAAAAGAAGTTTATTTTTTTATCCATCTCATTTATCCTATAAATACTTTATATTTGAAGCAATTAATATATTAGAATTTGTTAAATTGGATGACAAATGTATTGGAGTTTGCTAAAAGTAGATAAATACATTAGAGTTTGATAAAGTAGAGAGTATTCTCGTCTTAGATTTATATTAGTATGTGTGAGATAGGTTAAATATAAATTTATTTTAAGATGGAGGTACTATATTTAACACTAAACTATACCTTGTCTTCATCATATAACAGCTCTCCTAAGGAGATAAATAAGTTTTTTACTTATCTTTCTGGAGAGCGTTCGGAGGTGTAGAGAGAGGGTAAAAAAAGAGGTTAGAGGTGTAAAGAGAGGGTAAAAACTCCCTTGTTTTTATAAGTATGTTTTCCGAACTGCTAAACGGTATGTGTTTTTTTAAAAAAATTTCTATATAAAAGTTTTCTTAAAAAATCAAATTAATCATACGTTAATAATTTGTCTCGTTTTACGTACGCTAAAATTTTCGATCTCGACTTTTACCTCCGAACACTCTCTTAATAGTCATGTAAAAACCTAAAACTTGTTATATTAGAACGGAGTGAGTACTAGCAATACAGAGAAGAGAGAAGAGCTAATGTGTGCAAGAGTAGAGGGGTCGTTTTCGCGTGGTGGCCTCGTTCGGGGGGCAAAGTGAGCGAGCGGGCATATTCTCTCTTGCTTTGCAGTTAAGTACTCCGTCCGTGTGAGTGTGTGCTAACTACTTGTAACCTAGTTAATGCGAGGTGTCGACATTTCACCCCCCTCCTATCCAATCACCGGCCGTCCGGCCCCAACAACAACCTCCTTTCTCTCTCTCCCCTCAGATGATTCTTCTTCGTTCTTCCCCAAATCTCAGCTCAACTCCCCGATCGATCATCAACTGATTCATCAGGCTTTTCCAATCTCCTTAAACAATGAATTCAGCGATGAACAGTGAATCCGTGATATGTAATTCTTGCATTGCAGATTAGTTTTGGCTGGCAATTAGTGGTACTAACAGAGAACAGAATTGAAGACCACTGGGTGACTAATTTTAATCTCTTCTTAACGAGCAATCGATTCGCTAGTCGTGGTAATAATAGTGAGAATAGTGGTGGTAATACATCGAGCCTCTCGGGGGAAAAAATGCCAAAACCAGAGGCGTTCATCTCTCTCTACTCTCCTCTGCGTCTTCTTCCTCGGAGAAGATCGCAGTTAGTAGTAACAGGGGAAAAAGGGGGAGAAATGGGGGAAGAACTCATCAAATCCGTACGGGCGTCGTGGTATGTAGACGACGGCGGCGGCGGCTAGGTCCTCTTCGTTGGCGGAGGATCGCGGCGGCGGTGGCGGAGGTGGAGGTTAGTCCTGGAAACCGGTCTTCTCCCAGATGGCGTTGCGGACGCGGCGGAGGTCGCGGCCCTTGAGCGTGCGGCCGGCGCCCTCGCGCACGGAGAAAGACGCCGCGGCGCGCTCCCGGCAAAGGAGGAGCTCGTGTGGCGGGACCCAGCCCCTGCCCCCGCGGCCCTCCTCGCCGCCGTCGAGGTAGGCGGCGCCGTCCACGCGCTCATCCGACGGCCACATCGCGGCGCCCGCGCTCCCCCTGCCGCCGTACTCCGCGCCGAGGATCTTCGACCAGTCGGGGATGTTCACCGGCAGCGACGCCGCCCCACCGCCACCGGCAACCTCGCCCCGGTGCTTCCCGCCCTTCGACGGCGTCCCCACGTGCGGCGGCGGGGCGCGCAGGTACGTCTCCACCGGCGACGACGACGCCGACGTCCCAGCCGCGGCGCCCCATATGACATCCGCCTCGTCCAGCTCCACCGCCGTGTCCGCCCCGTGCTGCGGCCTCGGCGGCGGCGCGAACAGCCGGTGCGCCGCCACCATCGACAGCCCGCTGCTCCGCCCGGCCATCGTGTCGGCGGCGACGCTCGTCTACGTACAACGAATACGGCGTTGCGTGGCGAGAGAAAGCAACGGAGAGAAGAGGGGAGGAAAAAAAAAACGGAGCGGGAAGCGTGGGCGTGTGGATCCAAGTGGTGAGGTGTGGAGTTGGGTGGGATTTATAGCGGGGCGAGGGGGGAAGTGGATAAGGGTGGGTTGCTGCTGGGTTCTATGGGCGTATCTACGGCGCTGCCAGTGGGGACCACTGCCAGGCAGGGCATGGGGGGAGCGGCAGAGAACGGCTGGATTTGTGGGGTGGAAGCATGGGTGCGGCGTACGTGTTCTGTTCTGCCCAAGACTTGCTGCCCATCATGGCCGATTGGGCGTTCCACCAGTTGAAGCATATTGCCACCTGTATTAAGGGATCCAATAACCGTATTTCTTTGTTACAAACAAGCTTATAGGAAAATTTTTTCAAAGTATTATAATCCTCCAAAAATCCTTTAAAAACCTATATTCTAAACATGACATAAATATATATTGCTAAGACTGTATCAAATTGTGGTATGAATATCAAGTGAATTGCGTATGCAACGGAGACCCACATAGAAGATCTCTCTCGAAAATTTTTGTGGACTTTTGTTATAGAAACGTGTTTTGACATTTAGCGTATGGGGCCATAGACGTATCCTAATTTTTTTAAAAAAAATATATGATATATAGTATATGTAGCATGTATTTTAGATATAAATACAAGTAGTTGGATCCAAAATAATGATGAAACCGCCAATGATGCATTCCATTACTCGTTCATCTTTGTAATATCACATATAAGTAGTATTATCATGTGAAGTCATAGACTCTAGAATATTATTTTTTCAATTGCATAGTGCTTCCCCTTTTTCTTATGAGCAATGCTTTTTTTTAAGAAAGAGAGGCGAACCTCTCTTGTTTCCATTACTAGAAATTAAGGTTCCAACAGGCTAAGGAGCCAAATAATCAAGAGCCTTTTTTGGTCGTCGCCTATCTTTCACTATCATTTTCTGTGTCACGACACTGACAGCGGAGCTGCTGCCCGGCCAGCTTGGGAGCTAGCTCTGCCACTGATGAATCTCTCACAAACAAACCCTGGCCCTCTGATGAAGCTATTCCTAACTTAAACATTGCATTCGCCCTTAACAAACTCCACTTATAAAAAAAAAAAGGTCTACCAGAGCAACTCCTGCCTGGTGTCCAATGTGGCACTGTGCAGTAGTGCCCTCTTCCCATTTCCCTTTTTCACCGCACGTTGCTTTGTCTGAGACCTCTTTGTCAGTAAATAATTTCTCTCATGCAATCAAACCACCAAAGCTGTGAGCCCGCCATTCCGCCATCATGAATGGGCTACGTACGTTCTACTTTCATAAAAAAAACCCGCCTTTCAGCTCCGAAAGCGTCTCTGTATCACACCATCTTCTGTTCCCAGCAGATCCCCTGCCCAGATCCGACGGCCCTCCTTTCCCCGTGACGTCGGCGCGCGGAAAACGACAAGACAGGGGCATTTCGGTAATTCCACTTCTTCTTCTCTCTGCGGGACGAGGCCTTTCGCTTTTCAGCTCCCGTTTGTCGCGACGTGGGGGGTTGTTGGTGGCGAGGCGGTGTGACACGTGGCGGGGATGAGTGGAAGGGGACACCTGGCGGGCCAGGAAAGACGGTGGCAGCTGGCAGGCCGGCACGTGGAGTCGGGGCCCCACGTGGAAGTGGGACTGTACCGCCCCTGTCTGTCCCCGTGGGCCCACAGTATCCGAGGCAAAAGAGGGATGGGGAGACCGGAGACGTGTACTGCCGTGTTGTGCGAAAGGGAGCAGCCGCCGTCAGTGCACAGAGACGCCGTCACCTCGTTACTGCGGAAAAAAAAAATCGTTGACGTCTCGTATCGCAAGTGCCAGTAGTAGTACTGGCCAACCCAAGGTCGTCAGTACACCAATCCGTATGACCATATTAAGCCCAAACATCCAATTCACGGTTGCTTTAGAACGCATGAACGAATGGAATAGAGAAAATGCATGAACAGGATATAAATTCAAATGTAAAACTGATAACTGAAAATGTAGAAAAATATGAGATGGATTGTTTGGAACATATGAATTGGCAAATGCGAGAGTAACAACCCTAATTTATACTCCATCCGTTTATCATCTTATTTATCCTACAGAGACATTATTTCTGAAGCAATTAATCCTGCTTAGTATTCTGATTCTAACTAGCTTGCTCCTAACCAGTGAGTTCAAAGTTTTTGAACCGTTTCCATGTTTCAAATAGAATTTTTTTTTTAAGTTTGAGACTAGGATTTTAAAATTTCCAAACAAGCAACTAATAGTAATAACAACCTTGACAAGCCAATAGATTAACGTACTTAATACTAATACTCGTAGCTACTGTAGCATGGAGTTTATTACTACTAGTGGTACTAGCCGTGCACACGTGAACCAGTTAAAGTATGGGTTTGTACTCGCCATAAACCGGGGGATCAAATCATCGAACGCCAGAGAGGACGGCTGGGCTGATGGCCGGACCATGGTTGACTTCACCATGGATCATCCACTAGCATGGCATCTTTCCCCAAGTACCAGGCTCCTCAAAGTCAATGGTAACGCTGTCAATGCAATGAAGAACCAGTACTGCTTCTACCGGAAGTCAAGAAGGCTCTTTGCCCATCAAGTCAATGCGATTAATTTAGCACCAAACCGATGAACTTTGGATAAAACGATTAAATCAATCAGATATACAGGCTGTTTTAATTTCTCAAAGGAGAGAGAGAAAGGCTTGATAAATCTAATTTGCATCCCTAAACTATTATTTTGATCTACTTTTCATCCTCTAGCTTTAAAACCGGATAAACTATATCGTTTATCTATCAAAACCATCTAGTTTATGTCTCCGTTTCAATTTAAAGGTGGTTTTAGCCTACTTGACATATATGTGGCATTGACATGATAATCTGGTTAACAAAATAAATTTAGAAACTAGTCTCTAACTCATACATTGCACATGCTATTTTTACAATTATATAAATATTAAAATTTAATTATATGGTTAATACGTGGTTGTTTGTTCAATTAAAAGAATAGTTCATGTCATTTATAACTTGTTAATTATTTATTTTAAATTTCAAAATTAAATCAATAATATACTAAATTTATAGTCTAAGATTGGTATTACTTTATGGGCATAAATTGAGGAAGCAGGAAGAACGAGGCTAATATATAGGATTCATATTTATCTTTAAAAAACACTTTTTGATGATTGGACTGTTGTGTCACTGCCATGTCTGGCAAGAATAAGGGTGTAAAATAAACAGTATTAATAGTTAAAGGATGTATTTTATCTAATTTTAAAGATGGAGGATACAAACTAGACAATACGGAGATGTAAAATAGATTTATCAGCTCGGAAAATGATTAAATTGGGCGTGGATGTTGGCGCTGGGCGAGCTCTCAGACTGGGGTACTTATCCTACTGCAGTGTATTATGATCTCTGAAACATTAGCCGCAACTGCTAGATAAACAGTAGCTACAAGTGACAGCGAGCAGGATATACATGCTGAAATTTCTCGCATACATCAAACATGTTTTTCTAAATTAAAATCGAACAAGTACGAAGTAAACTATTCCCATGAACTAGAATTTCATTTCAGGTTCTTGAGAATCCGCTTGGGCCAGGCAGGCAACCGCAGCGGTGATGCGCTGAATCAGCTGCTGTAGGCACGATAATCTTCTATCTTCATGGCACTCCGCAGAAGCAGCTGCCAGGCCACACCCCCGCGGCGTCTACGGCGAGAGAGACAAGATATGGCTAGGACGAAGCCGATTCCATCTACTTGCGCCCGCCGGTTCAGCGTTCGCCGATCGCCGCTCCGTGGTGCTTTTTGCGCAGATCGCTCATCCATTGGCCCGTTCCATGAATTCACCAAGGAATTGCTAAATTACCGTAATGCCATGTGGTTTCTTCTATTTTTGCCCTACTCGAGTCGAGATTATACTGCTTCTACCATCGGTGGAAGTAGAGATAAATCTAATTCCTTCGATTGAAACGAATGGATGGTCCATGTACTTCCAAGGGTATCTTAAAAGTTTCCTTGATCAAACACCACGCAAAGGGAAGCAGGATGCAGAATCTTAATCCGGATTGGTAGTTCAAATCCCGCTGCTAATAATGTAACAGCAGATTGCCAAGTGTGTGGATGCCAGAATCTAGTCAATGCAATGCACATATCTCAGTACCAACTACTACTACAAAACTTATTCGATTCACTGGATTTGAGCAGATTTTGTTTTAAAAAAACATCGATTTTGTTTTTAAAAAACATCCTTTTTGAAGGAGATTTGTATACTACAGTTGGTCCCAGAGAGGGAGAGAGAAGAGCAGTGGAGGAGATCAGATGCTTGCTGCACCAGCACGGCCGGGGAACACGAGTGGATCGTGCGTACGTGCGCTTCAGATTTGCTCCCTCAAGTTTTTTAATAGATAATGCAGTTAACTTTTATCATAATATTTAATTGTTCATCTTATTTAAAAATTAGCATAAATATTAAAAAATATAAATCATACTTAAAATTATTGTAATAATAAAACAAGTTATAACAAAATAAACGATAATTACTTAATTTTTTAAATAAGATGATTGATGAAATGTGATGTCAAAAATCAACGGCGTTATCTATTAAAAAACGTAGAGAGTACTGGCCTTCCAAGTTGCTGAAAAAAACAAACCTTCAAAACGCCACTTGTTCCTCAAGATTGATGAAGCACTAGCTGAGTTTACTGAAAAGAAAATGCGTGGCTTTCTCTGTCCTTGTACCTGAAACCGGAGGCAGAGGGAGATGGGGAGCTGATACGAATCACCACTACGGCCATTGGACATTGCCAAGTGGCCAGTGATCTCTAGCTAGCTGTGGTAGTACAGTGCATTTAGCCGACGATCGCCGTCGCAAACGGTGTCGGCGAGCGCTTGCATTGTCGATCCGCCCTTGGAGGGGATACTGAAGAAGATCACAGCGTTTTCAGATGTTTGAGGTGGACAATTGAGGTGTGTTCAGCAATGGTGAGAGGCCCTTGGAGCAAGGCTGTCCATTGATTTTATGGACACAGGTGTTTGGGACTCTCCTTGTCATGTCACATTGGCATTGGATGATTGCGTATAATCTGCTAGTGTTTTGTGACGGTGATGTAGTACTATAGATTAAGACATGGATATCTGTCAATTTGTCACAGCTCTCAGAACAAGGGAAATGTGAGCTGAAAAAAGAATTGGGGTGAGACGGATTAACAATGCAAGTGCCCCATGATCACTCACCTTTGTTTAAGCCGGAGATTCGCAATGTTGATAACATTATTTGCAATGGCAGGGAAAGCGAAGCGAGAGGAGGGTGTCACCTGCCACCCATGATCTTATCCAGTGCTTGGTCTTTGAGCACTTTTGTTTAATCCTGTGCAACTTGTCTGATTAAAAACTTTGCAAAACTGTATTACTTGTTCTTCGTTAGCTGCTAATCTATTCCTCCTTTGATCCGATTCTGAAGCTTTCATGCTTTGGGAAAAAAAAAAGGAAAAGGAGTGAGTGCTATGTGTAGTTTAGTGCCAGGTTGGGAGGTGTCAGAATCAGAATGGAGGAAGAAAGCGTCAGCTAGTGCAAGTGTAAATCAAATCTGAATTTTATTGGCGCGTTTTTAATTTGCAAGATAGTTGTACACTTGCGGGGTAGATCATTGCAGGGGGAGACGGCGACAGCCGAAAGAGAGATTACGCCGGTGGTTTGCTGGCGTCTGCTCCCTTGTTGGCTTTTCAATATAATTGGCCATGGTGAAAGGCTGAGCTGCTCGGCGCCGAACGGCAGCAGCGGTGGCCGCGCGCCGCCGCCGACGACCTAGCACGGACGCGCCGACGGTGCACTGCAGCAACGTGGACGGCGCCGGCAGGAACGCCGAGATGGTGACGAGCACGAAGCCGGCTTGGAGTCCGTGGTCCTTCATGGAAGCGTATGCAGGGTTCGTACGGTTATCGCGGTACGTAAGCAGGTTTACTGCCAGGGCACGATAATGATAACCGCGGAGTAACCTATTCATTCATTAATTTTATATAAATTTAAATATAATTTAATTTTTTTATATTTTTTTTTTCATGATTAACTTAGATCTGACAGTAAGATAAACATTGAGCGTCATATAGCATCTATAACAGGAACTCTAAATAGAGCCCTAAACGGTTTGGATGGTGAAAAAAAAAGTAGGTTCAGTAGGGATCCTAATAGGGCCCATAAAATAAGAAGGCTCTCAAATCTTTTCCCCGAACCCTTAGTCCTGGAGGCTCTGTACCACAGCCCCTATCATCATTATTTTTACCGTGAACGATAATTCTTGTACGTGTCGTCTAGAGGAAGAGGGAGATCAAAAAACTTAGATGAAAACCCTACCGTACTCAACCGCCCCGCTGCGCCGCCGCCTGCGCCACCTTGCCGCCTCATCGCCTGCCTCGCCGTGCCGGCCCCCTGCCTCGCTGCCGCGCCGCCCCACCCCTTGCCTTGCCTCATCGCCCCGCCTCTGCCTCGTCGCGTCGCCCCCTGCCTTGCCGCGCCTCTCGCCGTCCCGCCGCCTGCATCAGTGCATCGCCCTGCCATCCCACCGTTCGTGCTTTGTGTTTGCTAGCTGTCTCTGTACTGCTAGTTGCTGTACTTATATTTTTACATATACATATAGTCTACGATAAAATATAATAGAAAAAAAATAGAGACTAAGGCCCTGTTCTTTTCCACTACTTTCCCCAACTTATTTTTTTCGTTTTCCGCGCACACGCTTCCCAAAACGATCTACGGTGCGTTTTTTGTAAAAATTTTCTATATAAAATAGCTCTAAAAAAGCAAATAGATTCATTTTTCAATTTTTTAATAGTAAATACTTAATTAATCACGTGCTAATGACGTTTTTCGTTTTGCGCACGACTTAAATAAGCTGCTGAAGCAGCACTAACCAACTGGGCCTAAGAAATAGAGGCTGTTGCTAGAGTTCGAGCTATTTTTAGAGTCTGAAGAAAATAAAGATAACCCTATTTAATATTTGAGGACTCTAAAATAATAACCAGTGCCGAAGATGCTCTAAACAACACAACTGGTTGGTCGCCACCGCTTGCCCGCCTCCTACGCTGCAGCCTGTCGATGACGAGGCGATCGGCGGTAGGATTAGTGTAGTTGCAGCCTTACAGGAAAGCGAAAGCTAATCTGCAACAAAAATGTGCACTATTCCTTCCTTCAAAAATCCGGACAGCTAGCATTTCTATATACGGGCATATTTGCAAAAAATTTAGGCCGCTATGCTACCATTAATCAGTGCATTTCTTATCGTCGGAATCTGGGTTATCAGTTTATCATATCCTAGTAGGAACCGTAATAATCATAATAAACCGTGAAAAACAGTATAATATTTAAAATTAAAGTTATTTTTTAAATTTGATGGGTTACTGTGTGGTTATCATTTCCGTACTTGACAATAAACGTGATTACCGTGGTAACAGGCGGAATTGTCAGCATAGCTATGCAGTATAGGGGTACTTTTGCAAAATTGCCATCGTGTGGGCCGGATGAATTAGGGCCATAGCGGGCTGGGTCGGAAATTCTGCTCGCACCCCGGCACGATTGCATGCGCGTTCGTCACTTTCGTTTGGGCCAGTCAAATTCGTCGCTGCATCAGTGGATCAGCATCTTCTTTTTAATCAGTAATCAAGATGGGCGCTGCCTGATATTGGTTTCAGAGAAATGGGCTAACCAAGGCACTCCTAGCTCGGGCTATGCTATGGCCGAAAAACCTTTTGGTCTATAGCCAAACTCTGGACTTCTGAAGCTCTTACGGCTTTCACCATAGTTTCACAAAACATATTGAAAATAGACAATAAAAGAGTCTGCCTTTTGGTGTTTTTTACTTATCAGCTGTAACCAAAATTTAAATTTTGAAATTTAATTTTAAAGTTGATTATGAGGTTTTTAATCGTAAGTTGATTTTTTATATTGACTTTTAAATCGATTTGAATACATATATAAATTTCTACCCATCATTATTTTTGTTACTTTGTTTATTTTTTATGGTTTACGGAGAAAGTAAACGCGATATAAAATTACGGGCAGTTAGCGTGCCGACTAATTTTAATTTGTTTTCCATCCTCTCCTCGGTTAGCTGATCACTGACCTGAGATCTGATGCAGATTAGCATTAAAAATCCAACAACGAGGAGTTAGTCGGCCAATCGGAATCTTCGAAACGAGAGATTCCAAACTTTGTTAAATATCTTCAGCTACAATCGTTCATGCAAATTCTCTCTTACGACCATATTAGTAGCATCTTCTTTCTTGCAATAAATCCGATTAAAAGACTAGGAAATTTCAATGGCTACCAACCAGGAGATCGTACAGTTGCAACGGGAGGAGCACGCCGGCGGCGGGGAGCTCGCCGTGAGGGACTACGCCGACCCGGCGCCGGAGCCGTTTCTTGGCGCGTCGGAGCTGCGGAGGCGGTCGCTGTACCGCGCGGTGATCGCCGAGTTCGTGGCGACGCTGCTGTTCCTGTACGTGACCGTGGCCACGGTGATCGGGCACAAGCGGCAGGACGCCGACGTCGACGACGGCGAGGCATGCGGCGGCGTCGGCTTCCTCGGCATCACCTGGGCCTTCGGCGGCATGATCTTCCTCCTCGTCTACTGCACCGCCGGCGTCTCCGGCGGGCACGTCAACCCGGCGGTGACGTTCGGGCTGCTCGTGGCGAGGAAGGTGACGCTGCTCCGCGCCGCGCTCTACGTCGCCGCGCAGTGCCTCGGCGCCGTCTGCGGCGCCGGCCTCGTCCGGGCGCTCAACTCGGCCCACTTCGCGCGGCACGGCGGCGGCGGCGCCAATGTCGTCGGAGACGGGTACTTCAAGGGCTCCGGGCTGGCCGCCGAGGTCGCCGGCACGTTCGTGCTCGTTTACACTGTCTTCTCCGCCACCGACGCCAAGTGCAGCGCCCGCGACAGCCACATCCCGGTAAGCGACAGCTCATGGTGTTCGACACCTTGGTTTCTTCTCCGCATAGAGTAGTGGTCTGCTCATCAGCTGCTCCGGTGAGTTGCGCTGCAGGTGTTGGCTCCCCTGCCCATCGGTTTCGCGGTGTTCGTCGTGCACCTCGCCATCATCCCGATCACCGGCAAGGGCATCAATCCGGCGAGGAGCTTCGGCACCGCCGTCGTCTACAACCAGCCCAACGCATGGCACGATCAGGTAATCTTCCATGACTCGCATCACCGAACAGTAGCTACTACTTGGTAGCATATGAAATTCTGAATCTTTTATTCTCCCTTGAAATTTTTTTTTCTCTTGCAGTGGATCTTCTGGTAGGGCCTTTCGTCGGGGCCGCCATTGCCACGCTCTACCACGAGCATGTGCTGAGGGCGAGTGCTCTCAAGGCGCTGGGCTCATTCAAGGCCAGACAATGAGTTCTTGGATCAGGTGGTAATCAGCCAGCCATGCCTGGATTGAAGTGCATCCATCCTGCAGAGACAATTTGCTCAGATGGATGATGGTGATCATGCTCACCCTCCTTAAAAGTTGCACAAAGACAGTCTTTTTCTTCCTCCTTGCTCCGTTTTGGATCATGTGCTGTTCTCTCCATTCTTCTATCTGCAGGTCTCTTGGTGTACGTAGCATTGTAGCCATTGTTGAGAAGCTGTACTGTACTAAAGTGCTTTACCAAGTTGACTAGCTGTTCTATTGAATTGAGCTTTGGATATATGTCTTCAAAACACACTTGAGTTTTCCTTTCTGATGAGCAATTATCATAGTGATGTTAAATTGTTAACCTGGAACATAATCTGAATTCAACGAGACAGAAGAGATCATTCATTTCTTCATCACTTCTCTACCACAAAATTCAGTCTTGCGCACGATTATTAGCGCAGGTTACAGATTACCTATCTGTATACTGTATTTTTTGTTTCACATCCCTACTCAGCTAGTCTCTCCAAAATCCAAAAGGAACAATCATATACTACAAGACATGCTTCCTTGTGCATGATTACCTACACATATTTAAACTAACACAAGATTCCAAACAGCAATCTGCGTCCAATTAACAAGCTGCAGAACACCACCAGGCATTCTTAGATAGCCTGTCAGTTAAAATTAACCTACAGACACATCAGAATGTGGCATAGAATGCAGACATCCTTCTGCTCCCAGTTCATTAAACAAAGAACCCTAAAGAGCAGCACTCTTCAGAGAGATTCCTAGCAAAATGCAGTAGTACTGTTTATCTACTGCACAACACATTCAGAGTTTCAGACAGCTCTTCTAGCAGCTATCTCGGGATGGTCCCCTGCAGGCACTACTTGCGTGGAGAAGATGGAGTAAAGGCGACGGGACGTGGGGCACGGTGGCGCCGCACGCCTGTTCAATTGCTCGCTCGCGGTTCCTCGGCATGCGACGCAGCCCGCACTGCCGCGGTGCGTGCGCCATGGTCTCGAGCAGCAGCAATGATAATCCGGCATGGAAGGATGGATGGGTGAAGAAGAAGGGGAGGTGAAAATGATGTCTTCTGCTGCATTCCTGCAGGTGTTGTTTCTGCTGCTTTTTTTTCATGCCTTGCATTTGCTGCTTTTAAGTTTTAACAAGTGTTAATTGGGGCCTCCCTGGTAAAGAAGTTGCAGTGGATCAGTGAAACAGTAGAGAGTTTGAACTAGCAGAGAATTTCAAGTGTATGTATAATGTGCATGATTCAGGTTGATGCATTTATCCAATTCGTATCATGTCTGTATGTTGAGCAGACATGAAAAAACAATGCAGGTGTAGATTGAGGCTGAATGCTCGTATTCAGCTTCTAAGGAACCATGCGATTTGCTCATGGTAAGCTGAAATGATCTGATGAATTTTCTGCAAATTTTGTGTGTTGACTCATACATCATGATCACCATAGCCATTAGTAATGTGATTTAAGAAGTTATATATTGTTAGGCTTTACTGATCAATGGTCATCATCCTACACCAAACGAAAATACACAACTCACCAATACGTACACTGCATCTAATTAACTGAAGAGATGGTACAAGCCCGTCCTAAGCTCATACTGTCATCTGTGGCAAAGAATGCTTCCATCATTACAAGACCAAAACCAAAAGCATAGATAAAGCAAACAGAAAGTCGCTTAAAAGTTATCAAGTAAACTAATAGTGTTCTGAAATAACTTTTGGGGGGAGAGAGACTATCAGGCTATCATTGAGCCTGGATAAACAAGATTAAATTTTTTGAACCCAGATGAAACAGATTAATTAAGGATGTGTCTCAGCCTCAGCCTGTGAGGCATGGACATCCAAAAGACCAAGACATCATTCCATCTCTCCACACCTTGCCATCATTCTGCTTCCCTTTCACCTTGCCACTACAAGAATTGAAGTAGAAGCAAAGCCTCACACCATTTGTTTGCTTGCTTACTCCTGCGTCTTCTATATACATGCTAGCAATCCAACAACACGCACTCACCTGCACACTTGATTTGATCAGCAAAGCTCAAGCTCCCAAAAGATCATGGCAATGGCGGCGGCGGCGGCGGCGGCGATGGTGTTTCTTCTGGTCGCGCCTAACCTTGGCCAGGCCGAGGAGCGGCCGACGGCGGCGCACCCGCACGGGCTCCCCTTCGAGAGCCCGCTCGCGCTGACCCCGGATGCATACGATTTCTTCCACCCCAGCGAGCGCGCCCGGCGAGGGCACGTCGCCGCTGCGGCGCCGGCGCTCTCGCCGCGCGCGGCTCCGCGCGGGCAGCTGAGGGAGTCCGCGGCGAGCGTGGCGAGGGCCGACCAGGAGGAGGGCGGCGTGGCGCCCGTCAGGAAGGTCCGTAGGGGATGCGCCAGGGCAGGCACGGTGGCCGGCATGGTCGTCGGCGCCGCTGCTGTAGCAGCAGTGGCGGCGCTCGCGGTGGCGTACGCCGTGGCGCGGCGCCGCGTGGCCCACGGCGACGCCCAGGCGGGCGCGGGCGCGGCGCCGAAGACGACCGCTTAGTGGGCCGGCCTGTGAGGCCCACGGCGTTGTTTGGTCCGTACGTATGCGTGTAGTAGAGTTGGGCTATGCCTATATTTATGTGGGCCCAGATAGGTGGCCATGGTAGTGGTGGGGCGGTGCTGTGTAAATCGGGTAATGTTTTATGGGCCCAGAGAGTTGAGCCATGCTATTTTGGGAAAGATGGCCGGATCTATGGCAAAATGCACGCGCTTGCAAAATGTTTAAGCTTTCACCTTTGCTATTCGTCAGGCAACCAAAAAACCAAAAAATTTCAGTCGAACATATTCACCACCAATCTTTGCACAAGATTCATGCTCCTGTCGTCCTTCTTAATAGTGACATCTTCTTCGGCGCCAGATTAGTATTTAGGGTCTATTTGGCAGGGCTCCAGCTCATAGATCCTAACTCCTGGATCCAACTCCAACGAGAGCTAGATCCTGTAGGATCTGGAGGTGGTCTGAAAGTGTGGCTAGCCTGATCAGCTTCAGAAATTCTGAAAGAGATAGGTGGGGAAAGATGGATAATTTTACCCTTGGTTTTTTTTCAATCCGCCGCAGCCTGCTTCCCCTCCGGCTGCCACCGCCTGCGTCCCCTCCGGCCGCCGCCGTCTGCTCCCCCTCCAGCCACCGCCTGCGTCTCCTTCGGCCGCCGCCGCTTCCCCTCCAGCCGACGCCGCCTGCTTCCCCTCCAGCTGTGCCACCGCCTGCTTCCCCTCCGGCAGCCGTCGCCTGCTCCCCCTCCGGTAGCGGGAGCAGGAGCCTTGCGCGCAGGAGTCGGGGATTTGGGAGAGGTCGAGACTCGGGAGGGGGCCGAGGGGCTGGATAAGAGTATATCAGTGGTATTTGCGGGTAATTACAATACAACTTCTATAGGTACATATGTAAAATAGACGGAGCTGGAGCCATAGAGCTGGCAGAGACCCGCTCCAACTTGCTAGTTCTTTTTCTAGGAGTGATCCAGTCTGATCGGATCCATTTTTTTGCTAAAACTGGACCGTTTGGTTGAGCTCCAGCTCTACCAAACCAGAATCTAGGAGCTAAAGCCCTGCCAAACAGGCCCTTAGCGTGTGTATGAAGGGGGATTGGGGTAAGAGGGAAGCAGGATGAGGAGGTTACTGGGCTTAGTTGATGTTCGGAACAGCTTCGGACTTTTGCTTCTTTGTGAGTACGCTTTCTGAACTACTAAACGGTACGTTTTTTTTCAAAAAAAAAATTCTATATGAAAGTATTTTAAAAAATTAAATAGATCTATTTTTCAAATTTGTAATAACTAATACTTAACTAGTACTATATCTGTGCTAATGCTACGGTGATATTTGGTAATGCATTGTAATATATTTTGAAGAAAATATTCTTTGACGAAAGCAAATTGTTGTGATGGTATAAGCAAAACTTCTAAAGCGTAATAATTAATAAACACGCTCTTTTTGTTCCCTCTATACTTTCATGTTGATATGCATATATTGAATAATTCTAACACGCCCGTAGCAATGTGCAGGATATCATCTAGTTAAAATGTAATTCTTATCTACCACAATTCAGAAATCACATCTTGATTTTTCAACCGGTAAATATAACTAAATAAATCGCATGCGCTGTATTTTTTTAAAAGTAAATTCAGCTACAAAACTTGCAAATGTTGCATTTCCATCGGTAAAAATATGACATTTGGCTGGTGACAAGAACATTGACAATAGCGATCAAGTTGTGCTCCTATGCTGATGTTTCCACCTAGAGCTCTTCCTAGCAAGTCCCTGAACAAATCTTGCCAGGTAAAATGATGTTAAACAATCATTGACTGAAATAACTACAAACATTTTTTCTAAAGTAATTTTATTTTTCAAAATAATTGGATAAGAGGGGGTTTATTACCTGCTTATATTGAAAGCTTGAGTCTTGCTACAACAAACCATGTGAAGGTGTAATCTAATTTTCTTTTTTTGAGAAAGTAAATTTCCATCAAGAAGTTTGTATATCGCTAATGCAATTTACTCTAATTCTATTAAGCCATGGACTGAATAATTTTACTTTGTGATCTGACAGTGCTGGAATAAAGCATCGCAGTAACAAACTACCATGGATAATACGTTTGGGAACAAAAGTTCTGAATTGCCAGCCCTAAATCTTTAAAATCAAAGCTCCAGTCATTAGCTTTGCACATGAAACATTGAAAAAGATTTGACAACACTCATGTTTCTCATAAATACCTAGAAGTTCTGAATTCTATGATTCATAATCGAAATGGGTTTCAAATTTACAATGAAGCAACCAAGCATCAAAATACACTGTAATGCCAGCAAAAACTGATAGCCAAATGACACCAGGGCATAAATTTATACACAACTACTGCATGAACTGGAAGGAGCTTACTGCTGGCAAGCAAGATCCTAGAGAGCCTTCTTTGCATCCCATGGGCTTCTGGAGGAGGCCATCACATCAGCACGTAATGAATTTCAGCAGCAGTTTGAGGCAATGTATGGAGCCCTCCTCTTAGAGTACAGATAGGTCATTTTCTAGTAAGGACAAGAAGCAATCAGCTCAAAGCTCCTGTTTTAGCGTGATATTGAGTATGCCTATAGGGGTTTTTGGCTGGTGCTCATCAGTATCAACTTCTTTAATCTCATTTTATTATATAAAAAAAACAAGCGATGTGCCATCAAATAAGCGTCAATTGGCTGATCTCACTAAAATGAACATACTCTAGAAAATACTGCTAATTTAAGTCACCAGTTGAAGGACATATATCAAATACATTTTAGATGATGAAAATGAATTTGCTCATATCCTCTCCAGTAGTGCACCGAATTAAACTCATCTGTAGCCTTTTAAATTTCCTATTGACATATAGCATCAACTGCAATTAAAAGGTATACAAGAACAATTTGGAGTAAAATGGTAAACTTGACTCAATATAATTAACAAATGACTCACAATACTACTCATGAGGCAAGCACATGAACCATGAGAAATAATTTTTTTAGATAATGACATGAAAAATAAAACAAAAAATAAAAAAGCCATACCAGCGAAATGCAACTGAAGTAATGCATCTAGAGAGAGAATTTAGTATAAAATACCTGAACAATATTCTCTCCGTTGATAACTCGCTCAAAAATACAACAAGCTTATCATTCAAGTCAGGAATTAGAGCAGTTGTGATAAAAATATCAAATCCTTTATTATTAGGATTCTTCGTAGTCCCTATCATGAATGCCTCCTGCTTTGGACTACAAAAACATAGAAACACATGTAGTGTGAACAAAAACGCTACAGAAATCAAGTCTGACAAAACCAAGACTTCAACAGAATCCTATATGTGCATTGATTTGGGGTCAAACCTGAGAGAGGTTTCTCCACTGGCTTTGGCTTTCAGTATCCATTCCTGGGCAGCTCCATTGAAATCAAAATCACCCCCTTGAATCACGAAACGGCATTCCTGGGCGGCTTTGGCTTTGGCTTGGACATGATGAAACGACATTCCTTTAAAGTGGTTACTCCTGCTGACCATTGAAGCAAATGTTAGATGATAATCCAAAATGAATAATCATCTTGATGAATTCTTAACATGTGTCATGTGTGTGCTATTCTCCCTTGAGACGACTCCTTCTACCAATGTAAGTCCTCCCAAGTAATTTTCAGTTCTTGTTACTTTTGTTTGGTTAACTATTTCCAGTGCTCAAATGCTAGGCCCTCTACTTAATTTAGCATGTCAGCTGACTGCCTGTAGATTTATTCAAATCTTATCAGCTGTCAAATTGTTGCTAGCCCCTCTCAATCTATGACAGTGTACCTTGCAAACTAATCCACAGCCTCCCTGGCCAAGCTTGTTGATCTGATTAAAAGTAGCCGGTCATCTAGCGCAATAATTCATACTTGAAAATCCCAACAAGACACAGAAGAATTAAACAATTCCATCAGTTTGTTAAGTGCAGTAGCATCATGCTAGAGTTCACATATGTACCATTGTGGTTACCGTTTCTTCTATTCTTTATTTTTACCAGATTAATGCTATGTTGATGACTACTAGTGCAGAGAAGACTCAGGCGATCGTGACGATAATTATGTGCTGTGCTGCATGCATATGTACATGCATATCTATGACAGTACATCTATGTACATGCATATACACCATAGATTGACCTTGGGAATTTATTGGAAATCAACTATATTTTTCTATAGATTTTGCAGCTTCACCAGCTAACAAGATTGACCTTGCATATACTGTTTACATCAATGGAATTTTAGCTTAGTCTTCTAGAAACTAAATTGTAGGCAATGGGTAATGACCCTAGCTGGCTAGCAAAACCACCCTGTAGTGAGCAATGAACTAAAACATTTGAAATTCTTCAGCTCTATAAATAATAAACATTAAGAAGTATTGCTTTTTGTTCAATGGAAAAAAACTCTACAAATTCTCGATTGCTGAAACATAAAGTATGACTTAACTTACCATAAAAAAAACATGTTCAGCTAACTCATCTTTTGTTGAATATTGAAAATTTCCCTTTGTTGAAGCAGTATTCTAGTCAGTGCAATCCAGTAGAACATTGCATCCGATTCATGAGCTAGCTAAAACGATGATTGCTGTACAGAAACATGGATTGATTGGGCCAAAATTTTCTAAAGCCATAAAGGATATGTGCAATGAAAGAGGGAAAAGTGAGTTCGTGTATCTTGTAAGAGCATAGTCAACCTTGCAAACTCTATGGAGCAATCAAATAACATATTGGTAAAGAATTATTTGACTAGGTTGCATAAAAAACTGAACAGACTAAAGTGTAAAGTTTATCTTATCTTACTCTTACTGTTCAATAAACAAGAATCCTTTGTCTAAAGCCCCCATATTATTCAACCTAATGTTTTACAGATTAAGCATCATAAGCCATCCGAATAATTGAAATTAGCCATTACGGCTGGTCATTAAACATCAAAGATATAATGCAGCTACCTCAGCATTAGACGTTCTTATGATCGCGGTGAGAATGTCGATATAGAACTCACGAAGCCTATTTATATCTAAAAAAAGAACCTACATTGCAGATTGCAGAGCATCGACATACACTGCAGTCCATAATGCAATCTAATTACATTGAAATAAACTCGCAGTGTATGTTTTCTGAATTACCTGTTCTTTGTGTGGAGTGGTCATCTACTCTAGGATATGCCACATTAGGAGGTTATCTACTTGAGAAAAAAAATGGCATTGTAACTTGACAATATTATCTACTCGAGAAACCTGAAGTGATTTTTGTGTTCTGTGCTAAGGAAAGTGATAATACTTTTCTGAGTAAGCAAGAAATTCATATGGATCAAACCAAATTGTTGTGCCAAACATGAATCCTGCATTTATGATATGTATTATATATTATCCTTCTAATTTGTGAGGATATTTTTTATTATATGTATTTCATAGATGGTCGAAGAAACTTAGATATTGGCATTCAGTTTGTAGATAAATTTTACTACAATATGATAATAATGGGTTCTTAGGATATAGCATTCGATAAGTCAATTGGCACCGCACCAGTAAGATCCTCCAAGTAGAATTGGCGTTCCTCCAACTGTAATATGACCCCCATAATCCATCTTCGACCAGTACACCGAATTAGAGACTGTATAGAAGTTATCTACATGAAAAAAAATACTGTCTAAGTAATTTCACATACATAGCCTAACATATTTTCTGGGGAGAACCATGATACAAACCAAATAAATACCTCACAATTATCATCTTCGGTCATAACAGTGTCAAAAGCTGGCTTGGAGAAGTATTTATCATGAGCAGCGCCACCACTCACCGGACTTCGTCCCAGTCAAGGATCGACGATTGAACTGCCCGACGTGGACATAGCCATAAAAAACCAAATTAGGTGAGACCACAGCGCGCACTCCAACTGCAGGGAGGGAGAGAGGGAAGAAGAGAGAAGTTACGCGGCTCCTTGTCGAGCTCGTCGAGGAGCAGGCCGAGGGCGTCGTCCTCGGCGTGGGGGAAGCAGGTCGAGGAAGGTGAGGAGCGGGTCGAGGAAGGCGGAGGTCGGCATGGTGGGCGTGTTGGGCCGACGCCGGCACCGGCACTGACGGCTTGAGGCAGAGAGATGCGGCGTCGGGCGCAGATGCCCAAGGCTGCGGGATGTGCGCCGCCGTGAAGGCCCTCATCCGCTGGCCGCTGAATCAGGAGCCCGACGCAATCCTCCGTCGGCAGCCAGATCGGGAGGCTCGGTGCCCTCCTTCGTCGGCCACTGGATGTGGAGGCCGGCGCCCTCCTCCACTGGTGTGCACGGGCTGTAACTGTCAGCGCGGCTAAGGAGGACAGGAGGCGGCGTCCTCACTTCGACAGGGAGGATCGGTGACCGACGACGGTGGTCACCAAGCCGCAGGAAGCCGAGGCGGAGGCGGAAGTACAGGCGGCGGATGGAAGTCGTGGATGTGGCGGCTGGCGGGCTGGAGGCGGAGGCGGAGGCGGCGGCGCGGCGAATAGGAGGCGACAGGCTATTGGTTTCTCTAGGGTTTCTACATGGCCCGTGGGAGGCGGATCTGTATGACGATGAAGATAGTGGGGAAGGAAGGGGCGCGTGAGGGCGTCGGGAAGGGAGGGGAGGGGGTTGAGCGACCGGAAACGGAGGGGGAGTGGGAGCGCTCTGGAACATCGGATCAAACATAGACGACCTGAGCCGTACGATATGTCGTATGAGTCATCAGTTACATATGATGGTGAACTATAGGTAGATTAATCAGGTGCTAATGATATTTCTCGTTTTAAGTATGTCTTATAAATTGGGTGGAGAAGCCAGTTCGAATAGGGCCTTAGGCAACGTTCGTTTCTACATTTTGAACTGGCTTATAAGCCACGCGTAAAACGAGAAATATCATTAGCGTGTGATTAATTAAGTATTAACTATTAAAAACTTGAAAAAGGTTCTATTTGATTTTTTAGAGATACTTTCATATATAAAGTTTTTTAAAAAACACACTATTTTATATTTTGGGAAGCGTGCTAACAGAAAATATGGAAGAAGCCAGAAGACAACAGCTGATTCGAACATCCTGTTCCAATTTGAAGGTTAGGAGTGAAAACTCCATCGTTTTTCGTGAGCACGCTTCCCGAACTACTAAACGGTGTTTTTTTTTGCAAATTTTTTATATAGAAATTGTTTTAAAAAATCATATAAATCTATTTTTCAAGTTTGCAATAGCTAATACTCAATTAATCATGCGCTAATGGCTTACCTTATTTTGCATGATCTTCTTCTTTCTCTTCACTCACTCTCAAACTAAGTCTTAGAGAGAGTCAAGAACGGTAGGTGGTGGTCATGGTAGGGTGGCGAAATGGCGGTTAAGTTGGCCCAGCCACTAGAGAGGATAATTAAGGCGGTGGGCTGGTGTTAGCGACGGGGCAATCTCACTAGAGTGGTTGGAAGATGATGGTGACAATGATATATTCAGTGGCATGAGTCACCGAAGATGGTGGATGTCATGCCTAGAATTTTCATTAAAAATTCTGGAGTTTTATTGTGTGTAAATCCCCGTCCAAGAATCAACCGAGACACACATGACATAATTGATAATCAAAGTAATTGTTTACATATCGAAATTATTTATTACAGAGGCGAATGGTACCTTACAAAATGATAAAATTCTAACAGCGGTAAATAACTAAGATAGCGCGACGAAACCCACTCCACAAACTTGACCGGGACTCCCGCTTAATCCTCCAAGTAGTCCTTGCTAAAGTATTCTTTTGAATGATGATTGTTGATTGCAAGGTGAGTACATAAAATACTCCGTAAGTCACACAGCAAATATGCAAGTGCACAGGATAACAAAGAATGTCATAATATAGCTCAGTTTACACAAAAGCATTTAATAAAATATTTAAGAGGGTAATAAAGCATTAGTTATTAAGCAATATTGATCAACACTATACCGCTTACCAAAACGGTATAGGCCCAACCACTCCTACCTGGAGCTAAACATATTCCACCATCCAACAATCAAATTTAGGTAAGGTGGGACTAATCACAGAAAACATTGCTAGGCCCATCCTTCATCGTAGGCACGGCTATTCGAATAGTTTTACTCTGGCTAAAGATGTACCAATTTACCTACAAGACACAACTCCACGACACATTACTATGCGCCTTAATACCACCACGGTATCTCGGAAAGGAATTGTGACAAGACCCTCCATGTAACCCGCACAACAAGAGTGCTACCCGTTGAACCACCAGTTTTCGGTAGGAGCTGATCAAGCCCCTAACAGAGAAATGATCCAATGCCCAAGACATAGACTTATTGACACTGCCATGGTGGTCTTATTGACACAGCCACAAGACATCATGGGGCATCTGGTTGAATGAATTACACTTTAGGTCTCGCCATTATCCATTCTGGCTTGTGGTTAGTATGGGTATTGCTTTGTAACAAGTAGTCCGCGAACCGGTCCTTAACTGTTACGAGCACCGCTAGCAACATTCACAACCCTGGTGCTCGCAACCCATCCTTTAATCAAGTTTTAGTGGACCATTAAGTTATCCTTCTACGACCACCATCGTAAATGGAATCATCATTTCATGTGAACTAAATATTATAGTCAAAGTAATGTTACAGCCTAGAAGTTATTCTATGGTTTGCTAAGCATGGCTAGGCAGAGTTCTAGAGGTAATCTAGTTAATCAATAAATAAAGCTAGCTAGTCATATTTCCCATAGGTACAACATTCAGTAATCAAGTCAAAGGGGCCATAAACAAGGATCAGGGTTTCCCTTTACCGATGGCATTCCAAAATAAATGCAGAGTTGAAAGGAAATATAGCTTTAAACACAGGAACAATATGCTCAAAGGTATTGAGGAATCTGTGTGACTTGCCTTGCTGCTCCACACAAGCCTCGAAACTCTCCTCAAGGAACTGGGACTCTTCCTGAACGTCGGTGGCTAAAGACAATAAACAAAAACGAGCAAAACAGTACATCAACACATATGAACAGTACAATATTATATTTTTAATGTGTAGATCTTGATTTTTAAAGAATTTGCAAGTTGAATCACTCCAAACAGAGTTCGGATGAATTAGTTATGAATTTTAGAAGTTTAAACCCTTTAAAAGCTTATTTAAAAGAATTAAACTGATTTATTGCGTCATTTAGAAATTAATTTAATTCGGGAAAGGATTAATGATGTCATCACAGGAGAGATAGATGGGCCGGCGGCTGACCAGCGGGGCCCACTAGATAGAGAGAGAGGGCTCGGGTCTACGGGAGACCGGGTTCACCGAGGTCAACAGAGGTTTCAACGGTGTAGATTTAATGAGATCAGATCGGACGGTCCAGATTGATCCAATGTTTTAAGAGAGAGATCAGAGGCTTAGATCTAATCCTACTCAGATCAGACGGCTTAGATTTTGCAAGGCGATCAACGGCTCGGATTAGATCCGATCAGGTGGGCCCGCGGCTGAGCTGGCGTCTGACTCGGCATCCACGTTGACGGCCGAGTCAGCATGGTGACGGCAGCGAGCTCCAAGTGGCGACGATCTTCGGGTTCCCGACGACAACGGCGCCCCGGCGAAGCTCCGATGGTCTAGAGACGGTGTCCAAGCTTCCTTGGGCTCCGGTAAAGCTCACAAAGGTGACAGCAAGTTCTAACGGAGACTGAAGTGGCAATGACACGCGACCGGGGCTCGGCGGTGGCGGAGCGAGCTCGGGACGCGGGGAGGTGGCTAGGGCTAGCTAGGGCTCAACCTCGTGCACGGGATAGCTCCCAAGGGTCCAGGGCTTGCTATTTAAGGCGGAGAGGGGCATAGTCCGGCTCGGGTTCGACGAGATACGTGGCGGAGGCGACTTAGGGATAAGATCCGAGTCGGGAAGCTTCAGGTCTCCTCAATCGTGCACGATTAGGCTCCATTTACTTAGGGTAAGATAGAGGAGAATCGGGGCACTGTTTCCCCTCAACCGATTGGACGAGATCGGGGCCAAGATGCTCAAATTTCCCGGGATTTCGGCGGTGGTGCTCGGGAGTGAACAGGATTCTCCCAGCGGGTGGTTGAAGACAAAGCCGACAGGTGGGGCTCCCCTGTCGGCGAGGCGCGGGCGAAGTGGCGGCCGCAGGCTGTGGGCCGCGTGCGAGGAGGAGGACGTTAAGTGCATAGTAATGGGTCGGATTCGGCCTATGAATAGGAAAGGGGTTTTTATTTTCTTTTTTCTTTTTTTTAATGATGTGGGCACTATTTAATTCACCAAAAATACTTCCCTTAATCAAATAAATCCTAGAAAATAGATGATTAAGCAAAGAATTTTATAAAATTATTTCCAAGCCCATTTTGCTATAGATTTTTCTCTGTTTTTATTATTTTCACTCATTGAGGCTTTTAATTTAATTTCTAAAATTTCTTTTTTATAATTATTTTTATATGGGGATAAATTTAGGGTGTTACAGTGGAGGAGAATCAAAACAGGGAATCAGCACCGGACTTGAGGAAGAAGATGATGGTGATGGCGTAATTATGACAGAACTGAGGTAGAAGGAAGGTGGGAGGCAGTGGGAATGGAGTAGCCGGTGAGGCTCTCCGGCGCCGGCTAGGCAGAGAGCGCGGCACACATGCAGGGTAGGGCTAGAACAGCGGCAATTACAGATGACTCATGGGGGATAAATGAGAAGAAAGGTGTGTGGGTTAAGGTTATGGATGCAACACGTCTCTTGGAGCGATTCTAGTTCTTAAATAATTGTATGATGTTTCAAAAGCTTTCAGTCAACTGATCAGTAGCTGGTCCCGTAAACTTTGAACTTGAGGAAAAATATCCTAATATGAATCCAAAAACAGTCTTTTGGTTCTACTAGAACAACATCTTATTCACGTCGGAATCACCCGAAGGACCCAAAAGGTCATTCTTTATTTTTTGTTTCTTAATAACATGCTTTCACTAATGATCACAGTACAGGTGGTACAAAGCAGAATACTTGATTACTTCGCTGATCACTTGGAAGCATTCGCAGCCTTCAACAAAGCGGCATGCTTAGCGACGAACTCGACCAGTTTCTCGGCGTCAGGCATGACGTCCACGACGGCCGGGTGCGCGCAGAAGCGATCCGCCCACGCGGCCAGGTGCGGGACCTTGGCCTCGCCGAGGAGCTCGACGCCGGCGATCTTCTCCACCGCCCTGACCCATCCGAGGAGCGACCCCAGAGCGATGTCCAGGTAGCCGATGCTGTCGCCGCCGAAGTATTGCTTCCCTTGGCTGCACTTGACGAATGCCTCCTCCAGATACTGCAGAGCGGTGGACATCTCACCCGCCGCTTCGTCCTTGTCTCCGGCCTCTGTTCCTCTCAGCACTCGAATCCCCGGAGGAAACTGCATGAAAACCATCAAAGCAAGAGCAAAAATTCTATGAGAAGAAATAAGAAAAAGTTCAGATAAATTTTCAGTTTGAGAACAAGATGACCGTGAGCTGGTGCTGTCGGCGCGTAGTGGCGTGTTCTTTTTTTTTTCTTTGGTATTAGCTAGATTTCAGGCGCGTAAATTCTTTTAACTTTCTTGTCACAAAAAATTGTGCATTGCTATGCAATATACAATTTTATTTCATTTTAATTACAGTTTTATTGTTATATGGTTTTACTTTAATTTTTATTTAAGTTTGTATATTTTTACCTATAATTTTGTTAATTTTTAATGAGTTATAATTTTGATTAATGTAATTACTGTTCAACCTTTTATATAGAGAACTGACTTTCTTTGAAGTTTAAATAAGAGGGAACTAATGAGAAGCATTGAATTATTATCTAAAGGACGAGAAAGATGGTTGAAATTTTTCTACATTTGAGACACATAGAATCTAGATACTCCTTTTTTTTCTTTTTTCTAAGTCTTACTTCTTTCATCCTAAGTATAGCTATCTAAAGATAGTGTTTGCCTGTACTTTTGGCTAAAGCTTATTATCTCGTTTTCTGTAAATACGTTTTTAAAAATATTAATCGAGACTTTTTTGCAAAAAAATTCTGTATAGAAATTTCTTTAAAAAAACAAATAAATCTATTTTTTTAGTTATAATAACTAATACTTAATTAATCATACGTTAATGATCTTTCTTATTTTGCATACGGATTATAAACCACCGTGTTCAGCACCTTCAAATGCTACCTAACGGGATATTATTTTTTTAACTACTTACTTATCTCAACCAATTACAATCATTTCTTATTTTATTTTATTTTTCTCTTTAATATTTGTGTTCAACTCCTTATATATTTTGGGATAGTGGGGATAGTATTTTTTTTCTTGTTATATCAATGTAAAACTTTGCACGTAGGTTTTTTTTTTAAAAAAAAGACAACTGTACCTTGTCGTCGATGTACTGTGCCCAGAACCGCTCGACGGCGCGGCCGTGGGGGTCACGGGGGAGTATGGCCGGAGCGCCGCCATCGGAGGCGGCCCAGACCTCGTCGACGTACTCCACGATGATGAGGGACTCGGAGACGGGCTTGCCGTGGTGGAGCAGCACGGGGATCTTCTTGTGCACCGGGTTGGACCGGAGCAGCAGCTCGCTCTTCTTCCCCATCGTCTCCTGCAGCAGCTCGTACTCCACGCCCTTCAGCCTCAGGGCCACCATGACGCGGATCACGAACGGGCTCGCCCAGCTGCCTAGCACCCGCACCGCCGCCGCCGCCGCCGGCTCGCCCGACATGGTCGACGACGACATTTCTACTCTCGTGTTCTACACTGCTGCTCGAGCTCACTGACGAGGCTGCTGCAGATGCATGCTTATATAGATCGTTTTCATGTTGGGAGTCTTCGTCGACGTGCGTCGTCGCGTGCGTCATGTGGGTCATTGGCTGCTGTTTATTTTTCTCTCGGTGTTTATCAGGAGTAATGCTTGGACTAGCACTGGACTGACGTCTCTTGATGTGATCACTTTCGTCATCTGAAGAGGATTTACTGTGGTCTGCTAACGCGATGGAACAATCAAAAGCCCCTGTTGGAGATCAGGGTTTACCTTACTGCCTGTGGCTAGGTTATCACTTACAGCGCTAAGTTACCACATCTTGACAGCGGTTACACATGATAACTATAAATCCAGACAAAATTTATCAAAAATTTAAATTATTTTTTAAACTGTTTAAATTTGGTTGATTTATTATTATCGTAACCAACGGTAAGCACATTAATCGTGCGATAACGCATAGTATTATCAACCCTCGTCTCCATCGACGGCAGCACCAAGCAGGTCTCCAGGTGCTCCTCCGATGCCGTCGCCGACCACCTGATGACGAATGTGACCATAGGCTTGTGGAATGATGTTTTGGTTCTTTGGATGTCCATGCCCAATACGATGACCTGCTCGTCGCAACGACGGTTACTTCTTTTCAGTGCTCATGTGCCAAGAGAAATTTTCGTCAGAGCAGATGCTCTACCTGTCATGGGCATTTTATCTTCCGAAATGATACATAGCAGCAAAATTTTCATAACCTGTGAGATGCATTACTAACACGAGTATTCTCTTCACAATGAAACATATAGTCAGGGCTAGAGCGTACGCCCTGAAGCTACAGTACATGTAAGGAAAAAACCGTAGCAGAAAAAAGCATTTTTTGGGGGTAAATGGACATTGATCAATCCATCCGTGAGATTTGTTCAACCTTTCTTAAATTAAAAGACAATCATTGTTTTCAGCTATGGGTTCAAAGAAATGTGAGTACATAGTTGCACAACAATGACACAACCGGGAAGCCATGCTCCGCCTGCTAACTTGCCACGTCCAATCATGCTTGGATTACCATCCACGAGAGCTGAGATATTCAACTAGTCGTCCGAGAGTCTCATCAACTGCCTTGTTCCATACGTGAGCCAATTCAGTTGAGCTTCTTCTACTGCTGATTTCACGGGGCTGCACCATAGAAGAAAGATTCAGTCATCAGTGTGGCTGCTAATAAGATATCACACACTCAAGCTTACAAGCCATTTGAACTAAAACAGCTTCCGTTTTATGCCACAGTGAGGGGGTACAGAAAGATAGCCTTAGAAACTAGAAGTATGTCTGTTAAAAGTATGATCCTCTGAATGTTCCCATAAAAATTTTACTCATAGCCATATAAATATTCAGTTCTGTGTATTCTGGCAAATGAGTTTGCAGCTACTAGAACATTTTTTTTTATAAACATGCTTGATTTTGCAGTCTATGGTAATTATTGTCCATTTGACCACAAATGTTTGTAAATCTGAGGCAATTTTTATCTTTATATGTAAAGAAATTGTAATATGCTTACTTATTCCATCAAATCTTTTAAGTCCTACTACTGACCAGGTTCAATTTATCACATCAAATAAGCTCATTGTGATTTCTATACATATGACAATTGTAAATCGGCCAAAGATTTTGACATGTTTTTTTTTTTTTGGTAATTGCCTGAGTTGAGGCCCTTTAATTAGAAAGCATGCAGAAATGAAATATCATCCTCAAAACCAATGATGGGAGTGGTGAATATGTGATTGAGAAAAAAAATCAATACTTTCATGTGAACATAGCTTAGTTACATGTTACTCCCTCCGTCCCAAAATATAAGTACTTTTAGCTGCGAACCTAGACAAACATATGTCCAGGTGCATAGCTAAAGGTAGCTATATTTTGGGACGGAGGTAGTATTTATTTTGGTACTGTTTGATATCACTTATTTAACACATAAACCTTTAATAATGGAAAGGACAACGACTGTGCTCTCAATAACAGAAGTTGATATGTTTACTTCGTGATTTCTGAATAAACAACTTTGCACATTTCATAACTCCCTTTCTTTCAACACTTCAGCTTGACTGTGTTTCAGTTTTATTTTTTGTTGGGCTTGACTTACCATCTTTCCTTTCGAGATGTCAATTCACAACATGAGCCACTCCGCACTTCTTGTCCTAGCCGATAAACTGACTGCTTGCATTATCCAAAGATAGCGGTGTTTTTCTTAGTGATATCTATAGCACTGAACGATCAAGACTCTAAATGCAAAAATCTGTAATTTGAGGTCATAATCCTTGTGATATTAAAGAATTCTCTTACCAAATTAATAGAACTAGACTATTACCCCAAACAATTGAACACTAAAAATTGAGCCTATTTTGTTGCAAACTAAAAATTGAGCCTTGATGATACAAATTGCCATTCTGATCATAACCAGGGGTTCTTGATGTACTGATTCTACGGATATCACACCATTAATCATGCGAAAATAGGTCAATATCCCTTAAGGGAGGCAACAGCCAAAATTCAGCGGAACAAAATACGGACCTGGTAGGAGAGGGGTGACGAGGCAGTGGCAACATCGGCGTCGGCGAGGGAGCGGTTGATGCCGCGTCGCTGGTGGAGGACAAACCCTCCCATGGAAACGGAGCCCAGGGCGAACCCGAGGAGGCGTTCCTGCGGCGCAGATCCAGACCAAACCCCAAGACAAAACCGAGCCGAATCAATCAATCCACCAGTCAAATCAATCGAACGAGGAAAGGAACCGGATGGTACGTCAAGCATCAGCAGAATAGAATCGCGTACCTGCGCGAGGATGCTGATCATCGCGGTGGTGGCGGTCGCCGGCGAGACGACGAGATTTGGGGGTAGGTCCTCCGCTTCTTCCTCCTCTTCTTCTTCCACGGTTGCCACGGCCGCTGCGGCCGGTGAGGTGTAGCCTACGGCGCGTAGTGGGCTGGGCCGAAATCCAGCTTACGTCATCACACACTTTTGGCCCATTTGATTTCATTTCCTAAAATATTTGTGCGAGAAAAAGTTGGTCAAAGGGATGCAGGAATTTTAAAGAAATTTTAAGCAAATTGAACTAATTCCTGTGAGTTTTTCAAAATTGGTTCCAAAGGAACACTAGAGCCTGTTCGTTCTGGCTGGACGGCTAGATTATTCCCATGGATTATTTACGCCACGCTTCCAAAAATACACACTCCAAAATCATTTTACATCAACACTACTTAGACCACTTGTTATAATCTATCTGTTGGGTTTACAATATAAAAGTATAATATTTAATTCATTACGTATAAACAAGTATATTATCCATCAACCTTTATCAGCATTTCATCTAGAAGGAACAGGCCCTAAGGCTAAGGAGAAAAATAGAAAAGATTGTTCAGGACTCGCCCCAAGCAAGGCACAATGACACCAATACGCCATAAACGTAAGTGAGAGCAGAAGCCTAACGCTGATCAAAGATCGACCAAGGTCCAGGGCAGCAGTAAATCGAACATTGGGGACAGGCATGAACACTTACCAGTGAAAAGTGAGCATTCCGAGCTGAATATTTACACTGGTGTACGATTTGGTATCGTAGCCAACAACAAGAAGCTTTGGATTTGAGCTTGTCTCCGAGGGGGGAGAAACGTGTGAACTACTAGCTACCACAAGGAGAGAATCCAAAACACCAACATATAGTTTGTTTCGTGTCCTATGGCTATTTACACGCCTAGTTAACTATACACCAGGGTGGTACCCACTGGGAGCCATGCCGTCCATCGGCAGCCTCGGCATCCTTCTCCTGGAGCCCCCCATTCCTGGCAGCACTCTAGGGCTAGCCGAAGGGCAGTGCCGAGGCCGAGAACGATAAGTACACCTGCAAGGATCAGACAGTTGAGTCAATGAGCAGTTGAGCACCATCCTGTGTGGGTATCTTCAAGTGAATTAAAACACCAAAATAATTAATGGAAACAATAGAACTCCCAAACTGTCCTGGCTTTGGGTAGAACCAGCAGTATGAAGCATTGCGGCATTGTGATTATGGATGGAAGGTGTTTCAGGCTAAGTACAGACTAAAGGTAACACTCAGTCCCTCTTTCTATCTTTTCATGTATCAAGTCAATGCAAGGTAAATAATAACAGAAATTTAAATGGCGTTGGAAATGCGGTAAACCAAAGAAACCGTTACATACCAATTATTATGTTCAAAAGGAAGTGCAGAAACGCCAAGAGAAACAGATAATCAGACATCCAACAACAGACCACCAATCAGAATTGCAAATGCAACCCAAAGAGGGCTAAACCATCCCTACATACACAAAGAGAGAGAATCATATATGAAGCAGAACAAAACACACAAGTTCAGCGCAAGATTCGAAGACAAGTCACATGGTAGTTTAGTTAGTAACTTCTTTCTGCATCAGTGCAGCCAGATAGTTAATTCATGCATCTGTTTCTTTTTTTTTATCTGTATCCAGTTACAAAAATACCCTTTCATGTCCTCCTCGGCCCCTTCCATAAGCTGAATCAACCCTCCAAACCCAATAAACTTGTTCTTGCTCTAATGAAAACAAGCAAAATTTCACTACTGCAGGAGAAAGTCGATTTATACTTTTTGCAACATTGAATTTCAGGAGGACATTTAATTGTCTAACAGTGGAACAGAAATATTAGAACAGTAAAATCAATTGAAGATGATATACAATTAAGTGTTCAAAAAACTGCAAACACATAACAAAAGATATGTGATTAGCTGATATCTAAACATAGATAAGCTCAGTCATTTTTTACTTGAGGACATAACTGACAGTGGATGAACATAGGATGGGAAGTAATGTTTTCCCAAATAAACCTTGAGAATGATGTTAGACGGGGAAACAAATGTTATACATACACTAGCTTGCGTCTCTGGAGGGGGGATATTGACAGCACCTGCCTGGTGTAGCAAACAGCTTCAGTAAATCATATAGTTCAGAAATAACCAGATAACCATCTATGAAGAAGACTTACTGGCATATTTCACCTTGTTTGAACCTCTAGTGCGAACCACACTAATACATGTCGGTGAGCCTTTGAAAGATCACCTCGACATCTGCATCCAAGGTCTACCAAGGGTTCTTCTGTCTTCTGCTGACATACCCTGCAGGAGAAGTATCAGGGATGAAATGTTTGGAGACGAAATGAGTAAGCACTTGGCATCAACAGAAGTCACAGCAATATGTAAATATTGAGAGTGCAGATGCCAATAGGTAAACAAAGAAGGGCCTCTGGGTGAGTACTGAGTAATTTCACATCATAAAGTAATGGTGCAATAACTAATGTGTACACCATGTTGGTAAACTGATTATGGAACTCCAGTACCCAACTAGCAATTAATAAATATCAGCAAGCTACCTTATTCTCAACTGGAGTCTCATAGAAACTAAGAACTCAGCAATGTAGCCATGGTGTCCTCCTCTACATAAGTATTTTAGAGAAAAGATCCAAATGGTTGCTTGGCGGAGCTTGAGCTCAAAAGTTGTTTGCAAGTTCAAGCAACTTCAATTGAACAAATCACTAGAGTATTCTTAAGTAAAGGTCAACCTCAGCAGCATTGGGGGAAGACCTAAACCTTTTCTGCCTAGACCATGAAACATACTTGATTAGGGCTTATTGTTGCTTCGTCCGAGCAGTAGCACCTCAAGCTGTCCTTTGGTAACTTAATCACGAATACGTACAAAATCATGTTCACTTTTAGTTCTACAAATACCAGCTGGAAGCACGCAACTCTTTACTTTGCAACATCTCCTGATATAGATTGGTCATACAAGGATAACTAGATGAAGGGAAGTAACTGGAAGATTACTGATGAACTGATAATAATCACATGTGGTAACTGATGTTGTATATACAAATATTCATGAATCATGAACAAATTGCTCCATTGAGGAGCTACTTTCCCTTCAGATTTACGAGCAAATTCCCCGCAGGTTGCAACAAGAAAAACCTCCAAAATTCCCTTCACAAATGGCCCGATAATTCGACCACGAAATACTCAATTACTAAATCGGACCATTCCCGGCCGTAAACCTACCCCGATCGTCTCCCTGATTCGCGAAGCTCCACTAAAAATAACCAAAAGCTTGGCGCAAGATCCTACCAAAGCCCCAAGCCCCCAACATCTCACACTAGCAGAGCACGAGACCCCCACCCATGGCCTACCTGCATTGCTCGTCGAAGCTGTCCGTCCTCGCCAGCTCCGCCTCCTTAACCGCGGCCGCCGCAACCTTGGCCCTGCCGTCCCTGGCCTCCACGGGGGACGGGGACGCCGGCGCGACGCCCTTCGGCTCGGCCGCCTCCTCCGGCTGCGAGATCACGAGAGTGACCACCCCCGCCGCCGGCGCCGCCTCCTCCGCCGCGGCGGCAGCCGCCGCCACCACCACCACCCTTCCTCCTGCTCCTCCGCCGTCTGCTCAGCTTCCACGCCCGCTGGGCCCGCGCTCGGCTCCGATCCGGCGCCGGCGGCGCCGCTCGACATGGCGCTTACCTGCCCCCGCTTCTGGGGCCTTCCGTCGAACACCTCGCGTGCGAGGGGGTGCGTGGAGATGTGCGGTGTGGGGCACCTACTCCCTGTGGGCTGTGTGTGGCTACTGGCCTCTTCCCGGCGAGAAAGGGCGGCGGGGCCCACGCCGGCGGGGAGGGGGAAGATGGAGACGGCTGTGACGGGAGGAGACTAGGCTGCGTGGGCGCGAATCCGGATAAGCAATGGGGCAACTTGGGTGCCACTGATAGGTGGGACGAAGTTCTGTGGGGCCTAGGTGTCAGTGAGTGTCGGTGGGAGGAGTTGGGTACAAGTAGTCAGGGCGGGTTCCGATCTGATGGAGTAGAGTAGTACTGTACAGTTTTCTACAGAGCTGCTTAAGTTCAGTCTTATCTGAATCTTTTTCTGAAAAGAGTGTACTGTCTGATATTCTGATCTCATTTCTGGGAAGAATTAAAATTTTGTAAAACAAGATAATTTAGAAATAGTTTGGAGACGAGAGAAGAGGAAAAAGAAAGAAGATCACGTAAAACTAGATAAGCCATTAGCATATAATTAATTGAGTATTAATTATTTTAAACTTAAAAAATGAATTGATATGATTTTTAAAGTAACTTTTATATAGAAAATTTTTAAAAAAACACCGTTTAGCAGTTTGAGAAGCATGCTTACGGAAAACAATGAGTTTTTTCCTCGGCCGGTAGATGGGTTCTCCTTCACGGCTTATAGATAATGAATGAAACTGAGTTCGAAAGAATTCTTTGAGGGCATAAATAAATAAATTAAATATTAAAAGGTTCAAAAGCTGATTTAATTTTTTTAAAAAATGGTGATGAAGTTATTCTTTTGGAGGAATCGTACCGTTCATAGCTTACAAAACGTGCTATTCATAATCTATACTCTCGTAATCTGAAAATAACGGGACCTTACTGGGAGTAAATTTAAGTTTGTAACTATGGAATACGTCTTAAGAATGTTCCCACTGATTGAGCAAGATTATGCTTACATTGCAAAAATTTGTTTACCGAACAAACTACGCGAAAAATTCTATGTATAAGGCCTTTGCCCGTCACAGCCTCCCAAAAAAAACGAATGGCCTCTGTTCTTTTCATTCTCTCTTTTTTTTTCTTAAAAAAATGTCGCTTTGCCAATCACATGATGACACAATTATATCATGGCATCTTATTGCCGGGGCGAAAAGGGGCTGAAATTCTGAAAACAACGTCCACAGAGGCTGCCTAGTTAATGCTGTCTCCACTATCTGAAACGCTTACTATAAAACAGAGCATTGTTTTTGAGCGGAGAAAAGGAAGAAAAAAATATGAGTGGTTGTAAAACAATCCACATATGGTGTGTCAATACTAAATAGCTC